>JALBCR010001491.1:0-226139 GCA_030710515.1 Abscondita cerata | reverse complement strand
TTGAATAAGTATAAATATAAAAATAAGAAAAGAAAAAAAATGTACTGCTAGTCTAGTCGTCGTTTCAAGTATAAAGTATGTAAATAAATCTTAAATAAATAAAGTGTAAAAAGTGTAAGGTGGAAGGAAGGGAGAGAGAGAGAGAAAGAGAGGTAAGAGAGAGAGAGAGATGCCGGAATAGACGCTTTATATAGCCTAATAAATAATATATGGAAACACAAGCAAGTCCCCAAAGAATGGACAACATCAGTATTAGTACCTATATATTCAAAAATGGAGGATGCTCAAGAAATGCGAAAATTATAGAGGTATATAACTACTATGTACAACTAGTAAGATATACGAATTAATCCTAGAAAGACGACTCAAAGAGACTATAACAGAGACAATGCAAGAAGCTCAAAGCGGATTTAGGCAAGTGGTATAGTGTATAGGACCACATTTTCACACTACGACAAGAGAAAGTATTCAAAATACAATAAGGATCTATACATAGCTTTATAGGTTGAGAAAGAAGTTCGATAAAATTAATAGAGAATATATCTGGCAAATCTTAGAAAACTAAAAATCAAGCAAGGATCTAATAAGCGGAATTAAATCAATATATTAAAATTACACAAATGTAATAAGAACACTTAACACTACTTCGGAACCATTTGTAACAAATAAAGGAGGAAACAAGGAGGTGTGCTCAGCCCACTACTATTTATTCTTTTTTATGGATGCTATAACAATAGAAAGTAAACAAAAAACAATAGAGATGGAAGTAAGATCATATAATTGGAAAGAATAACAATAAGCGAATGCCTTTTTGCGGATGACATAGCACTAATAGCTAACCTCAGAGAAGACACTTACAACACTTATTTAAATGTGTGATCCAAGAACTAGAAAAGAAAGGTATGAATATAAACACAAATAAAACTAAATTACTTGCCGTAACAAAAAATAAAGACACGCAGATAACAATTAAAGGAACCCCAATACTGTTACAAGTAGAAGAGTAGAAATAACTTTGAGTAATCTTCAATAGAACAGGGAAGGTAGAAAATGAAATTAATAACAGAATAGCCGCAACAGCAAGATTATACCAAAGTTCTGAAAAATGGTTTACCTCAATAAAAATGAAATATCTAAGAAAAAAGCCCAAAAATAATAGTTTACAAGACAGTATACCTACATTTTACATACGGATTATGTATGTATGTATTTTGTCTAACAAGACTTCCCGATCGGAGTTGAATTTCCATAGGACTTCCCAGACCTTTGATTCGTAAGGCCAGACTGTTTATATTAACTTATTTGATTACATGTTACCTTGTTCTTGATGTTGAGGTTATGACTTTTATCCTATCAGTTATTGTAATTTTCTAAAAGAATCAGGAACGTATTTATAATACAATTTGAAGAATTTGTTTCACCACCTTAATTCATTCAATTATAATCTTGATTGCTTTATATCAAAATATTTTAATGTGTAAACACTAGTATTACTGTATTGACAATTTATTACAGTGGCGTAGCACCAATATTTTTCTGGATTAAGTTTTATTCTTTAATTTCATAAGCGTACAGAATAATTAAATAAGGACACATTAAACAAGCGCTTGGGTGATATTATCTATTATTTACATAAAATTAAAATAATAAGTCACACTATGGCCAGGTAACTAATTTTTAAAATAAATTAATTTCAGATTTCATTCAAATTTCGATTTAATCTTGTTTGCACGTCACAATACTTTTGCTTGCACGTATTTTTTTTTTCAAATAAATGTTGTCCTTTATAATTTTGATTTGTTTATTTGCCTAAAAGCATTCTGTTTACTTGGAGCAGACCCCATTCATTTACAGATTGTGAGTTACACTAGAAGGTTTCTGGCGCCCATATAACACCGCACGCCGTCTCTACTGTGTTAGCCGGACCTCACATAGCTTTAGATGGGTAAAGAACATCTTTTTCCTTTTTAAAGTGTTACATAGAGTGTGTTTTATTGTGCAAAATCAAAGCACCTTTTCGTGTAACATCTGTAGTCTCACTTACCACAGTTGAAAGGCCTTTCCCTTGTGTGTTTGTACATGTGAATTTTTAAGCTTTCTCCATGACTACAGCAAAAATCACTTAAATGGTTTTTCTTTAGTGTGTGTTCTTTTGTGCCGAATCAAATGAGTTCTTGTAACACCTGTAATCGCACTTATCACAACTGAAAGGTCTTTCTCCTGAGTGTTTGTACATGTGTCTTTTCGTTTCCTGCTCCACTACAGCAAAAATCACAAACATTACACTTAAATGGTTTTTCTTTAGTGTGTGTTCTATTATGTCGAATCAAACCGCTTTTATCGGAACACCTGTAGTCGCACTTATCACAAATGAAAGGCCTTTCTCCTGAGTGTCTGTACATGTGTATTTTCAAGGTTCCTGCTTCACTACAGCAAAAATCACAAACATTACACTTAAATGGTTTTTCTTAGTGTGTGTTCTATTGTGCCGAATCAAATTACTTTTGTAACACCTGTAGTCGCACTTATCACAACTGAAAGGTCTTTCTCCTGAGTGTTTGTACATGTGTCTTTTCAAGTTTCCTGCTCTACTACAGCAAAATCACAAACATTACACTTAAATGGTTTTTCTTTAGTGTGTTCTATTATGTCGAATCAAACCGCTTTTATCGGAACACCTGTAGTCGCACTTATCACAACTGAAAGGCCTTTCTCCTGAGTGTTTGTACATGTGGCTTTTTCAAGTTTCCTGCTTCACTACAGCAAAATCACAAACATTACACTTAAATGGTTTTTCTTTAGTGTGTGTTCTATTGTGCCGAATCAAATCACTTTTGTGTAACACCTGTAGTCGCACTTATCACAACTGAAAGGCCTTTCCTCCTGTGTGTTTGTACATGTGAATTTTAAGCTTTCTCTCGACTACAGCAAAATCACAAACATTACACTTAAATGGTTTTTCTTAGTGTGTGTTCTATTGTGCCGAATCAAATTACTTTTTTGTAACACCTGTAGTCGCACTTATCACAACTGAAAGGCTTTCTCCTGAGTGTTTGTACATGTGAATTTTCAAGTTTTTTGCTTGACTACAGTAAAATCACAAACATTACACTTAAATGGTTTTTCTTTAGTGTGTGTTCTATTATGCCGAATCAAACTGCTTTTATCGTAACACCTGTAGTCGCACTTATCACAACTGAAAGGGCCTTTCTCCTGAGTGTTTGTACATGTGTCTTTTCAAGTTTCCTGCTCGACTACAGCAAAATCACAAACATTACATTTAAATGGTTTTTCTTTAGTGTGTGTTCTATTGTGCCGAATCAAATCCACTTTTTGTGGAACACCTGTAGTCGCACATATCACAACTAAAAAGCTTTCCTTTAGAGAATTTAAACAAATGCCTTCTTGAATTTTTGATTTGTCACGAATACAGATGTAATTCAATAGTTTCTTATGAGCTAAAACATGAAACTCCAAAGTTCTCTTTATTTTTAGACTGATAACCACAATCATGACATTCAAGTACATTTTCTTCCGATGTTACATTAAAGTGTACCTTTTGTGGGTCTCCGAATAAGGAATGATCAAATGTAGTATAACTACACAGACTGCATTTAAATAGATGAGTAAATATGTGATTGGTTAATATTTGTTTTTCGTTTGTAGCATAATTACATTGATAGCAGTAGTATAACATATCTGATGCTGTAGATTCATCCACGCACGTGAATATGTCGGTGTTAAATAACACACATTCTTCTTTAACAATGTCTTCTTTATTTTCATTTTCAACTTCGACAGTCTCTTCTTTGAATTTTTCAAATAATTTTCTCCATCAACAAGTGTAACGCTTTTCGCTTTGCATTATCAAAATCGTGTTCTGCAACAAGCTTGAGCTTGCATTCGCTTGCACACAGGTAGGTTTTCATCAATGCTCAATTTCTACAATTTAATTTGAGTGTATAAATAAATCAGTAGGATATGATACTTACTGCTTTAATGGGAAACGTCAACAAAGTAGGAAGTTCCATTGAATCGTAGCATACGGAATGTAGGGAATCTTCTTTTATATTTTTAAAACAAACTTGACATCCTATTGTGGTATCTGCCATTATTAATGCACTAATTATTTATCTAACAATATTGATTTCAATGGAAGTACTCAATAAAATCTGGTTTGTAACAAATTTTGTAGTGATTGTTGTACCTACAAATATTCTATTTCGTATATAGGATGGTTCAAAAAACTGTTTATATTGGGTCGTGAATTGAAGGATATGCGCAACCGTACGTTTAGCTTATTACCTACTTTATTCTTTTTTTCTTCTAGAAAACTTTGACAAGTTTATAAACTAGATGGAATACTAATAGCGTTTTCCACTGCTACTTTAAGAGTGCACTTAGTCAACACCACCTATACAACAAAGCCTGTGCACTACCGTTTTAACCTGTCAAGATGGCGGCCATAGTGAGTATTTATTAGCTACGCTTGCGTGTCTGTCGGTTTTGAATTTTAAATTTTGGTGCAGTTTTGTGATTATTTTGTTCAAGACTTTTTAATTAGTTAAGGGAATTGTCATATTTGCGTAAAAACATTTAGTGTTAGTGAACGTTTTGTTTTTAGTATTATTTGTGTTTATTCATTATATCTAGTGTTAGTGGTTACAAGTTTAATTTAGTGTTAGGAAATATACTAAAAATGCCATATAACTGCTGTGTTCGGGGTGTAAAGGACAAGGTCCTAAGTTTACGTTTCCTAAGGAGGACGATAACAAAATTCAGTGGCTCTAGATCCTAAGGAAGAAATGACATCGAAAATAAAACCTTAACAATTACAAAGTGAGCTTGAAAGGTTAGAATATACTGTTTATTGAAATATAATTTTAGGTTTGTGAACTGCATTTCAAAAAAGGAGGACATCGAAAGATCATTCCAAATGTATAGTGGCGAAACAGGGCAATTCATTGAAGTTGAATTGAACGACCTCGTTTAAAAATAGGTAAGTATTGATAATAACATAAATTTAAATATTAAAAATGTTTGCTATAAATAAATTAGTTGTACCCAATACGTGTTATTATTGATCGATACCTTAATCAAATCTAAACATTCACTAAGTCATTTGTCCCGTTTTCAGATGCAATTCCTATGCCTTTCCCAAATACCTACCAAGACAAACCTTCTACATCAACAAGAACTTCCCCAAATTCTAAAAATTAAGACTGGAATATCAATCTCTTGAAATAGCAATACAAGAAAGCTGTTCTTCACATGAACTGTATTGGCAAGAAAGAATCATTACTACAATTGACGACATATACAAATATTTTGAAAAAAATCCTCCAACCAACTGGACCTTTTCAAAAAAAAATGATTGCGTGTTTTTGTTTCTAATTGGTTCAGAAGAACTACAACTTAAGTGTGCTTTTCGAATTTCTGAAGAACTCCATGTAAAATGTTTTTATGGGAACTTAAACGACGAGTTTGCAGATTCATTTTCTCCTTTAAAAACCACCATCCAGTTACAAAATTGTGTAAACCAAATTCAAAATAAAATTGAAAACCCCACTGAAACAACCCTTGTGGAAAGATTTCAAGTCATCGAAGCCAACTTAAACAACCTAATTAATAACTTGCCAGAAGAAAAGCATAACACTCTAAAGTTTCTTTTAAACCAAGTTACTTTACTGCAGACTTCAAAGAAACGCTACAGATATTCTTGGGAAACAGTTTTATTTTGTAGCTTGTTACATTCTATTTCACCTCATTGCTACACATTTTTGCGAAACTTATTTAATTTAATTTTACCATCTGCAAGTACCACAAAGAGAGTCTGTGCAAAATTTTCTGGTGATCCACTAATTGAACAACATGATCGCAATTTCCTACATTATATAAAAATGAAATTTCTTTCTTGGAGCATCATGAAAAATGTGTAGCAGTTTTAGTGGATGAGATACATTTGAAGCCATTTATTGATTACAAAGGCGGTACAATAGTGGGAAAATCCCAAACAGTGACGAACGTGCAACAACTGCTCATCTGTTTATGATCACAGGAGTAAGATCCAGTTACAAAGATGTAGCTCAAATTTTGCCAGCGAACAAGTTGAAAGCTGATATTTTACATGTGTATCTAAAAAAATGTTATTAAGTTTGAAAGACATTGGGTTTGAAGTACTCACAGTAATTACAGATAACAATGCAATAAACAGAAAAGCAATGAGTTTATTTGCAGATCCTCCACAACTAATGGTTGATTACACCTATCCAAATTTTCTTAACACACCACTTCTTTTCCTCATCGACACAGTCCAAATTTTTAAAAATATTTTAAATAACTGGCTTAATCAAAAAAATGGTCAAGTAATGATCTTTTCGGATTTCGACAATTTTTCAATTAAGAGGGAATCACATTTTGAGACACTAAAATCCATGCATAATTTAGAAAATAAAAACCTATTAAAATATGGATATACCATCTCTTTAAAGGCGCTTTATCCATCATCCATTGAGGGACAAAGTGTCAAGCTTGTGCTTCAAATTTTCAATCATTCAACGATAGCAGCTTTGAAACAATTTGGACCTAAAAAAAATTTATTTTAACATGAAGATACAGCATTATTTATGAATATTTTTGTTAAATGGTGGGACATCATTAATGTCAAAACATTATTAAAAGGAAAACGAAAACTAAACAGACTTCAAGCGCAAATAACCAAAAACTCTGCACATACTTATATTCGATTTCTTGGAAAAATTATTGAAATCGTTAGACTAATGGAAGGAAATGGACTGTAACGGTAAACTTACCAAAGAAACGCACAATGCTTTGTATCAATCTACGTCAGGATTGGTACAACTTTCCCAGTATTGTCTGAATGAAAAGGACTTTAGTTATTTCTTATGTGGTAAATTACAAACAGATAAGCTTGAAGAACGTTTTGGAAAGTATAGGCAGTATTCTGGGAGTCAGTACTTGGTATCACATCGGCAAATCCTAGAAAGCGAAAAAGAAAATTAGGATGCAAAGTTTAACACCGATTTTACTAAAAGGACAAAACTTTGATCTACAAATTAGTGTAGAAGATGTTTTAAATTGCAATTACCAAGGCGTAAATAAGGACGAAGAAGAATTGGTTACTAATGATGCCCTCTTTATAGCGGCCTTTGTAGATGAAAGTGACTTGGACTTCATCGATGACTCCACTTGGCCCCTTCTAACATTTATAGGAGGATACGCATCATATATGGTAAAAAGCAACTCGTCTGTGGCTACTGCAAAGAATTTGTGGTTAATGATGAACTGTCGGGTGTTAAATATGATAGTACCTTAATCATTGAACGTGATCGAGGTGGTTTGTGCTATCCTGTCAAAGATGTGGTGAAAATTTGTGCGTTTACATTTAAAACTGTTGAAAAACTGGCCTTGAATGAAGATTTATTTTTGGCAGAGAAAACCAGCGAACTGTGGTAAAAACAATATCACTTGCAAACATTGCGGATGAAGAGTTGTTCCTCGGTCACAACTGCCAAATTCATTCAACGTCGCACCTGCAATGCATTTTAATTAGTTGCACTGCTAACATATTGTTGAACAATTATTGTAAGACAAAGAATGACGTTGTTGCTAAGAAACATATTTCCTCTTTAAAGAGGCAAAAAATGTAAACATTACAACTTGTTGTTTTACAATTTCAGTGTCACAAAAGCAATTAATTACTTACCTTGGCTATGAAAATTTAATTTAAATTCGAACTTCGCAGTAATAACAATTATTCTTCTCAACAACATTGATAGAAAAACTAGTTTGTTAAATAACTACAGGTAAATAATATCTTCCCACACGTAAACGACAATGAACTAAAAAACCAACTGTGGCGGCCATTTTAAATCAGTGCGTAGGCTTTGTGTATAGGTGGTGTTGACTTAGTGCGCCCTGTACTGTACTGACCTTAAAATTTGTGTTTCCCTGCTTATTTTCAGTGTGACACTGGTCGAGTGTCAATGTTCCACTGTTATCCAAATATGCACTCAGTTTGAACTCAGCTGCACTGACCAGAGGAGTTGAAAAGTACGTATGAAAATAATCAATAATTACAAAATAAGTCTTACTTTATTTTATAGGTGTTCGATTTCCTAATGTACTAGGGTGTGTTGATGGAACATCTATAAAGATAAGAACACCGGCATTATAAAATAAAATCCACATATGTAGATAGACATGACATCCTAACTTTGACGTTACAGGGTATATGTGACTATAACCGAAGATTTATAGATGTTTTCACTGGACCCCCTGGAAAGATACACGATTCGAGGGTATTCAAATTATCATTTATTAGTAAGGAAATTGCTAACTATTTGTGATGAACGTTTTCACCTGTTGGGAGACAACGCATATTATTTAAGAGAATATTTATCAACACCTTATAAGAACTACGGCACATTAACGAATATTCAAAACAATACAGGTAAGTATTCCTCCAAAAATTTAATTTAAAATAAAAATGGTCTTTTTTGGGACCCCTTCAGTGTGGAGGTAGGAAACAAACAACAAACAACTCAAAAAGAACTCTTTGTGTATTTATTTTAATGATATCTTATTAGGTGATAGTATGATCGAAGAAAAATGGTTTCAATCTGATGAGTTTAACTGAATGTGATTCAAAAAGAATACTTTATTTTAATACAAGCATTGTTACAGATGTAGTACATGTACACGTTGATTACGCTACTTGACGCTACAGTGGTGAACTACAGACTACACTACTGCTGGTTGGATTGACAACTTCCGTTGAGTCGCATATGAATGACTAACTTCATACTACTACACCAGATATTACTACCAACTTATTTTTCACTCAACACTTCCTCTAAAAATAATTTTATTATTCAACGACCCCTAATAAACTACGAAGTTTTTCAAATCTAACACGAGGTAGTGGTTTTGTGAGTATATCGGCAATCTGATCTTCTCCAGCAATATGTTCGAGTTCGACAACCCCTTCGTTCACCTTTTCCCTAATAAAATGATATCGGATGTCGATATGTTTGGACTTCTTGTGAAACTCGGAGTTTTTCGCTAGTTTGATCGCACTCGCGCTGTCACTATGTAAACACGGTACTAATTGTGTTTCAGTTATTTCCAACAGCATACGGTTTAACCAAATGGTATCCTTTACGCCTTCACTGGCAGCTATATACTCTGCTTCGGTGGTGGATAGTGCAACACATTTCTGTTTCTGACTTGCCCAAGTTACTGCTCCATTTGAGTATTTACACAACACTCCGGACCTGGAACGTCTCGTGCATGCATCACCTGCGTAGTCGGCATCGGCATACGCTTCTAATTGTCTTCCGTTCGCTTCGTACAGCAACCCATAATTCATTGTCGATTTCAAATATCTGAAGATTGTTTTCACTGCTTTCCAATGTGCCATTTTTGGATTAGCCAGAAATTCCGACACTACACTTACAGCATAGGTTATATCTGGTCTTGAGGCAACTGAAAGGTACATTAAACTACCCACAGCTTCACGATAGGGAACGTGTGGCTCAATTTCGTTATCGTCACCTTTCTCTAAGTAACCACTACACGGCATTTTGACAGGATTGCAGCCAGACATGTTAAATTTGTCTAAGATTCTCCTTATATATGCACTTTGTTTCACACGAACACCATCACTTGTCTTTGTGATTTCTAATCCTAAAAAACAATTTAAATTACTTGTAATTATTTTGAACTCACTTTTAAATTTCTTTAGAAAGTTATCAATTGCATTCTTGCAGTTTCCGGCAATGAGTCCATCGTCAACATAAATTGCAACAAATAATTTATAATCACTAGCAGTTCTAATAAATAAACATGGATCAGCATCACTTTCTTTAAATTCCTGACTATGTAGCATAAAATCCACTAATTTCTTATTCCAGCAACGGGGGGATTGTTTAAGTCCATAAATACTTTTATTTAACCTGCAGACACGTCCGTTGTATCTTCAAAACCAGTAGGTTGATCCATATAAATTTCTTCATCAAGTTCACCATAAAGGAAAGCAGTCTTTACATCAAATTGCACTAGATTTAAATTCTCTGCCGCTGCGACACTTAAAAGTACCCGCACAGTATCGAATCTTGCAACTGGACTGTACGTTTCCAGAAAATCAACTCCAGCCTTCTGTGAGTATCCCTTGGCAACCAGCCGGGCTTTGTATCGCTCACTAGTTCCATCAGGGCAAATTTTCGTTCTCAATACCCAACGATTTCCAATTGACTTCTTTCCCTCAGGCAGATCAACAAGATCCCAAGTACAATTTTCTTTTAACGATGCCAATTCTTCTAACTTTGCGGCTTGCCACGCACTAGAATCATTCTTATTTGTCTCTAAGCCATAGAAATTAGAATGTTCTGCATATAATAAGTAGTCTTGTAAGTATTGAGGTATCTTGCACTTACGTTTTGACACAGTCTGATCATTACTTGCACTTTCTACTGTAACGGCTTCCTCTTGAATTGAATCCTCTTCCACAGAGTCACATTTTTAATTAACACAGGCACTGTCTTTGTTGTAGTTTCTTTGTGAACGGTACTATTTTCAATTTTGTTTTCTTTGGGAACTTCTAACATAACCTTCTTTTCTACAACTGTTTCAGCTTTGAACACGACATCACGACTCAAGATTACCTTGTTCTTTTCTTTCAAGTAAATTCGGTAACCATCTTTCTCACCTTCATAGCCAACAAACAGTCCTGCGATGCTCTTTTTGTCAAATTTCTTCCTCTTCTGTTTTGGGACATGGACAAAGCATTCCGTGCCAAATACTTTCAAATGACTTCCCACATCCAGTTCTTTGTTGAGCCATAGTTCCAAAGGAGTTTTGTTTTCAACCCGTGTTGGTCCTGTCCTATTAAGTGTATAGACAGCTGCGTTGACAGCCTCGGCCCACAATTTGATAGGAATGTCCTTCGAGTGGATCATACTTCGAGCGCATTCAACAATTGTCCTGTTCTCCCTCTCAGCAGATCCATTCTGCTCTGGAGAATATGGCATGACTTTTCGAAAGTTGATTCCACTGTCGCTCAACAATGATCGTACGCTAAAGTTATCAAACTCTTTCCCTCCATCACATAATAATTCCTTTACAACATGTCCAGTTGTTCGCGCTTCATTTAAGAAAACTTTTAGGCAATCCAATACCTCAGATTTTTGTTTCATGAAAAATACTCGCCTGAATTTACTATAATCGTCTTTAAAGCAGACAAAGTAACAAGCACTTCCTAAGGACGGTTCTTGCATGGGACCACATACATCAGTATGAATAATTTCACCGGAAGCAGTTGGTTTAATTGTTCTGGTACCATACCTTGCGCGACAATGCTTGCCATACATACATCCGTCGCAAAATTCCCCATCCTCATCAACAACGATGCCCCTTTTTTGAAGAAATTTCTTCACATGCCTTTTATTTTGGTGGCATAACCTTTCATGCCATAACTGCAACGTGTCAATTCTCTCGGCTACACACACTTGTGATTCAGTAGGTTTACACACACGCATATCAAGTTGATACAAACTATTTTCTATTTTCGTTCCCCTTAGTCTTATAGTTCCGTCTTTAATAAATACACACCCATTTGTATTGGCTTTAAATTCATACCCTTTTCTATTGCTGCTCCAATTGAAAACAAATTCCGGCTTATTTTGGGAACGTACCAAACATCTCTTAGGTGACTTTGTTTCCACATACCATTAACACGCACTTCAGTGTTTATAATTCCAGAACCATAGGCGTGGATTATATCATTGTTCCCAACAACAATTTGCTTTGGAGTGTAGAATGTCTCATATGTGAAGAACATGTCCTTACCGTTGGTCATGTGTGCAGAAGCACCACTGTCGGCCAGCCACATTTCCGATTGGTTCATTTTAGTACCATTTTCATTAGCTATAAAGGCTTCACCAGTTGGTTGTGAAGATTTCTGGGCTTGCATTTTACAGTTTTAGCAAAATGACCGATTCGGTGACATTTAAAACATTTCAATCTTCTGCCTTCCGCTTTTGGTTATCCACCATTTCCTGTCTCCTTTTGATATCTGGACTTTACTAACAGAGCCTCTGCGTTTTCCTGTCTTCCGGGAGTCTCATTCATCAACCGAAGCCGTTCGGTTAACTTATTGATTGTGCGTTCTTCCACAGGTACAGACTCCCAGACACTTTTAAATTCGAAATACTCACTTGGAAGAGTAGACATGACACGACTCATCAATAGTAAATCTGGTAATTCGGTTTTTGCTAATCGCTTCAGCTCATCATTCAGTTCGGTAAAATTTTTCTGCAACCTTGCAATGTGAGTAGCTATTCTTCGGTTGAATTTTTTCGCAGGTAAGAAGAACTGCTCTAACAACCTATCAACCATTTGACCAGAGCTTTGCTCGTATACGGACACTAATTTGTCCCAGACTGCTTTCGCTGATTCACATGTAGTCACTAAATCAGCATTTCTGTCGTTCATACTACTTATTAGTATCAACTGTGCTAAAGCATCTGCCTTGATAAATGCCTTCATTTCAGCCTCGTACCCTTTTCGTTGCGTGTCTGTAACGGTATCGCCACGTGGCTCTTCCGGTTCACTTCGATTTCCGGTCACTGTATCCAGAACATCATGATGTTTCAGCATCAATTTCATCTGTTTCTGCCATTTGCTCCAGTTTCCAGCACCTTCTAGCTTGCCTACTTGGGTTTTGAAATCCATTTCGGTCACTCGGTTTCCCGTCGAACTTTCGATGGAAACCACGTTTCCGGGAAAAAAATTAGTTTCCTTTTCAATTCAGTACACACGCACAGTCACAGAATGTCTACGCCCATAACCTGATGAGTTTAACTGAATGTGATTCAAAAAGAATACATTTATTTTAATACAAGCATTGTTACAGATGTAGTACATTTACACATTGACTACGCTACTTGACGCTACAGTGGTGAACTACAGACTACGCTACTGCTGGTTGGATTGACAACTTTCGTTGAGTCGCATATGAATGACTAACTTCATACTACTACACCAGATATTACTACCAACTTATTTTTCACTCAGAAATATGTTACAAAAACAGTTAAATTAACATTATTATAACGTTACTTTTTTAATGTATCAATAGTTAACATTCATTTTACCTTGACATAATCTGTTATATCAACATTTAATAAACGTTGAACTGCTTTAAATGGAAACGTTACAATGTAACATGGTGATGTTAAACTTTTGTTTATGCTGAATATAAGCATATGTCCAATTTCACTTACTTAAGGAATTAGAAAACTTCAAAATTTCAATTAATCTTTATTATATAACTTAAATATGTATTATTAACAGTCACAAAAACACTGGCATAAATATCATAAAAGGTGCTCAAAATGTCTACCTTCTGCTAAAATGCAGGCTTTACAGCGACGAAAATTTTTTACCCGAATGAAAATATCATGACGGTTTCTTATTTCGTCAGCTGCGATCTGTATTTTCTCAAACAACTGTTTGTGTATTTGTTTATGATAAACAATTTATTTCAAATGCCCCTGTATGGTGTGGACTGTAGAACTTTTTTTTTATAGATTGACGGTATTGTCGGCGTGCAGTTTTGTGACTTCTTCGATTGTTTCTTTGAAATAGTAATTCGTACATAAAGTAATATAATATATAATGATAAAATATAAAGAAACGTCATATGAAAATGTAACCTTAAAAAAGACAACAAATTAATTCTTCAACGCATGAAGCCATCATCAAAGGAATAGTAATGACGCTTGATGGTGTAGGAATACGTACATTAAAATAAAAAATAGTTCCTTTAAAAAGGGCGCAAACAATATTTCCTTAAAAATAATACACAGAATTGCAAGTTAGGCAACCCATGTTACACAACTGTATAGTGTATTATCACAGATAAATATACCTTACAGATAGTCCATGCGATGGTAGGTATTGGCAGTTAGCACAAATTAACGTTTTCTTTAAAATATTCAGTGTACCAAGTATTCGCAATAGTGAAATAGTGTAAGTGAAATAATTATGTAAATATAATTATGAATAACGGACGGTATATCACACTTTGCGGCACTACTACATGACAGATAGTACTGTCGTAATAGTAACCTTATCTTTATAAAACCAAATATATTTATGTGATGAAATTGAAGTTTCTTCAAATTTTTGCTGTGTTTGTTTTCGTTCATAAAACATTTACTTACGTATATTTTAATAATATTAAGCATAACTATTTTGCATAGTTTTTTTATATGATTTTTAAAACAATTTTATATTTACTTTCGTATTTATGTATTATATACCGTGTGTCAAAACGCAACATAGAATTTCACTTATTGAAAAAAAATTGAATTGATCCACTATGGCTATGAAATTTTCGTATTGACGTATACGTTACAATTAATTACATTGCGTGTTCCTTATTGTAATATTCTTCAATTCTAATTTTTGAAAATGAGAGTGTATACAATCCCTGAGAAAGTTCAAATAGTTAAGTGAGTGAACAGTGGTGAAAGCTATAGAAATACTTCTGCTTTGTATGCTGCACTTTTTCCGGATCGGCCGATTTCAAATAACAATACAGTGATGAGAGTAGTGCGACTATTTGAAGAAACTGGCAGTGTACAAAAGCGTCCGAAGCAGGTTCAACAAAACCAAAACATGAACAATGCCAACGATGAAGAAATCGATGTGCTCGCTGCGGTACAACTCAACCTTTAACATTAACATTCGACAACTAAGTATCGACTGTGGTGTTAATAGGTGTCGAGTTCATAAAATTTTAAAAAGCATAAATATAGGTCATATCATTACCCACATCACCAGGAAATATTCAGAACCGATGTTGACAAAAGGCAAGAATTTTGTGAAACATTAATGGAGTTATGCAATAATAATACAAATTTTCTGGTTATTATTCTTTCTCCCGTTTTTTTTCTCAATGTACATTCTCCAATTTACATAAGGGTCTAGAAGACACCGCTACTTCTTGGCAAAAAATGCACATTGAGAATACGAATTTTGTTAAGAATATTTGCTTCACCGATGAATGTTCGTTCAATCTAAATGGAGCACCAAACAACCAAAACTTTCGTTATTGGAGCACTCAAAACCCTCATTTATTTGTACCAGCGCACACACAATATCCCCAAAAAGTGAATGTTTGGGCTGGAATATTCTCTAATACAATAATATTCACATTTTTTATTAAAGGAACACTTACTGCGGATAAGTATAGAGATTTATTGATGCAGCAAATTTTACCCGCATTAGATCAAGTAGCTGAAGAAGATGTAGTTGTTGGTATCAGCATGATGGGTGTCCAGCACATAATCCAAATCAAATCAAACATCTTTTAAATGAAGCACTTGCTAGAACCTGAATTGGCAGGTGGGAAAGTTACTTGGCCACCAAGATCATCAGACTTGTCTCCCAACGGTTTCTTTTTATGGCCTTACATATATTCGAAGGTTTACACCGACAGACCCCACGACACAATTGAGTTGTTAAAAGATAAAATTGTGGAAGTTTGCTTCAATATACCGGCAAATATGATTCCAAATGTGCAACGAAACTTCTATGACCGATTGGGGCACTGTTTACCAGTAAATGGACAGCATTTTGAACAGTTGCTATAAGCCAAACACTTCGTGTAGGTAATACCTATTAGTTTTCACTTCTGTATATCCACAAACAAATCGGTCCTTTTCAGGACCATTAACACATTTATAGAAAAGAATTTTTAATACGATCCAATTAAAACTTAAAACGATAATCATTTTTAATCAAAAAACAGTATTTGATATTACAACATGTTTTACAATTGTCTTGAATGGTTTGAAAATAACAATCTTGTTTGTTGACTCCTCGGTTCCTGGGTAAAATCTAAAATAGAAAGTCAAAAGAAAAATAGCAAATTAAATAATTTAAAGCACAAACCATTTCGTTCTCATTATTCATAAAATTAAAAACCTTAATCGGACATCTAAAAATCTTCATTCATCGCATGAGCTTCAAATAATATTATTCCGAATAAAGTCCATAGAACACCAACTTCTGTTTATCTGTAGAATCATACTACTCGATCCATAGGTACTGATCGAATTATCTGTCTTACCCATAATACTAAATGTATTGATTTAAAATAAACTTATAGCTTTACAATACCTGCATATTCTTGCAAGATGCAAGTATTATGTCTAATATTCTACACGCAGGTCTACAATACAAGAAAACAAACGACTCATTTAACCTCAAATTCAATACGAACAGGTTTTATACAAAAATATTTCATTATGCTTGCTTCAATAGCTATATTAAAATATGAAGGCAACTGAACATTGATTAGAATTTGTCCCTCCCGGACCAACAACACAAATTATGGAAAGAAGTAACAATCCAACCGTATTTTTTACTCAATCGTACTTTGAACCATGAAGAAGAACTAAGAAAACTGAAGAACATCAGCTTCAAACTTGTAAAGATTAGTGAAAGGATTAACTTTCTACGCGCATACAAAAAACTAAATTTAACTCCTAAATTTCTAAAATGCAAACAAGAAAACATCTGAACTTTTAATTACTATCGCAACAAGATAAAATACAGAAACTCTTTAAACAAATACAATAGTATAATCTTGAAATTATTGATTGATGACTCTTTCATCTTACAAAAGTTCTTAAAACAACAAATTATAAAAATTAAAAATCAATTAGAAAACAAAATAAAAAATACTCACATTAAAAAATTTATAACTTAATTGATACATATAAAAATATAATAATTTTACCACTTACAATAAAAATAATATTAAAAACTTAAGTAACCAAGATATTCCCCTTGAAATTAAAGAAATTTTACAATTAGGTCCTGAATATAATATTTATGACCCACAAAAACCATTACCAATAAATAATATAATTGTTAATATTGAAAATCATATAGATAACATAGAAGAAAAACGAACAAAATAAAATAAGAAATAAACGATTTGCAATATTATTACTAATTATTGTTTCAACTAATAAAATAAGGGCGATGCAGGGACACTTGTGTGTGATCATTGTAACGTGTTACTAGAGGTGTATACAATATATGTTTAGATTAATTTTCGGGATGCTTTATTTTGAACCAGATTTAAGTTTGCCCTTTTACATGTTTTTAGTTTTACCTTTTACGATTGTTTAAACCACAATTATAGAAAAATTAACTTATTAGGAACCGCTAATGTAGTTTCTTTGTCGAAAAATTTATTGCGCATAGAATTGTCTCCCGCGTATTTTCTTTTTGTAAAACGCCTTCATGAAGCGTTCGTCACCGATTTGTCAAATGTTTTTTTTTATTGCGGTTTAATTTAAATTGAGTTCATATATATTGCTATGCAAATGTTTGTTAAATTTTAAGGTAGTTGAAGTTATAATGGATTCAATTAAATATCTCATAGTCCCGGTCTATTTAAATTGTGCTCGCTGGTTAGAGGAATTTTACAATCTTTATGAATTAGTTAACGATAACGCAGATTGTCAGTTTATGCTATTGGGTGACTTCAACTGTAGGATAGGAACTAGTCAAGTGATTCCAAAAGAATTACTAGAAAATTATGCTGCGATTAAACAAATAAGAGCTTCTAAAGATAAGGTAATTAATCTAAATGGTAAAAAGTTTATCTCCTTTTTGGAAGATTTTAATTTAGTTTTGTTAAATGGGCGTTTAGTTGGAGATTTAAACGGTGAATATACTCACATTGGGCCAACTGGCTCTTCATTAATTGATTTATGTGCGGTTAGTTATGATTTGTTATCCTATGTAGACTCATTTGAAGTCGACACGCAATGTTTTTCGGACCATTTACCTATTGTTGTAAAATTTAAAAAAGTGATATCAAAGGAATCTTTTATGCCATTGATTACCAAACTAAAATGGAATCCTCATTTAAAAGATAATTATGTTCTGGAAATAAACAGGTATTTGACTAGTGCTGCAAATAAGACTGATAATCATCAGGAAGGGTTGCAACATTTGTTAATCCTAATTAAAAATGTAGCAAACAAATATAACATGCATTACCTTGGAAAACTTGGTGTTTACAAAACTAAATGGTTTGATAATCAATGCGATAAAGTACGCTCTCATATGTTTAGTCTTCTCAAAAGTACCGGAAAACAAATTCTTGTACAATTAAAGACATGTATTTAAAAATTAATAAACAGTACAAGGAATTATGCAAGTTAAAGAAAAAAACAATACAATGAAAGTACAATTGCAGAACTTAGTTCAATAAAAATACTAAAGATTTTTGGCATCTGGCCCGTAGTTTTAAAACAAAAACTTTTTGTTGATATGAATATATCAGCAACTGAATGGACAAATCACTTTAAACAATTACTAAACCCTCCCTTAAATGCTTCTAGAGTAAGCTACGCCGAACCGTATGTAACTGATGAATATCTAGACCAACCTTTTACTCTTGATGAACTAGTGACTGTTGTAAGCAGAGCGAAGTTAAATAGCGCACCGGGTCCGGATGGTATTCCGAATGAATTTTTCAAAAACGCTCCTGAACCTTTTTTGAAAGGTTACTAGTTTACTTTAATATAATATATGAAACAGGAGACGTCCCGGATGAATTTAGACACTCAATTATTTTTCCGATCCACAAAAAAGGTGCAACCTGTGAAGTTTCTAACTACAGAGGATTTCTTTTATCAATACAGTCTGTAAACTCTTTACTGGACTTTTACTTGACCGTATCGTAAACTGGGAAAGAAATAATAAGGTGCTAGGAGAGTATCAAGCGGGTTTTAGAAAATCATACTCCACTATAGATAATGTTTTACGCTAATGGGTTTGATTCAAATCAAACTGAACGTTAAGAGAGAAAAAGTGTTTGCGTTTTTATAGATTTTTCTGCGGCGTTTGATCGCGTAGACCGCTATTCTCTTTTTTATAAACTGTCAGTAATAGGTATGTCGACTAAAATGATAAACATTTTAAGAAAGTTATATGAAAGAACATCAGCAGCTGTGTGGGGTCAAATAGGTATGATGAAACAATTTGAAACGACAATGGGTGTTAAACAAGGGTGCCTCTTGAGTCCAATCTTATTCTCTCTTTTTATAAATGATATTCAAGATTACATAAATGGTGGTGTTAAAGTGGGAAATACGGAGATTAAATTATTAGCGTATGCAGATGACTTGGTGATGCTTGCGTCGGACAGGTTCACTTTGCAAAAAATGATAAACGCTTTTGATAAGTATTGTGAAATGTGGAATTTGGTTGTAAACTTAGAAAAGTCAAAAATAGTCGTATTTAGAAATGGGGGCAAACCAGCTAAACAAGAAAAATGGTTTTTCAAAAGTAAAAGTATAGAGGTTGTCAATAGTTATAAGTATATTGGAATTTCTTTGAGCTCAAATTTATCATTGGAAAATCACTTTAAAGAGAAAGCCGAAGTGGCTAAATTTGCACTATCCGCATTTAATAAAATAATTTTAAACCAAAATACATCCTTTGCCGCCAAATTAAAAATATTTAATGCAGTTTCGCGTTCTGTACTTTGCTACGGAGCTCAAGCATGGGGTTATCGTATGTATAGCAGTATTGAGAAAACTTTTAAATTTTTATTAAAAATGTTTAAAATTACCTAGGAATACCCCAGATTTCTTTTTATACTTAGAAACAAACTTAGAGCCACTTTTTTATTCACACTAAAATTACAGTTAACTTTTATTAAAGCCTCTTTAAATCTTCCATCACATAGATATGCAAACATTATTACAAAACATATAATTGAAAAACAAATATTTTGGTATAATGACATTTAAAGTATATGTAATCGCAATAATATAAACATTGCACATTTCCTGAATGGTGAAGTACATGTAAATAAAATTATAAAAAAATTAAAGAAGAATTTATTAATGAATTTAAAATAAAGTCACTAAATAGCATAAATCATAAATTACATAAACAACTATCTCTAGATAATAAAGTCGTGTTTTCTGATATGGAAGTAAATTCTATAAGCTGGGTGCTGAAGCTAAGAGGTGAACTTATATACTTAAATAAATATAGGTATAATAAAGAAATTAAATATTGCTCGATGTGTAATAATAAACAAGAGGAAGATGTGTGGCACTTTATCGCTGTATGCCTAGCTTAAAAGAATTCCGCCATACTTATTTCAACCAACCAGAATTGAACTATGACTTATTTATTGAATACCTGAATGAGATTAGTAATAAAAATTTAATTAATTATTGTAAAGCTGCCTGGCAATATCGGTCGGAATTAGTATTACAATTTAATTATTAATATTAACCATAATTGATAATGTAATTTATTGTGGACGTTTTACAAGTATTGTCTAAAACGCAATAGTTTATTTTAGTTTATTTTCTCTTTTCTTAAAACGACATTTAATCAGACGATCATAAGATCATGAATATTGTCTGTCACTATATTTTTTTATTTTTCCTCTCTGTTTAGTAATTTTGTAGCAAACCGTACAATAAAGATTACTACTACTACTATTGCTATGGGAACAATAGATAAATATAAGTTAACAATGTTTATTTCAGATTGTCAAATAACCACTGTCGCGGAGGCATAAATTTGGGCGTTTTCTAGTCTATTTTAGAACATATGAAGGGATTTTTTCTAACAATGCAACAAGATGTGGAACGCTACTAAATTATTATTTGTTTTTTTAATCATTTGTTTTAAGGGTCGTTTACATCTATTTAATTTGAATTAACGTACGTAAAATTAAGAATTGGCAAGTGTTTAGCACCATTCCGTTAACACTTGCGTATACGAAAAAATTAACGTGTATACGAAATTGTTGTGTCAACTTCAACTTAAGAAGTTACTAGACAGTTTATTATGTTTGTGTGCAGTTTTACCATGAGTGATTGTAAAGTAATGTTCAATGAGAACTTCTTAAGCTAACTTAGTAAATGTAAATGGAATGCTTCGTGTATTCGTGCGTTGATTCTTATTTCTCCGCATTGATTTGTTTAACTGGATGTGAGCGATACCTTACTCATGAATTCGTTTGTACTCTTTTACAAGTTGGGGAAAGTTTTTTGAATGAAGGCTCTTATCGATGTTGTTTTTTTTAATATATTGATTTATACTCAGTATACTATTGGCGCGGAGTAATAAACCTGTCAGAATTATCGAATCTCCCGTATTGCAGTGGCGTAGGTACCTGATACGTTTGGAAAATCATATTTTTAGTAGGTAAATATATTATAATAGTAAAATCTACCTTGATATGAATTATTATGGGTTTCTTTTATTGTTTCAATCTTTACTTTGTGGAATCTATTTTTCATAGTAAATAATTTAAGTCAGCAATATTCCACCGTATCTTGGTATAATACCCACATCTACGGCTATGATTATCGTTTCGTCAGTACCTGGGCTGATGGCAACGTGTGTGCGCAGATTAACTATTGTTCTCAGACCCTAGATGGGTCGATATGCTGCAAGAGCGGCACAATGATCGTATTTTGGTTACAATTTATTGGTTTTTACTTAACCGTAGAAGTACCGCTTTCACAAGAAAATAAATAATTATTTCAAGCAATTATGATTTATTACTCAGCGCCAATAGTATACAGACTTTAGTTCAAATCGGATGGGTGTATTTTAAACCGCCTGGTAACGACCGTTTTTTTTTTACCAAAATTACACAAACCATTACGACCTATTGTCACTTTATTTTTAAATCCTACTTACTTATAAATTCTCAAAATTTTTATCAAACATATTAAGTAATATTACATTAAAAAACAAAAACATAACTAAAGGTTCTTGGTCTTTTAAAAATACATCAATAAATTAAAAAATCTTACCAAACTACAAAATCTTTTCCTTTGATATAATTTCATTATATACCAACATACTACTGATTTTGCTACAAAATCTATAAAATTTTTTAGAAAAAATACAATAAGATACAAATATACCTAAATTAGATTTCAACAAAATTTTAGAATTTATTCATAATTCTAGCTATTTTACTTTTAAACAAAAAATTTAAAAACAAACTTTTGGTATTGCCATATGGGACATCCTTTATCCAGTACTATAGCTGAATTAGTGTTACCAAAATTGGAAATAGAAAAACTTAAACAAATTAAAACTGTAGCCTATTATAAAATATATGTAGACGACATACTAATAATTGCACATAAAAACGAAAAAGAAAATATAAAAATATCTTTAATAACTATCGTAACAGATTAAAATTTACTTTAGAAATGGAAAATAAAAAAGAAGAAATAAATTTCTTAGATTTAACACTTATAATAAATAAAAATAATACAATAGAAACAAATTGGTACCGTAAAAATATAAAAAGAGATAGATATTTATCAATTTCAATTCTTTTACTTCAATAAAATATAAAACAAGTGTAGTTAATGCATTAGTTGACAGATCTATAATACTTTCTGAACCTAAATTTTATAAAAATAATCTAAAACTAATAGAAACAATACTTAATTAAAAATGAAAGTAACTTTTGAAATTTATACAAAAAAATAGAGTTAATAAAATTAAATCACAAAAACAATTGAAAACGAAATTGATTTACAATGAAACTGTTTAGGACAGAATTTTAACAATGTCCAAGTAACAATTTAAGTTTTATTATAGTCTACAGGATAGCGGTAAAATTTTTTTTTTATACCTTGCTCAGTGGCGGCTCGTGGTCAATCATACTGGGAGGTCAAAAATTAATTTAAAAAATAGACATACTTAAAAAAATATAAATAACTCAAATGCACCGCAAAATTTTATACAATCTACAATTCTGTTCAAAATATAGCGATTTTTCAAAACATTCTCATTAAAATCTCTAAGGGATTTTCTGTAAGCATTGTCTAGCTGTGTACGAATATCAACATTTCCTACGGTTGCAAAATTTACCGAGCATTTCATGTGTTCTGCAGACGAAGCATGTTTTTTTATTTCCTCTTTTAAATGTTTTAAATCTCTGACACCGGATTTGGACTATAGCGAGTCTGACGAGTGTTTAGAAAATAATAAACAAACAAAACAGTAAAATACATTTGATACTTCACAACCACATATCCAGTTAGCTAAATCGTACATTACCTTGCGAAAGTTTCGATGAACATCTTTATTTTTGTCTTTGCTAGTTTGTCGTAAACTTAGTTCTGGCAAAGGACGACCATTTGCCTTGAACTCAACTAATTTTGTAAAATTAAGTTTGTTAGCATTTTTTAGTTGTTTAATTTTCTGCACTACCGACATTTTCTATTATAGCGCATGCACACGCGAATCAAAAATAGTATTTTTACAAAACAACACAACAACAGTAAAACATATCAATATAAATTCTTAAATTGATTTAAAACACGCGAAAATCGAATCAAAAATCGAGCGTAGTTGTACACCCTATACGAAGTCAACGTAAACTGCGGGACACGGCTCATGACCCAAAGTTGATTATTGTTTCGGACGTTCGCGTTTATTCGAGCGCTGCAAGTTTTCGAGTTTTTCCGAGTAGATCTAATTCAATGAGGACAATTCGCACCGCCAGCCCAAGGTTGAAGAGGATGAATTACGAACGACGGCCGATAAATTTTAAGTTATTGTACTTGCGACTTAATTACCTATTTTAATAAAACACGTAATAATGAATATATTTTTATATATTGTCAAAATTTTGGGAGGTCATTGACCAAATGACCATATGGACAAGCCGCCACTGACCTTGCTTAAAACTAATACGTCTCAATAACATCTTTAAAGCAGGAATAAAACCATCACAAGATAAAAGTGGAGAACCTTATTAGTGTTCTGGAGTCCAAATTAAACAGATGATTTAAAACCAAGTTGCTGTTTGATTTTGTTCTTATAGCAGTTCTTAAGTAAACTATAAAGCAACATTAAATTCAGTTATAAAGCTTCTACAAAGGTTTATAGTTTTATTTAAGTAATATGTGTTTTAAAAGTATAAACTTTAAAATCATAACAGTTTATCAAATATTGTAAAACGACAACAATAAGTCACTTTTTTTGAATTTGGATTTATAAAGGTTTATGGTGTATATCTTATTTCTAAATATAAGTTTTATGATTACATCTATTTTAAAGATGTAGGTAGATTTATTATAAATATTTTCTAAGTTCGTATTTATTAATCTACACTGGAAAAGTATAAATGAATCGCACTTTTCTGATAATATGATATACGATATACAGATAAAATGAATGCGCCGAAAAGTAATTTTTTTCTGAAAAACTTTTTAGTAGTTTAATTTATATTAAAAACCTTGTAAGTAATTACTACGCTAGTATGGATTATTCCTTCGTTACTTTAAATAGGTTTTATGTAATTTTCTTTTACAATCTGATAATCACATGTTATTTCAAATATGGGTGCCATCCTGTCTTCGATATTGTTTCAGTAAAATGTCGGCTAAATTTATAAAACCGTATTAAATCAAATAAAGGCTAAAGGAATACAAAATTACTTATGAATGCTTAAGTATATAGCGGTCTTGGGATTAGTCAATTTACGCTTGAATAAAACCATATGGTTTTATGAATGCCTCATAAATTAATTTGTACTTTCACGCATGCGCATTATATTATGTACAGAAAACATAACCTACAAAATATAAATTTAGTTTATACATGGTATGCGAAAGGTGAAAGTATCATAAACGAAGCCTTAAAACTATTGCGAAATGGAATAATCAATTATAAAGGCACATCCTTCGTGCCGTAATGCAAAGATTTATCAAGTATTTGTTATTCCTGAGAATCACCACTTTGGTTTCCAAAATTAAACGTCAAAACGTACGTCAATTTTCTTTAGAGTTTTTTTTCGTGTGTGTTTTTTAGGGGTTTTTGGTGCAAATATAAAATATGAGAGGTGACCAGTACCTTACAGTACTCCATGGTCAACAAGAAAAACATGTTGTTCCTGAGAATCACCACTTTGGTTTCCGGACTTGGTCATCAAGACCCTCCCGAATAATTAGGAAAAAATGTACAACACAATTTCACAAAACACAATCACATACTAATATAGGGCACACAACAAATATTTTGCAAATTGGTGTTGAGGGGTTGAGAAATAGGGTCGATATTTTACTTTTATCACACTTGATTAATATTATTACATATGAATACTAGGGGTGGGTAAGGTTTGACATGTTTAGGTTTTAGTGGTTTTCCTAAACATTTAAGCAAATGCTTGCCAGGACGAACCAATCCACAATTGCACACGGTTTCGTCACCACACTGTACAGGTTTATACTGATCTTCTGGGGCACTATACATAACACTTACATCATAATACAATATTTAAAATGTACCACACGATTAAATAAATAAATAAATAACTTCAGAAAAGCGAATTATCCACTTTCTACAGTCTTCTACTCAGCGTAAATTAATCTTTATTAGAGATGATCACAGATGTCGACGATGTGTGCTCTACTTTTTATGAAATTCTTCACAACATTTTTAACAAAGCTGTACCAAAGATGAATAATAGAAGTAGCAGAGTCCATTATCCTCCTTGGTTTAACCGTGAAATAATACATGCTTTAAAATACCGGGTGTCCACTTATATTTTCCCCTATTTTGACTACCTACAACTTCTAAACGGTTCAAGATAAAAACATGCGGTTTTCACTAAAATGTTTTCTTTGAATACATTGAATTTTTGTTATCGACTTTGAGGACGTCATAACAAAAATGGCGGATTTTTGACAATTTCTTTGTTAACTTGTTTTGATAAAACAATTTTTAAAATGAGAGAAACAAATCAAAAATCGTACAATAGAACATCAATTTGTTCAGTTCTTGAAATCATAGTCCAGTCGGTTTTGAATGATGTACTAAAATGTTACATTTTAGTATGTTTTTTTTTAATACATTTAAGTAAATCGTCCAAAACCGAACAATATATCCATTGTTTTGTCTAAGAATTCCCGATTGGGGTTGAATTTCCCATAGGACTTCCCGGACTTTTGATTCGAAAGGCCAGACTGTTTATTTATATTAACTTATTTGATTACATGTTACCATTGTTCTTGATGTTATGACTTTTATCCTATCAGTTATTGTAATTTTCTAAAAGAATCAGGAACGTATTTATAATTTAATTTGAAGAATTCGTCGTACTCTCCTTGATTGCTTTATATCAAAATATTTTAACGTGCAACACAAAAATTATTCATAAACATTGACTTAATTATTGACAGTTTATTACAGTGGCGTAGCACAATATTTATCTGGATTAAGTTTTATTCTTTTAATTTCATAAGCGTGCAGAATAATTAAATAAGGACACATTAAACAAGCGCTTGGGTGATATTATATTTTATTTGCATATAATTAAAATAACAAGTGACACTTTGGCCAGGTAACAATTTTTGGTACTACAAATTAATTTTATATTTCATTTAGATTTCGATTTAATCTTGTTTGCACGTCACAATACTTTTACTTATATATTTTTTTTGTTTCAAATAAATGTTGTTGTCCTTTACAATATTGATTTCTTTATTTACCTAAAAGCATTCTGTTTACTTGGAGCAGATCCATTCGTTTACAGATTGTGAGTTACACTAGAAGGTTTTCTAGCGTCCATATAAGATAACACCGCACGCCGTCTCAACTCGTGTAAGACGGACCTCACATAGCTTTAAGTGGGCAAAGAACTTCTTTTTTCCTTTTTTAAAGTGTCACATAGAGTGTATTTTATAGTGCGCAATCTCAGCACCTTTCGTGTAACATCTGTAGTCGCACTAACCACAGTTGAAAGGCCTTTCTCTTGAGTGTTTGTACATGTGAGTTTTTAAGTTTCCTGATTCACTACAGCAAAAATTACAAACATTACACTTAAATGGTTTTTCTTTAGTGTGTTCTATTGTGCCGAATCAAAGCACCTTTCGTGTAACATCTGTAGTCGCACTTATCACAACTGAAAGGCCTTTCTCCTGAGTGTTTATACATGTGGGTTTTCAATTTTCCTGCTTCACTACAGCAAAAACCACAAACATTACACTTAAATGGTTTTTCTTTAGTGTGTGTTCTATTGTGCCGAATCAAATTACTTTTTGAGTAACACCTGTAGTCGCACTTATCACAATTGAAAGGCCATTATCCCGAGTGTTTGTACATGTGAGTTTTTAAGTTTCCTGATTCACTACAGCAAAAACCACAAACATTACACTTAAATGGTTTTTCTTTAGTGTGTGTTTTTGTGCCGAATCAAATTACTTTTTGAGTAACACCTGTAGTCGCACATATCACAACTAAAAAAGCTTTCCTTTAGAGCATTTAAACAAATGCCTTCTTGAATTTTTGGTTTGTCAAGAATACAGATGCAATTTAAGAGTTTCTTACCGGCTAACACAGGAAACTCCAAAGTTCTCTTATTATTACACTGATAACCACAATCATGACATTCAAGTACATTTTCTTCCGATGTTACATTAAAGTGTACCTTTTGTGGCTCCGTAATAAGGAATGGTCAAATGTAGTATAACTACACAGACTGCATTTAAATAGATGAGTAAATGTGTGATTGGTTAATATTTGTTTTTTCGTTTGTAGCATAATTACATTGATAGCAGTAGTATAACATATCTGATGCTGTAGATTCATCCACACACGTGAATATGTCGGTGTTAAATAACACACATTCTTCTTTAACAATGTCCTCATTTTCATTTTCAACTTCAACAGTCTCTTCTTTTGAATTTTTCCAAATAATTTTCCTCATCAACCAATGTAACGTTTTCGTTTTGCATTGATGCTTCGTGTTCTGCAACAAGCTTGAGCTTGCATTCGTTGCATACAAGTAGGTTTTCATCAATGCTCAATTCCTACAATTTAAATTGAGTGTATAAATAAATCAGTAGGATATGATACTTACTGCTTTAATGGGAAAACGCCAACAAAGTAGGAAGTTCCATTGAATCGTAGCATACGGAATGTAGGGAATCTTCTTTTATATTTTTAAAACAAACTTGACATCCTATTGTGGTATCTGCCATTATTAATGCACTAATTATTTATCTAAAATATTGATTTCAATGCAAGTACTCAATAAAATCTGTTTTGTAACAAATTTTGTAGTGATTGTTGTACCTGCAAATATACTTTTTCGTATATAGGATGGTTCAAAATTTGTTTATATTGGGTCGATAATTGAAGGATATGCGCAACTGTAGCGTTTAGCTTATTACCTACTGCAATGAACTAAGGGCGTTGATTGAAATATTGGTACCAATATTTCAATCAACGCTAAGGGTGATGGGGTATTAATGGGTGCAATTAAAATTTGTTTAAATAGATTTTTACGTTGGGTCGCAATGTAATTACTGAAACTTTGTTATAGGAAAATCACCCTATTCAATTTACCTGGCTAGCTCTTTAATCTCTTATTTATTTGACGTGTACAGCCTCCTCTCTATCTCAAATCGGGCTTAAAAAAACAGCTGACTGAATATAATTTTTTTTTATATTTATTGATTTATTCTCAACCGCTACTATTCACAATCAAAATATTTAAATTAGCATTAGCTAATATTTCGCGGTATATTTAAACTACGGTACGCCCCACGTTTAACTACCTGGTAATGTAGTACGCAAAAAATCAGTTAACGCGCGTAACCAGTGGTGTAAACTACGGCGCAGTGACCTTATATCTAATGAACATTACTTAACAAACACAACGCATTTAGGGATTTAATATTAATTACAATTGTGATCTGACCTTGCTAGATTATCTCAGGTATGTCTCCGACCTGCTCTGTATTCCGTTGTTGTTGTCGTGATTCTTTGCTGCTTACGAAGCCGACTATGATGATGTCTTGATTGTTCTCCAGACTTCCCCACGGGCTGTGAAATTATTGTTGCACCACATACTAACTACACCTGTTCCTCCGGTAAGTTTATTTTTCGTAACTTCGCGTTCTCTTATTTCTCTTTTCTTATTTAGCTCACCAATCTAACACTGCTTTTAATTAATTCGCGCTACCATTTTGCTCTCATCTCTGGAACGGCACATCAGAGAAAACGTCTACGACTTTACTTCAGCTTACTTCTCTTCAAACTTCGGAATGTTACTTTGAAGCACTAACTATTTTTTTTATAAAATTCGGCGCTGGCTTTACGTGCACTCACGCCTACGACCATTCGAAGAAAGGACGCTCAAATTGAAGGTACTCCTGTTTATAATATTTTCATAGCCTGTTTTGATCCATTATCAATTTGCCCGTCTTTTTGAAATTTATCCCCGCCTCTAACGCGGGCTTTTCTGCAACTAATTATAATTTTTTTTTTATATTCATTATCATAATCAGGCTCAAACGACACCTCATCCTCTCCTAATTACAATGATATGTGGTACTTATACCCAATAATGTCACATAACTTGTAATTTGCACTTTCCCTTAACCTATAATTTTGAGGTTAAGTTGTAATCAATTTTTAGTATTTTTATTCGGCGCAATCATATTCATTTCTTTTAAGCATAGATAATGATTCCTTGTCCCAAACACCCCCAATGTTCATGTTTTGTGCAAGCTCACATAATTTATTCTTTCGAAATTTTAGGTCATCGAAACATTCTTCTGATCTTGGACAACTATTGTTCGACATGGCTACTCATAAGCAGGAAAGGCGATTTTACCTGGACATTATAGCAATTACATCTTAAGACTATAAACAAATGATATCAGCTTGCTCTAAATAACAATTTTACCAATTATCCATCAAATCGGCAGGGTACCCCTTTTGGTAAGTATTTCTAAAACTAACAAATTTATTGCATTGTAATTTACAGGGTCGGTTGAGAACAAATATTGGGACTATTTCATCAACATGAAGGCATTATTTACATCTTTTGTCATCCGATCTGCTTAATCAAAAAATGCTGTACAAAAGTGTTCATCGCACTACATTATACTTTTTCTTCTAGAAAACATTGACCAGTTTATAAACTAGTAATGATTAGTTAATCCTTCTTATGGAGATAGGAAATAAAACTCTTTTCGCTTTTTATCTAATTCGCGACGTTTCGGAAACTTTTCATTAAATAAATAGTTGTGTTTCCTTCTTCAGGCGTTGGATAACAGTGGAAAATGTTGTCGTAGTGTTAATGATAATATAATTATTGGTCGTTTCTTAAAAACTAGTTATAAATTAAAAGAAAAGTTCACAGAATAATTACACCACAAAATAGTTTTACATAAAATTAACTAACGACAATAGTTTTCGACGGCACATTTGTAAAATGATTCTGTGAACTCTTCTTTTTTATTTATTAATCTAATTTTTAAGAAATGACGAATAATTATATTATCATTAACACTACGACAACTCTTTCCACTGTTATCCAACGCCTAAAAGAAAACACAACTATTTATTTAAATAAATGAAAAGTTCGAAACGTCGCGAATTAGATAAAAAAGCGAGAATTTTCTTTCCTGTCTCCATAAGAAGAATTAACTAATCATTAATAATACTATTAGAAAAAATACCCATCGTTTATAAACTAGATGGAATACTAATAGCGTTTTCCATTGCTACTTTAAGAGTGCGCTAGTGCGTCACTGTACTGTACTGACCTTGAAATTTGTGTTCCACTGCTTATTTTCAGTCTGACACTGGTCAGTGTTAATGTTCCACTGTTATTCAAATATGCACTCAGTTCGCACTCAGTTTGCACTCAGCTGCACTGACTAGAGAAGTCAGTGCAACAGTGGCGATGCAAATATGGGTGACTGTTCATAAATCCAAGCAAATAACAAACTATTTTTTATCGTCCCACACAACGGGTTTCAATATAAAATAAATACAATATTATCAAGGCAAGTCCTTAATTTCCTAAAAAAAAATTAATTGTAAACTTCGATTTGGATCATTTTATATGTAATACAGCGTTAACTTTAGGCTCATTAAATTAAAAAAAAATGCAAATTTATGAAAACGACCACATAGGCCTAATAGAGGAAAGCCTCCTCTAGAAAGTGGTATTCGAGAATAGCGGCGACAAGTCCTTAATTTAAAAAACCTTACGGAACTTTGTGATTAGCCTTTAATAGTTAAATACGAATAAAATGATTAAACAATGTGATTCAGTTTTTTAAAATACAAATTTTAATTTAAATTTCACTAAGTTGTTCGTTGAAACGAAGTATAATGAGGCAGGCTACTTTTGGCGCAGAGTGTACATCCCAATCCCAATGTAACTTCAGCTTAGTTTTTTATATGGTTTGTTTGTTGTTGGATGTAAAACTATGTGTTAATACTAAGTAACTTATAATATCCATTGCAGTAACAGGGAGAAATGCTTCTCTATCAAATTTTATGCTATTTTCATTTAACCAAGGATCAACATTATTTACAAGACTTAGGGGAGCGTGGGGAATGACGACCATCTAAGCAAAATTGTTCGTAATTTCAAAATCTTTTTACTTTTACTTTGCATGACATGCATTTAATTCGTTGTTAAGTTTTTTTCTATATTTGCCTATAAATCTCATAAAAGGTTTACGTTTTAAGAAAAAATTCAAACTTTATATATGCCTTTGGTTGTGATTACCCGCATGTATGGGGTAATTACGACCAAGGTGTAGGTAGTTACAAACACAATACAAATTTACTTAAAATACTTTTTTATTAATAGGTAACATGAAACCAAAATAAACAAATTATCAAAAATTAAAATTTAAACGTCGAACATTTGGTTTTGGCCATGAGCAGAAGTCACAGCAGTAGTTTGTTGGTGAGTTAGCACCACTACATTCGCGATGAGCCCAACGACCGCAACTTCTGCATCGGTACCATGTTTCAGTTTTGCCATATTCTTCACACACTAAGCATGGTACCTCATCATTATCTTCCATGTCATCAAGGCTATCATCATCAACAAGTTGGTTTTCGTCAAAATCTTCTGATTCTGATGAATCAAAGGATTCTCTTCTGACTTTCTTCGGTTTGGTGTATGCCTTCGTTTTAGCTTCTTTCGCAGTTCTTTTGGATTGTCTCTTTGTCTTTCTATCTTCTTTATCAAGTAATACTTGCTTCATGGGAGTTGCAGTTAGAATTTCTGAATGCTGTTTTCGACGAAGAATTTTTGCAGAGTTTTTGGACGTTGACGGTGTTGGTAGTGGAGAGATATCTTGAAATGAGGCCGACGTGGAAGGTACTGCTGGGTCTTCAACTGGTATGGGTGCTGTTGTATTTAAATGAATGTCATTAATGTTATTTTTGTTAGGATTTTCTTGATCCTGTTCCAGCAACACATCAGCTGGAAGAAGTCTTCTTCACCAAACACACCAGGTTTTATTGGATGGATACCTGTTGCCTTAAATCCCGAAACAGCCTTTTCAATTGTTGCCACATTGGAGTAGGCCCGATTAAATAATAATGCCATGTCGTAGTGTGTAATTTTTTGAAACTTATTAGATTTAAGAAATAAATCGCATTCTTTTTGAATGCTTTTTAAAAGGTCCAAAAATGTTACGTCCAAAGGTTGGACCCTGTGGGACGTATGAGGAGGAATTGATAACATTATGATGCCATTAGTTTTGCAATAATCATATATCTGAATTGAGATATGGCTACAGTGATTGTCAGAATCAGCAAGACTGGTTCTTCAGCAGTAGGCTTCACTTGGCTGCTAAAATGTTGAAGCCATCGTAGAAAGAGGGTTTCATTACTCCAACCATTCTTTGAGACGCCGTAAATAGCATCTGCTGGACCATCTTTCTGCAAATGTGGTGACATTCGCTGTCTGGGGAAAACAAACATAGGGGGATATACCTCCCTGATGCTGACATAGCACAAATTATGGTAACAGTTTTTCCCCTTTCTCCACTTGTTACCGCACCAATTCTTTTTGACCTCTTTCTGCTAATATATTTTCAGGTTGCTGCACATTGGAGATTCCGGTCTCATCAACATTAAAAATTTTTCCGGGTTGAAATTTCCATTTTGCCATTAATATTTCAAGGCGTTCAAAAAAAGGCTCACCTCTAACCTATTAAAAGCAGTCACTCTATTAAGACTAGTTCCTTCAGGTTTGCGTTTACTAATGGTAGGATTTCTGGTCATAAAATTATAATACCATTCTCTTCCCGCAATCTGAGAGGTTCTATTGAAGTTATGGCTAATCTTATTTTTTTTCTGCGTATTGAAATGCTGCCTGACGCAGTTCTCTAGGAGTTAACCCATAAAACAGTTTAGCTAACATCTTTAGATGATCAGCGATTTCCTTCTCTTGTTCATCAGAAAAAATTGATTTTCGCCCCATTCTTGGCTTTGCTGTATTATTTTCTCTTTTCCGCAATCTGGTTTGTAAAGAGCCATAAGGTATGCCAAACCTTCTAGCTGCAGAACGGATTTGTGTGCCAGATTGTACAGCAGCAATAGCCTGTTCTAGATTCTCTTGAGTCCATTGCGCTTTTTGGGTCTTACGCGTGTAGTGACGGGGCATCCTGGAAATCAAAAATGAAAAACAAACCTAGTGATAATAGTACTATGATGCTAATGCTGTAAGGGTAATTGCGACCAATACGGTCGCCATTGCTAACGCATTTAGTTGCAATTACCCGCAGTCACATGTAAACTATTTCTTGTAGTTAAATTTTCCATTAAAAAGAATTGAAAAGTTTTATTCTATAATTCGTAAAATACATTGTTTACATACCTTTAATATAACTTCTCATCAATAAAACACTTGTACTTTTGTTTCAATGCCTTCGGCGATTCAGTAAGAAAATTAGAAGCACTAACATCAACACACCAACCGATTTTTTTTTGTAGTAGTATTACAGTTACCAATACAAACACTATTGTAATTATATTACATATCCGTCCACTAGAGGGTGATCATATCACTAATTTGAGATTCAAGCCGGAAAGTTAAAAAATTGTGTGGTCGCAATTACCAAGCTGGTCGTCATTCCCCCACGCTCCGCTATTTTATTTTTTGTATCGTATCGGTCAAAAACATTTCTCCTAAAATCAAAAGAGAATGGATTATTTACTACATGTTAAGTATTTATGATTAATAACAATAAGTATTGCGACATTTAAGTGTCGACTCGTTACCTTCAAACACTAAAACCCCGGTAATCTTAAGTGACAACTTTTTTTCTAAATTAATAACAGATTGTAAAATTCTACTCACAACTACATTTTCTACGAAATCTATTGCTTAACGAAAATAAGATCAGGGAATTATTTACATTTATTCTTGTTAGTACCTAGTACCTACAGTTAATTTTCAATTAGAAAACTTTATGTTTCTATGTGTGCCTAAGCAGTTGTAAATAAAAGCTATCTAAATACAGTAAGTAAGATTTACATGGATAATTACTTTAAATAAAAAAGCAAGTATGTTCTTCTATACTCAAATATCCAATTAATTTATCTTCTAAAACTGGCACGATTAAACGTAGTACAAAATATAAGAAAAAACTATTTTATTTGTGATTACAAATGTTAATAATGTAATAAATGTTAACAAACAAATTGAAATTTAAATGTTAGTAAATTTGAATTAAATGTTTGTATGCCCTTAGTTCTCCATCTTAGGTCACGTGTTCTGAAATTCTCTATTATTTAGGATATAAATCTAATAATATCATGACTTTTTGAAAAAGCAATTAATAAAATTGCGAAACGTTAAAATATAAAAAAATATCTATTAAGACTTAGCTACAAAAGAAAAAAATTTTTTATCTGTAGCTTAATAATATTACAATCTTTTCTTAATCGTTGTTTTAATATCCACCAAAATATTATTTAAGTGTCATGTTTGTGATTTTTGCTGTAGTCTAGCAGGAAACTTCAAAAACCACATGTACAGACACTCACTTGTGGTAAGTGCGAGTACAAGTGTTACAAAAAGTGATTTGACTAAACACAATAGAACACACACTCAAGAAAAACCATTTAAGGCTGCATTTAAAACACCGTTTTGAAGTAGTCGTGGCCAAATTTAGAACTAAACTAACGGTGATATCACCGAACGAGAAACTGACGAGCTGAGCTTTGTCAGAAAGATATACTTTTGGTCTGTTATTTTGAACAGTTATGTGTATGCCGACACTTCGAAAACGAAATATAACCTTGTGCGTAAACGCTTCATTTAATTATGATAAATTCTAAATAGTCTAGTCGAGGAAGTTCTGCGAAAAATAGTTGTGGTAGTCGTAAAATTATGGACGATAGCTCATTCGATTCGGAATGCCAGAGTAAAGCGTTTTAGGATTTTTCTGCCGACAAAATTGCAATTGTTATTAACAAAAACTAAAAAAAAAGACTGCTCAGCATTGTGGCAATAACTCAACAACTGTAAGAGATAGCGGAAATCTCAAAAATATTCTGAAAGAGGTGGAAATTTCCGACTCAACTCTCAAACTGTAGCTCCATTATTTATAATTTGAATTTAACGCTAAAAATAAGGTTCCGCGGTCGTTTCACCATACGCACTCTAAAGAGAGACAACACATGTTAAAAATTTTTATAGTATTAAATTGAAATTGAAAAAATTATGAATTTGTTAATTAACCAATTTTATTGGTTTTCGTGTTTATTAAAAACGCAATAAATGTTTAAATAATTGCTATACATTTTTGCTAAATTATATTACAGCATAAACGTTTTTTATTTTGTTAATTATGATTTTTTAAAGTTAAGAAAAATGAAAAATTTAAATGTTATTAAATTTTTTTTTGTATATGGTATGGTATTGCTGGATGTATCTCTTATTGAGGTATTGATATTGATGTAATTTATATTGCCATAAGTTCGTCTTTAATCAGTTCAAGAGACCATTACTTCATAGCAAAATGTTGTTACACAACAATTAACAGTCTCGATGTCCTTTTTCGAAAATATATATCAATATTGTTCCTAACCCATCACAAAATAGAGCAGGATGGTAAAATTGGCGGCTTGCATTGCACGATTTATGGTTAATAGAAAAAATGAGGATAAAGATAAAATACGTTTTCCATTATGTTCCTTCTCACAAATACTTTCAAATTCTAACTAGTTTCCGCAACATTGGCTGAAAATAGTATCTCACGTTGCCGCCTCCTTGAATATAGAGTGAAGCAAGCATGCAATACGTTTCATCTAGATATATAACATTATGGAGTAGAAGATAAAGTTTATAATATTGAGAATCAACAGGTATTATATGTATAATTAACCATCCTAATTTTTAATAATAATAAATTAATAATTAGTATTATATATTGTTATCTTAAGAGTAGATGTTTTCTTTCCAGAAGTATCCAATAGGCTTCTGGTCGGTAATGACCACCGTAGATTGAGAAGAAAGTTTAGGTGTTCAGGGTTGCATTTGCACAATCAATGACAATGTATTGCTTATAAGAATGCAATTAAATATAATCAAATAAAATATTATCTAATTACTGTATTACCTGAACTTGTATATTTAAAAAGTTGTAATTGTTTTACACAATCCTCCCACTACCTTCAAATAACATGACGTTTTACTTGCTTGAGGGTTGCAAGATGTACTTGCGTACATAATAATTAAGTTAAGGTTCTTATAAATTCAATACAGGCAATGAATAGTTAAAAAAAACTATACTGTAGACTAACTAATAAACAAATTTGGTTCGGCTCAAACACAAAGACGTTTATTTCGGCCATATTTCTAATGTGCGTGGAGTGATGCGCGAGTTTGATGAAATGACAAAAAATCATCTGCGAGTGGAGTTTCTGTATAGTTTATTTTCTGTGCTACCGTTACAAAATAAATAATAACCGCGTTTTTAAACATCTGCGCAACTTGTTGTCTGACGTAGATGTCGTTGAAACGCCGTGGCGACCACTATGCGACCGAACAGCTCAAGCACCATATTCTGTGGCGTAAGGTTAAATTGTTTATATGAGAAGTCGTTTATTGTACAGCGATATCAGTTTTTTCTGTGATTCACCTTTTTATATATCATTTTTTAAATTTTTTACACAAAATGCACTATTCAGTTCAATTCTTTTCAAAATTACTCTAAAACTGTCGTATTTCGGCACTGATTTCTATACACCAATGACGTTTTCGATTTACCTGAACTGATACGAAGCGAGTGCAAAAATGGCCGTTTCACAAAAAAACGCACCGATTAATTCTACCTCAAGGGTAGTGTGGAAACGAGATAAAAATTATATTTTCTTGTATCATGTATGCACAAAAGTGATTAATTTAGCACCTAGATCAACAATACCCGGTTACATGAAATTTGTTCGATGAACATTTGTCCACCGGAAATTTGTTCGAAACCATATTCTTCGAAAGGAATTTGTTCGAACGGATACATATTCGATAGTAATTTTGTTTGAATAACATAATATTCGAAAGGTAATACTCTAAAGCTGATAAGATCTGGAGGGCTAAGTATTTCTAAAGTAAAAATACATATTCGTTTGCTTAGTCGTAGTAGTACATTTTTATCAGCAATTTTTGATAATTTACTTAAGTAGGATCACGTTAAAAATTTTTTGTTTCTTTCCAAATTTGCTTACCTGCAGAAGTATTTAGAACGTAATAATTTCAGGAATGTCTTCTAGAGTAGACGATGACTCTCACATTATAGTTTAAAAGTAATCGAACGTTTTTATTAGCAATGCTTGATAGTTTTTTGGAAATACACAATAAATAAACATGCAATTTCTCCAAAAATTGTTAAAACATACACTTATTTCCAAAAAGTTAAGATAATATATGCATTTGAATTTGCATTATCTTATGTAATCAACAGATTTGTTTATGGTTAACATTTACGTATATTATCAGTGTATTTTGCATAATTATCTCGACTATTTAATAAAAGTAATAATAATTATTATTTGTGCTCTTTTAAAATAGTATTACAAGGAATTTGTCTATTTGAACAAATTTCTATTCCAACAAATTTCTTTCGAACAACTTTACGGATACGACAATACCCAGACAGCTCAAGTACATTTACTGAACATCCATTGGCCATCTGAGCATGGACATTTGAATATCCACTGGATGTCCACATTAAATCCTGTGAATTCTAAATCGTAAGCCAAATTCCTTCAGCGGTTAAATTTGCAGAATGATAATAGGCGATTAGTATAAAAGTACCATGTTCGTTGGTAAAAATTAATAATTGACAATGTTTATAATTGTTACCTATCTAGTACCTACCCTTAAATTTATTTCGAAGTTCTTAAAGAACTGATCTTTCACAATACTAACCGAAAAACAGTAACAAAACTAAGACGAAAAATAATATATTTAAGAACCACAAAGTCCGTCAGTATGGGGAATGTTTTTTACGAACATAAAATTTGAAATAATTCGTCTTTTGTTTGACCTCGGCTTAAACATTAATGAGCGCAGTGTATATATTTATACCACAATAGGATATCAAATTTCTTTTGAAAATATTAAAGAAGAAGGGCTACTATGTTCCCTATGCTATGATTCAATGCAACTTCAAACGTTGATCGACGTTTTCCATTAAAGCAGTATGTATTCTATATCTTACTGAATTATTTATACACTTGATTTACATTGTAGGAATTGAGCATCGATGAAAACTCACTTGCGTGCAACGAATGCAAGCTCAAGCTTGATGAAGAACACCCAGCATTAATGCAAAACGAAAACATTTTATTTGATAATGAGGAAAATTATTTGAAAAACATCGGTGAAGAGTCTGTTGAAATTGAGAATAAAAATGAAAATGAAGACATTGTTAAAGAAGAGTGTGTGTTATTTAACACGACATATTCCAATGCGTGGAAGAATTTACTAATTTAATTCACACTAAAAAACCGTTTAAGTGCAATATTTGCAATTATGGCAGTAATCAATTAGAAGAATTGAAAACCCACATGTACAAACACTCAGGAAAAGGCCTTTCAAATGTGATAAGTGCGACTACAGGTGTTACACGTAAGGTGCTTTGATTTCGCACAATAAAATGCGCACTAAAGATTGTGATTTTTGCTATAGTCGAGCAGGAGACTTGAAAATCCACATGTACAAACACTCAGCAAAGCGACTTTTCAGATGTGATAAGTGCAACTACAGGTGTTACACGTAAGGTGCTTTGATTTCGCACAATAAAATGCACACTCAAAGAAAAACCATTTAAGTGTGATGTTTGTGATTTTTGCTATAGTCGAGCAGGAGACTTGAAAACTCACATGTACAAACACTCAGGAGAGTACTTTCCCAGGCAATAAGATCATGTTACATTGACGTTAACATTTGGTCACTGAAAAGGTTAGATTTACGTGAATTCTAATGGTATTATGACGTAAAAATGTTGGCCTTATTGTCACAGCCCACTAACGTCATTTTTTTTTACGTAATATAGTCGTTATTAATGATGCACCATAGTCGTTATTAATGATGCACCATGGTCGACTAATGACGTCATAATACCGCTTTATGGGCGTCATGGATATTTTCCTAGTCGTTAATATTACTAAAAAAATAAGACAAATATTTTTCAAAAATAAGATTTATTTGGATATAAAACCTATTCAACTTCATTTTTGATGCAAGTAAATTTGATCAATAACTAATTAAACTAAATCTATCATACAAAAACTTTTCCTTAAGTATTTAATCATATATTACAGAAAAGTGTTTTTTCATGATATGTATATTTATACTTAATATTAAAAATAACACAGAGTTTATAGTATAAAAATGAACGTTTGTATTTCTTAAAAATATACATATATAAAAATTTAAAGAGAATCTATGGTGGATGTGCAATGTATCAATGGCAAAGATGCATAGACATTCTTGTATGAAAAAACAAGACATTTTGCAAGAATATCTTTACTATGCTATATTTCATATTGATCAGTTAAGTTAGACACGAGATAAATGTCCATTTGTTCTGATTCTAATGGATACACAAACAGAGACTCACGCGTGGAAAACTTTCTGCCAACTATCAAAATATCACTGTTTTCAAGCCAAAACCATTCGATTATTGATATACTCGCCAGGTTCTGAACATCTCTCACAACAAGAGTATTCGTTGTGTGTCTTTATGCACTTTAGGTAAGCCCTAGCTGGCGCATCACATATAAAACTGAACACCTACTAAATATGTTTACTTAGAAAATTCAAATCCATTGTTTAATAAGTTAGACAATTTGTGAATAAAATCTTGTAAATAAAGATTCAATGGTGATCGTTTTGAATTGCCATAATAAACTCTAATTACAAAAGACTACTCGTAAACCCTGCAATTTTTCCCAAAATAGGCCAGAATTGCAAATTTGAAAAAGTGGAAGTTCATCAATGTTAAAACTGACATTTATTGTGCTAACAGAAAAGTTAGTGTACTTCTGAAGGAAATATCGATGGGTTTTGACAAAACATCGTAAGCGACAAATTTCTAATTTTACAGGAATCAACATTTTTAATACAAATGTTATTTCTGCAGATACTAACACTAAAACGTGTATTATAATATTTTTATCGTTAGAAATTGATTAGCGACGTTAGATTAACGAAAATACGGTATTTTAAGTAAATTTTGCTACTTACTTTGTTTTGTCGGAATAATTTCAATTAGAATTTGTAGCTTAAGATATACATAAGATTTTTGTCAGTACCCGGTACTGTCATGTACTAAAGTAAATAAAAGCGTAAGCGTTAATTTTAACGATTTTATTCGAATGAAATATAAAACATAAAAATCTAAGTCTGTAACGATAATACAAGTGCAACGTAAACAAAAATAATAGAATTATTAATTTTCTGTTTCTATTTCGTCTTCCTCGTCAGTTTCTGTCAAAGTATCAGGGACATCATTGCTGTCACCAAAAGTTTTGTATTCGTCTATAAATCGTAGCGGTATTATATGCTTTTACACAGTTCCATTAGATTACTTGTATTTTTGACTGGAAATTTCAAAGGTGATAGGTAGAGAATGTTGATTTTTTGGTGCTGCTTTGGATCTTGGATCTCTTATCTAAAAACATAAATAACAGATTTAGTTTTTGAATTAATAAGCAATGACGTACATGATCCAGAAATTGGCAAAATAAATTCTTCGGCAAGGTCTGAATACGAATATTTAAGTTTAATATGGTCTTCACCTTTTATGAAATAAGCAATTCTGAGTTGACTGATTAGGAATTTTCTTCCATATTCTGATTTATTAATATTATTTGGCAATATATTACGTAGGTTCGTTTTCTAACAGACAAAGTCTGAATGCCCCAACTTTGTCACCTCAAAAGGTTTTGGATTAACTCTGGCATTTGCAATTAATGTGGGCCATTCAAAGGGGCACGAACAATACGTTTGCTTATAAATCTCTCTATGGTAGCATGCACTGCATCTACAGGCATATAAGTATGCTCTGAAAGAAGAAAGACAATTTTTATGTGGCGAATATTTTTGGAAACTTTTAAACATTTGTAACATAGTCAACATCGCATCCCGCTATCGTACCTCAACTAGCATGCAGCAACCTTCACGAAGTCAACAGGAGTTCAAAAACTATGCCGGCGATGTGGTAAACAACACTACTGTAAATGTAAGTACGCTACATATACGTGTAATTTGTGTAAAAACGTAGGTCACTTGCAAAACGTTTGTAACAAACGTAACATGAGAAATGTAAATAATATAAATTCTGACACTGATTTAGATATTTATCGTACAATGAAAATTTTGCTGCTAATGAAAATAGCGATCTAAACGTAAATGTTATTTGTAACATAAATAAAACTAATGTAAAACCTATATATTTAAAGGTTACTGTAAATAACAGCATATAGACATGCAGTTAGACACAGGCAGCACAATTTCTGCTATTAGTAAACAATTTTACGATGAAAATTTGTCAATGTTAGACATAAAGCCTACAATGTTAACGTTCAAAGGTTATACTGGGGAACGAATGATACCCATAGGGACAGTAAGTGTAATGTTAAGCTTTCAAGGTAAATCTAAGTGTATCGAATTTTATGTTGTACCTAACGCAGTCACATGCCTATTGGGCAGAGATTTTATAGATTCATACAAATTGACATTTCATTTTACTGATGTTCATATTGTAAACGCTGAATCAATAGTAGAAATGTTAAAGCACGAATTTCCTGGAAGTATGTACGGATCAAGTAGGAAAATTTAAACATGCTCAGATTTCATTACATTTAAAACCTAACGCAATACCATTATATAATCGTCCTAAACCGGTTCCATTAGCTTTAAAGACTAAAGTCGAACAAGAGTTATTTAGATTAGAACAGCAAGGTCTAATTAAACCCACAGTAAGTGCAGAATGGGCATCTTACATAGTTCCAGTTTTAAAAAGAACAATACCATTCGTATCTGTGGTAGTTATATAGGTTTAAACAGAAATCTGTTAGACATTTATTATCCTTTGTCTAATATCGAACAAATTTTTGCTAGTCTTGCCGGTAATTCAACGTTCTCGAAAATTGATCTATCAGATGCTTATATGCAATTTGAATTAGATGAAAATGCTAGAAAACTAGTATGTATTTCAACTCACAAAGGTCTATATGAAGTTTTACGCATGCCATTTGGTATAAAATGTGCCAGTTTTACTTTCAAAAATACATAGATCAAATTTTCCAAGGTGTCGATAATGTTTTCATTTTCCAAGATGATATTCTTATAGGCCATAAACCTAATGAAGATCATACTAAAAGCTTAGGCAGGTTATGACGTTATTGAAAGAATCTGGGTTAACAATAAACATATCTAAATGTAAATTTTTACAAGACAAAATTTCTTATTTAGGTCATGAATTAACCTGACATGGTCTAACACAAAACTCATGCAAAGTTAGTGCAATTTCGCAAGCACCTGAACCTAAAACTATTACGGAGTTAAGGTCATTTATTGAATGTGCAACTATTACAGTAAATTTGTAACTAATATGTCAACCCTAATGCATCCCTTGTATGATTTACTAAAAAGGGAATTGAATTTAAATGGGGTCATTGCAGGCTAATGCATTCGTTAAAATAAAAAGCAATTACATCTGAAAATGTTTTGACCTATTTTAATCCCAAGTTGCCAATATTTGTAACTACAGATGCATCAGACACTGGTATAGGCGCGGTATTATCTCATCTCATGCCAGATGGTACTGAACGCACTATCACTTGCATATCGCGAACGTTTTCTAAATTTGAAAAAAATTACCCTATAATGCATAAAGAAAGCTTAGCGTGTTTTTACGCGGTAACAAAATTTCAAGAATACTTATATGCGCAACGATTTACCTTACGTACAGACCAAAAAGCACTTTTATCCATTTTTGGTGGAAAGAAAGAGGTTCATCAAATCTATGCCAATAGAATTAAACGCTATGCATTATATCTTTCAAATTTTAATTTTACCGTTGAGCACATAAAAGGCAAATCAAACGTAGTAGCAGATTGTTTAAGTAGATTACCGTTAAACTGCAACAATGATGATGTAGACAATGATGAAAGTAGAATTTATTTTTCAAACATTGAACTACCAATTGATAATGCCCAACTGAGAACTGAAACAATTAATGACGAAACTTTACAAGAAATTATTAAATATATCAAATCGAAATGGCCAAACGTCATCTCAAATAAAATAAAACCATTTTACTCTAGAAGACACTGATTTAGAATTAATTAACGAATGTCTATTTTATGCACATCGCGCAGTCATACCAAGTACTTTACATAATAAAATTTTGTTAGAACTTCATAATACCCATGAAGGTATTGTTCGAACTAAAGCATTGGCTAGAACATATATCTGGTTTCCGGGAGTAGATAAAGCTATAGAAAACATGTGTAAATCTTTGCGATCATTGTTTGAAATTTAGAGTAAATCCTCCAAACAATTCCTTTCGATGGCCAGAAAGTAAAACACCATTTCACACCATTCATGCAGACTACTTTACTTTGCAAAATCACCAATTTTTAGTTATTGTTGATACATATAGTAAGTGGTTAGAAGTATGCATTACAAAAAATTTAACTTCGACCGAAACCGTATCGAAATTCCGCGAATTCTTTGCACGTTATGGTTTGGCAAACGCTGTTGTCACCGATAATGGTCCATGTTTTATCGCAGAGGATACTGAAATTTTCTTTGCAACAACGGCATAAAACATTTAACTATCGCACCACATCACCTACAAAGTAACGGTTTAGCCGAAAACTCGGTAAAGCACGTTAAATCGAAACTATTGAGAGCTTTATCTGATGACAAAAATTCTAATCTTTCCTTAGAAATATTACTTGCTAGATTTTTGCTGATATATGAAATACACCTCATTGTACCACTAATACCTCTCCTGCTGAATTAGTATTCGGTAGAAAATTAAAAATAAAATTAGATCTTCTAAACCAAGCAAAAGATAAACTTAAAATTCATGATATCGCAACAAAATTCAGAAAATTTCAACTAGACGACATAGTCCAAATAAGAGATTATAGAAACTTAAATAAACCTTCCTGGATAGGCGCAAAAATTGTCGGGCAGATTGGAAATTCTATGTACCTATGTAAATTAGAAACTGGCGAGATTTGGAAAAGACATTGCAACCAAATAATTAATCGCGAGATTAGGCGAGAGGATAATGATACTAACACATCCAAATTCAAAGTAAATAATTCTTCCTTGGTTCCTCACTCAAATTTAAACTGTTCAACAAACGCAAATACCTCAAACAACGAATCACCAGCACAAAGCGTTTCTTTACCATTGATTCAGCGTCCCAAAAGAGTTATTAAGAAACCACTGCGTTATCAAAACTAATGTACATTATTTGTGTGTATGTAATATGTTTGTATGTAGTATTAAGTAAAATGTGTTAAATCATTAAGGGGCGGAATGTGTAATATATGTAACATTCAATGTACCGCCACTGGCGCGGTATTCGTCATCATTCGACGTACGGCTCAGAGGTGAACGACATCGTTACAAATGTAACAGCAAGTTAGACGGTAAAGATTGAATATACGTTTATACAAATACGGCTACTTTATTATCCCTGAAACTCCACACTATAAGATCATTCACCTTATTGTGTTCTATTCCACTGGTTACATAATTTTTTGTAGTTTTTATTATTTGATTATTATTGTTTTACATTACTTTATATCATTTTAGACTCTCCTTAAAAAAAGGAGATGTTATATATTTTAGTTACACCCTATATATATAGATGACTGGTAGAGGGGTTTATGGCGATCAAATGTTCAAGACTTAGGTTGTGTTGAGTTTTTTATTAAAAGAATAACGATACTAATAACAAAAGTGGATATCTTATGAAAGGAGTTATGTAACTATAATTAACGACTTAACGTTACGTTAGTAGATTCCATTTACTATTTACACATATTTTCTTGGAACATTCGATAATTAACTATCGGGATATGATGACCCTATACTTCGCAGGTTGTGCGCAACTGGATACAAGCAAATAACTTGGAGCTGTTACCCTGGCCAGCAAAAAGCCCAGATTTTAACATTATCGAAAATGTTTGGGCTCGAATACTTGCTGTTATCCGAAGACAACAAGGGCCAAATTTTATACCAGTAAACCGTAATGCACTAATTGCAGCCATTGATACCGCATGGGAAACGATTAATATTAATTATATTGATACCTTGATAGCGTCAATGAGCAGACGCCTCCAAGAATGTATCAATAATAATGGAGGTCACACCCATTATTGATTTCTTATATTTATTTATATAGTAATACCTTTATTTAAAAAAAAGTTTTCATTTAATTTTAAACTATGGTATCTTAATTATAATTATGTAATAAATTCTTGTCAAAAACTAAATATATACGTTGACAATAAGAATTGCCTTAGTTTTTATTTTCACTTTTTATATTAACTACAGAAAAAAATGAAACGTCATAAAATATACATTTTGTAAGGACTAAATATTATGAATAGAGAGTTTAATGATTTTTTTAATAACTTACAATAATTAGTAGGTTAGATTTATTTAAAAATAAGTAATAATCAGTCAACCCAAATAACCATGTTTAGTTTTTTGATTTAATTTAAAAGTTATTGCTTGTAGACGTTTTTAAATCAAAATTATTTCTAATTTTATTTTGTAAACATTTCCTAAACAAAATTTTGATTCGATAATTAATCGAGCTATGGTGTTTAATTAGCGATACCTTCAAATATATTCTTTAAAGAAAAAATTAAGTAAGCAACGTAAATTACCTATTTTCTAAAACGTGCTTAGTGTAATGATTCATTCTACAGTCCTTCTATAAGATAACCCCTGCTGAGACTACCTGCTGTTAGAATTGTAAATGATACCCTTAAGCCCGCTTCACAATGTGCAAACTTTTGTTTACAGAAATTGTGGTGTCCAAGTTTTAAATTTCATGAGTGTACTGGCACCTGCATCTGCAACGATAGTAGCCACCGAGCGATGGAAACAGTGTCCCGTGTATAATTCGGGATTCGTTGGTTTTAAAAATTGAGTAATTATTTTGGGTTGATTACCAATTTTATTTATGCATACTACCTGTTTTGTGCATTTACCCATTTGGTAATTTATTTTTCTAGATTAGTACTGTAAGACTTTACATACAGGACATAAAATAAAATAGATACTTAAAAAAAACAATTTATTCAAAAATATGAATTCGAAATATTAATATGAATTTGATGACCTATCTTCAAAGTAGCAGCTTGTGGATAAATCATTACTTGTCGAGTAGTAGTTGTGTTTTTTGCTGACCACTGTACTTTGCCATCCTCCTTGTTGTTTTAAATTGCACATTTACTCCACAGGTGTAAGTAACTCAAGATCCTGATATTTTTAGAAGGAAATTTTTCAAATGAATGTAGCCCCACTTGGTGTGGTCATTTCCCTTGCTTGTAGTTTACAATCTTCTAAAATTTGGAATGCCTTTTCATACCACCTTTTTTATTTACACGTCAGTAGCTGCGGCTGCTACTTTCACTCACATCAAATGGAACGCCCTCACAATGATTTTCGCCTTCTTTCACAATTATTTTATAAACTAACACTGTTTTCAACAACACACACACTTTTGTCTAATAAATAGCGGTGCTTTTACGTACCTGTTTGTAACGCAGGTCTGAAAAGGAAACCATGAAACATTTACAAGGTTGATTTGTTTACATCTTATAACCAATTTTCTGTATTATAACTAGAATTTGTTCTACCAACTTTATACAGTTTAATATTTCTAGGTTTTGTAATTAAAAAATATTTTTCAGTAGCAATTTTTGTGTTTGTGTTAAAATATGCGCTTCGACATTATAAACCATCTAAATGTTTCCTGACAATTTATTTTTGTATATGATAAGTAATTAATAATAATCATAATAATAAACGTTTATTGGCTTCATAACACAAATCAGATGCTATAAGAAACACCAAAACAAAAAAAATAGATGTTTCAAATTATTAGCAAATAAATCTATATTACAAAATAAATTAAATTAGGAAGCCAAGTGATTACGGGAATAGACTAACTGCAACAGGCAACCGTCTGATTAGCTACCAATGTAACCACACCCGGAACCATAAGTATAAGTCTGCACTTAAATCCTAGCCACAGAGTAAAAATACTATCAGAGAAACAACTCAACGTCGGCGCGTTTGATCTTTGTAAGACAACGGCAGCCATCTTGAAAGACTAGAAATTCAGGATCGTATTTGTTGTAGATGAATATGCAACCACATATACCTTTGTTGCTTACAAGAGCCATATACTTACGTTATAGTTCTTTGTACATTAGTGAACGTCTGAATAAATATATAAAACAGAGTATCTGTTAAACTTGTCATTATTAAATTATCAATAATGATAAACATGTCGCTACGAAATTAAAAACGAGCCGTAAAGGAAGAAATTATCAGATAAAACCGAAAGGAAAGTGAGGTTAAATATCACAGAGTAATAAATACTAGTAGAGAGGAACAACTTAACGTCGGCGCGTTTGATCTTTGCAATCGACAGTCATGTTTGAAGACTACAAGTTTAGGATCGTTTTAGAGATTTTAATTCTAATTAGTGATTAATGTCAACGTGCAAGTTTTAGTACAAATAATAACATTGCAAAGGAATTTGAAACATGGAATTTTCGAATGTGTTTGTTATAGTGCTAGGTTATTGTATTACAACTATTAAGGAACACACATTGTTCTATTGGAACTGAATCCATGATTGTACGTTAACAAAATGGTACAAGGTGGAGGTCGCTGAACTAATGATTCAACTCACATTAGAACAATTTTTTGTAATTACTTTAATTCGCCTGATGGCAGTGTAGAATGACAAAATAGGGAATTAGCATTTTATAATTATTACAAATTCTAGCATTCTTCTTTTTTGTTATGTACGATTATCTAATAAATATGAAAAAGTATGTACTTATTATTAATGCTTTTTAAAGTAAATTATTGCATGAAAGTTAAAATCGAATCACGTATTGTAAACCTTAAAATTAATTATTTTTTGAAGACCATTCCGGAGAATTCCAGGAATAGAATGTTTCACCTCAATTTTTTGAACTGAGTTGCAAGAAGTCTTCGGCTGTGTTCTGACTTTACTTTTGTACCGCTTTACCAATTTTTGTTAATTTTTGGAAAGTTTCTCTAACATTATCTATAAGTAATATAAAATTAACACGATTTGTTACACTTATGGCACAAATTACCATATCTGGATTAACATTTGTATTCTTTTTTCCGTTTAGCAGAAACATCGACAGTTACAGAAGATTGTTTGTTAGTTGACCTACTTCTGGGTGCAACCACATGATGTTGGCGAATCTTCACCTATTATAGAATCAGGTGATTTTAACAGGGAATCATCATCCTGGTTTGAAGATTGAAGATGTATAGGTTTAATGGAAAATTCCATTCTTACAATACCTAGTACCTAATGGAAGTTTCCACTGTAAAACGTAAGGATTTTTTAATATGAATTTCCAATTTTATGATTTTTCTATTACAATAGAAAACTCTAGTGTCAAAAATCTACTTTAAAACTATTACAATTCTTTTTAAATATTTTATAATCAATTTTCGTATTAAGTAATAATGACATTTTCCTTTCGTGAAAATAGAATAGGTTATATCATAGTTATATGTTTTAACCTGACCTGTTTACATTAGTACATTCGGTGTTTAGTTATATGAATAATTCGTTTATTACATACATATAAATATAAATGACACATCTTTATTGATTTTAAACAACTTTTACATGATAATGACTACTCCCGTAAAAAGACGTTACAAAAGATACTTAAATGAAAATAATCCCATGTATCTAACCGTACCAGACAAAGATGGAACAAAATGTTTAAGTTAAATGATTTGAATACAGGTATGTATCATGAAGATAATTTGTATGAACATATCTTATTTTTACAAAATTTGTAACTGAATTGTTGCAATACTTGTTTTAGATGTTCAGAATTGTTCAGATAGCTTTAGTAGTAAGTCTAGAAGAAGCTGTAGTGATAGTAGCAATACGAACATTAGTACTACTAGCAGTTGTAGTAGTGATAATACAAGAAGTAGCAATAAGAGTAACAATAACAATCAAAAAATTATTTCAGCATAGAATGTAATGATTATGGTATATAATTGTCTCAAGTTTTTGGTAATGGTTAAAAAGAAAATTCTTCTGTAGGTCAAGAGCTGTTCGACAACACACGGAATACTAATGAAACAGTTTGCCAATCAACAATTAGAAATGGATGTATTATTTCTAAGTCTGATTTACTATAAGCAGTGTATTGACTATGGTTTATGGACTTACACTGAGACACAAATTATCAAATGAAGCACGAACTGACATTTTGGAATTGATTCGATTATGTGCAGTAGCATCTGCAGATTCTTTTAGAACATCAAATTATCATATTGCTAAATTGTTCGATCCTCACGAAAATCTGCTAAAATATACGTTCTACTGTGAAGTATGCAAATCATCGCTGATAACTGATGTTAATAAAAGTAGCATTAAAGAGGAGTATGTGAAATGTACAAATAATGTATGTGGATTTAAACAACAAATATCTTCACGGAACAGCAATTACTTTATTTCAGTAGATGCTATTCTCAAATAGTCATTGTTGAAAAATGAAAACTCAGAATGAAATTAGAAAACTTTAGTAGAAACGTGCAAGATGGTTGTATCAAGGATGTACATGATGGATGGCTTTACACTAATCTTAAAGAGAGAAATGAAGTAGACTTTGATTTAACACTTACTTTTAGTACAGATGGAGCACCTATATTTTCATCATCTAAACTAAGTCTATGGCTGATTACCGCCATTATTAATGAACTTCATGTACGCTTTAGAAATTCAATATTTTTCGGAATATGGGTTGGAAAAGGAGAACCAGATGTTCACCTCATGAATTCTTTTATGCAAGTATTTGTTAAACAAGCTGCCAATTTATTAAAAGGAGTTAAATATTGCACTAATGGAAAAACTTGTGTCCTAAAATTGCTACCATTACTGTGTTGTTGCGATTCCGTTGCTAGACCAGTTCTACAAAATAGGAAACAATATAATGGTTATTGGGGTTGTAGTTGGTGTTACCAGAAAGGTGAATGTATTGGTCGGCAAATAAAATACCCAATTGAAGATCATTTATCCGAGTATCGATCCCGTAAATCTCACTTGAAAGATTTGCAAGAAGTTATTGCAGCAAATTATAGTGAGCCAGTAAGAGGAGTTAAGGGACCTTCAACTCTTATTGTCAATTTACCTTTCTTTGACCCAGTTTGGTCCTTTCCTTTCGACTACATGCATGGAGTGCTGCTTGGAGTAGTACGTCAATTAATGGACTTATGGTTAAATTATTCACCAGAAAACAAACACACATTACTTAGGAAGACCAGACATTTTAAACAGAATTAATAAAAGATTATTAAATATAACTCCGGCACACGAAATTCACCGGTTACCAAGACCATTGTCAGAAAAATCAAAATGGAAAGCTAGTGAATGGCGCAATTGGTTTGCTGTATTATTCATTGCCTTGCTTAGAAAGCCTCTTAAAGGAAAATTTCTAAATCACTATGCGCTACTAGTTAAAGCAATATATAATTTATTGCAAGAAAAATAACTAACATTGATTTACAGGAATCTAGCTACTATTTAGAAACATTTGTTAAATATTTTGAACAATACTATGGAAAAATAGCAATGACATTTAACGTTCATACTTTATTACATATAACTGAAAATGTTAAAAGAAGCGGGCCATTATGGGCATCTAGCACATTTGCCTTTGAATCTGGTATATATTCTATTAAACAGCAAATAAAAGGCCCTGTGGGCGTAGCAAAACAAATTGCTAAAAAAATGTTTAATACTAATATATTTTTAAACAACGTAAATGCAAACTATGCATTAAATGATAACGCGAAAATTTTTTGTAATAATTTGTGAAGTTCACGAAAATTATTTTATAAACAAGGAACTTCAATGTTACCTTATTGGGTAGTGCGTCCTTAGTATTACAAAATGAAATTAATTCTATGCTAATATATTCCAACATTAGTAACTTAGAAGGTGCAGTGATGAGTTACAAGAGAAATATTCTGGTGCATAGTAATGCTTATAAACGTTCTAGTAAGACAAATAACTGCATTTACAAACACAATATAATGAGTTTATAAAGTTTTAAACATAATTTCAACTGAATAAATTTTTACATTTTTGCAAAAAATTGAAAGTGAAACCTAAAATCTTTGGAATGCAATTCAATCATATTAATGAAATTATAAATGAAAATGATTTTACGTTCATACCAGTTGAAGATGTTCGAAATAAATGTATTTATGTGAACACAGGGTCTAAAGGACATATATGCTTACTTTCAAATACTTATGAAATGCAATAGCATTGTTAAACTCACTATTTTGTTATGATACAGAACATACTGTACTTTGTACATATAGTCTGTTCAACTATTTAAGAATAATTAATTTTGAATTAAGGAAGACTCCTCTAGGTTCTCTAAATATTTGGAAGACATCGGTCCATCTTGTTACCTAAAATACAAATGAAAAATTAACGTTGTAATATACATACATTTTTAAGTTATCATTATTTACACAACCGCATTAATTAAAGTGCGACTACATTAATACCAAGGTAAAATAAAATAATAGGAAACATTAGTAAAAACCCAAAAATGAACTAGAATTTGTAAACAACGTTGTGCTTTAAAAGATGTCTGTACTTAAATATTCGTAAAAATTTCAAATTTTACTTTCTCAAAAAAAAACTACTAAAATAATAGATACTTACAATTCTGAATCACCTACAAAAATATATTAGAAAGTGAAAATTAAAACCAGGAACAATATTTAAAAAGGACTCACCTTTGATGGTCCTTTTCTAATGCGCCGAAGATCTTGTATTTTCTCATTTACAATTTTTCCTATGTTCTTGATGCTTTTTATTATATCTTCTGGGTTTGCCTTATTTTCTGAAAGTTTATATCTCAACACATCTAAAGAGAAAAAGTAATAGTTAAACAATTCTAATAAAAGTAGAGGTGTATGTTTACCTTGTAAAATGATCATCTTGGTGGGATCTAACTGGGGTCTAGCGCTCTCGCCAGAAGATTTTTTTCTATTTGATAGTGTTCCAGTTACTGAGGATTTTTGCAAAACATCATCTCCAAAAATTCTTTAATAAAGATTGTCTCTTTTTTTCGATATATGGAATCAAATACTTGTTCTGTAATCCAGACACTTTTCCCCAAAAAAACCTAACAAAAACAAGTAAGTTGGAGAACTACATCAAAATAAAAATAATACTAATTTGACCATTTTGTCGATCTCCGACTTTGAATTCTTTAGACTTTTCAGAATTTGTTTGAACAATTTTCATATTAAAATCTACAAATCACATTAAACTTACTGGGACAATTTACTTTACACAAACCTTTAAATGTTTTAATAACTTCTTGTTGTAAAGAAATATTTAATTTCCGTAACTACCTGTTTTCTTGTTTTAATTCTGAAATTTGGTTTTGCAATCCCATTATTTTACTGTTTACATCAGCTCTTGTTGGAACACTATGTACAATTGGCGCGTTTGACAATATATCTTCGAAATTGTGATTTGCAATATTTTTTAAATATTTTATTTCCCTTCAAGTGTATCTAGTCCTATAACAATTATTTACTTGTAAAATGAAATAAAAATTTTCTTAATTTAGAATATTCTGAGTATCTACTAACCTTATGTGGAATCTCCTCCATCTCCTCTATAACATCTTCAGCACCAGTGATAGAGTTCTCATCGCTGTCCCCTACAGCTCTAATCGATGGCATTCGAAACCTTTTTTCGTGGCTAAGTCCCCATGCTTCTGCTTGTGTATCTACAACGTTTATGTGTACAATTGCCAATGTAAAGCATCGAGTCTTAGCAATACTTGGAATCAAATACGGTGGAATTAAATAAATTGAGTCGTAACAAAATAAACTCACCAATTGTTAAAAAGTTATATGCCACTGAAGAAAAATACTGTGGTACTATGTTTTGAAACAATTTAAAAACTATTTATCTCATTTTAATTATACAATATTGGAATCATTTAAATCAGATCGGTTAGTGTTCATTTTTTTAAAATTCTTATTATAGCTGTAACTTACCACCTAAACAAACAATATACGCCTTGTAATAGTGTCCATCTTCATATCGAACTTTGTATTTCTTCTTTGTATCAAAGTTATCAATACTAAAATGTTTGATCTTCAAGGTTTCTACACATACCACCTTTCCATCCTCGATATATTTGCAAATTGCATACATCCCTCGAAAAACGTTCACACACACACATAAACAATTAACAATTATAACGCGTACTCGTACACAATCTCGGGGAAAGCCGCCATTAAATGTATATGATGTGATCATACTCACACACAATGCTACGATGCCATATAACTTATTTCATTTGGAATGCCTCCAAAGTACAAGTGTATATAATAATAATAATATAATGGATAATCAGGTTTTTAGATGTTTTAGTTTATTGATTTAATTATTTTCTCTGTAACAGTTTTATGAATTTCTTAAATTACAATCATATTAAAAACGCACTTTGGACGTAAAATCTTCGAATGGTATTTACTATTAAGTATGGTGTCTCAGTACGTATTTTCTATTTTCCAGTAAACGCTATTCGGTTTCAAAACGATACATTAATTTTCTTAAAGAATCTTCTATTATAAAAATACTTTATCATTTTGCAATGAAAAATAACATTGCATTCATAAAGGTAATTTCTGTATTTTCCATTTCATTCCCTCTCAATTTCACAACGAACTTAATTTCTTAAAGAAAATTTTCATTATAAATTATTTTACTATTTTGTCATGGAAAATATCTTTGAAAACCATTATACATGTATCGATTCAATATAATGTTTCATTTCACCCCAGTAAATTCTAAAAGCAAAACTTAATTTTTGAAGGAACTTCCATTATAAATTATTTTATTATTTTGTCATAGAAAATATCATTGAAGACCATCACATGCCTAAATTCATAATGGTAATTTCCACTTCATCATTTTCTGAAACACAAACTTAATTTTTTGATGGAAATTTCCATTATAAATTATTTTATTAGTTTGTCATGGAAAATATCATTCAAAACCATCACGTCTAAATTCATAATGGTAATTTCCATTTCTTCCCAGTATTTTCTAAAACAAACTTAATTTTTTTATGGAAATTTCCATTATAAGTTATACACATTTGTTATTGTCGTGGAAAATACCATTACAAATCATTACATGATTAAACTCTTAATGTAATTTCCATTTCATACCATTACATATTATGTTTTTGGAATTTACCATTAAACACCACTGAAAACACTTAAGTCAAATCCATTATAATTCCCATAGACTAATTACATACCATTGCATACCATTATAGAATTGTAATGGGTTTTAATGGGCATTTTACAGGGCTGTAATGAAGGTTTGTAAACCTATAAAAGAAAAGCAATCTGATTGTTTACATAACAAATAATAAATTTTGCTTACCTCTTCTTCACCAGTTCTACTATGCAGTGTGGTTAACTAACACCTTCTTGCGTTCGTTATAATACATTGTGCAAAGTTCTTAAAAATTTTGTTATACATCTAACTGTGTTATTGTTGAAATTAATGTCTTTAGGCTCTGGGATCTTTCAATACTAAACTTCGCAGCTGTTTATTGTGAATTTATTTATTTATTTTAACTGAAAACAAACAAGGGTGTAATTTTCAATTACAAATATTAAAAAATACCTACCTAAGCTGTAAATTGTCTCAAAAATAGAGCAGTTTTTAAGTTTTATGACAGAATCTAATACACGTATTGGTTCTTCGGTTAACCAATGCTTAATCTGTGCGTTTAACTTTATTTTTGTAAATTTACAGACGCATAGTACATATGCTACGTTTTCGTATGCTTAAATAATTAATCGTAAGAGGTGTGTGGTATTTATTATTTACTTTCAAACATTTTACTTATAAATGCGCAGAATCTCACACCAGTTATTGTCCCAAAAATTGTGTCAGTATCAAACAAAAATATTTTGAAAAATTCAATATTCTTCACAATTTAGATTGATCCAAAAATGGATCAATTTCTTGTTCAAGAAACAATTTCAAATTCAAATATGGCGCGTCTGATCTAGTCTGAGAACATGGCGAATACCAATGCGTGAGCTGGGATGCGCGTACTTTTCCCTTCCACTAGAGTTGTTCCTCTGGATAATATCTCTACTCAAATAATCACAATTTAAAAATTTTTTAAATTATTTAAAGAAAAAGATTCAAAACGCAACCTCAACAAAGCTTTCTGCTCCAGAAAAAACAAGTAACTGATTATAACAAAAAGCAATAAAGCTCATGTAATATAATGGTCTGTAAATTTAAAAAAAAGAACTTACATTGTCAAGTCTCCTCTGGATAACATTAACTTAATATTATGTTTAAATGTAGACAAAGAAGAAGTTTTAATTGTATCAGGTTTAAGTTTATTGTAAGACATGCATATGTTATAAGAAAACGATTTCTTAAATTGTTCCAGGTTAAAGGTGGTAAACCTAAGGCATTCTTTCTTCTAATATTAATGTTATGCACGTCTGTTCTAAATCTAATTTTATTGTACAGGTATGGCGGTGTTTTGGTGGTCAAAATTTTATGATAAAAACATAGAGAATAAAGAACCCTTTGTTGCACCATTGACAGCCAGCCAGCCACCACTAATGTGCAAGAAATATGTTGGCGTTTTCAAATATTATAAATAAACCGTAAACAGCTGTTTTGCATCACCTGAACTCTCTTTCTATCTACATTATCCAAACACTTATTATAAACAACATCACAGTAATTAAAATTGAACAATATTAACGATTCGCAAAGGGTCTTTCTTGCAGTAACATTTAAAATGTGTCGGTTAGCATAGAGTCGAATAAGCCTTCCTTAGAAGCATTGTTACGTGTTGTGTAAATTTAAGATCAAGAATCCATCAAAATTCCCAAATTGCCTATTTTAGCAACAACAGAAAGATATGTATTATTAATGTGAATATTAAAAGAGTTGGATATAATCTCGCGGTCTTTACGTCTGCCAAATAGAATAAGGGAGCATTTATTTGGATTGATAAAAGTTGATGCTTATTTGAAAATTTATTAAGTTTGTCGAGGTCGAAATTTATTTTATACATAGAATTTACTAAGTTGTTTACTTTAAATGAAGTATAGAGTTGTGTATCATCCGCATAGCAATGGTATTTACAATATTTAATATGTTTATAAATATTAAAAGTATAAATAATGTAAAACAAGAGGAAGAAAATGAACCGTCTAAAGCAACCATCTGACTTCTATCCTTGAAATAATTTGAAATCAGTTGAAGAGCCACCTTCCCAAGACCTATGTAATGCAAAATAGAGATAAGCAATTTGTGGTTAAGAATGTCAAAGGCCTTGCAATAATCAACTAGAACCAGCGCGAAGACCTCACCAACATCAATAGATCGAAAAATTTCGTCCGTTACATCAAGTAATGTACCCGTGCAAGAATAACCAGAGCGAAATCCAGATTGATAGTCAGGAATGAAAGAGCCATCATTCAGGTAACGCCAAAGCTGTACAGATGCCAACTTCTCGAATATTTTAGAAAACACTGGTAATATACTAATAGGCCGAACATCTTCAAGAGCCGCGACGTTACTCTTCTTCGGTATAGGAATTAATTTAGCAATTTTCCAGCAGGAAAGGAAATCACCAACAGAAAATATGGTATTAATAATATGGCGCATGTAATGTAATATATGAGGACAGCACATTTTAAGCATGTCAAGAGAAATGCCGTCTGACCAGGCTGCGCCCGAAGAGAGAGAATTGATAACACGTTCGATGTCAGTTTCTGTTATGTCAACAAATTCAAAAACATCTGCAACATTTTCATGTAGATTACTACTATAAAAATTAAAAAGTTCTGAATCAGGATCATTTTCTATTTGAACTGAAGAAAAGTAATTATTTATTAGATTGGGATCACCGATATCAGGTGGCAGAGAGTAGCTTTTTTTATTGGAATAAATGTTTAGTTTATTAAAAGATTTCCATACATCTCGGCGATCGCATGATTTAAATGCTGAACTTAAGAAACACTTTTTCCATTTTAACTGCAAAATTAACGTAATTTCTGAGTTGCTTATAGAAATTCCAGTCAACCAAGGCAGATGTTTTTTGAATTTTTATAAGCTTTATCGCGCAAGGATATCATAAACTTTATGTTATCGGTGATCCATGGTTTAAATGGTTTATGGAACTTTCGGGTGATAAATGGTGCATGCATGTCAAATAAAAGTGCCATATTATTATTGAAAAAATCCAATTTATCATCTATATTATTAATGTCAAAATATGATACCAAGGAATAGCATAAAGATCGCGAAGAAAATATTCGCAATTAATATTTTTTAAATTCCTAAACGTACGCAGAATAGAGACACGCACTGAATCTGTATCAAAATATTGCAGTAAACAAGGGCATGGTCCGCAATATTGTGCACAGCAAGTACCCCAGAGTCCTCAACAGGTGCATCGACAAGACAAAAAATTAGATCAATGAGGGTAGAAGAAAATTCTGTGATTCTAGTGGGTTGTACAATGATTTGTTTTAAATTAAATGATTCAATTAAAGTATTAAGTCTATTAAACAGATAACTGTCATGTTTTAAAACATCAATATTGAAATCTCCAAGGCAAAAAATTTCATCCGAATAAAGATTAATAATTGAAAGTGATTCTTCGAATTTTTCAAAAAATTTGAAAGATTGCGACTAGGGCGATAAATAATTCCAATGCTAAAAGTTTTATTATTAATTAAAATTTTTAACCAGTTTTTCCACGCCATCATTAATTTCGCTAATAACAACTGATACATTATAAATATTTTTAACGTATACACCAACCCCGCCGTCACGATCGGTTCTACAAACATGAAAAAATTTATAATTGTCGATATATATGTTATCAACACAAAAATCTGGTGTAATCCAAGTTTCCGTTATACCTAGGAGATCGTAATCATTACAGTACAAAATTTCACTAATACCATTAAAATGAGCAAGAATCGACCTTACATTGACATGAGCAAGTCTAAGAGACATACCTAATAAATCACTTTTCTAAAGTTCATTAAAATTTAGATTTAAAATATATACGTAGAAAATAACTTAAGGAGGTAAGCAGAAAGTTAGTTGAGGTTACACTTGAAATAAAGAAAAAAAAATGTAAATGAACACTTTAATAAGTAGCAAGTGATCAAGCGCAAAAAGAAAACAACGAATACGTTAACAAGTACGAGATCAAGAGTAGGTACGCTTGACATTTAATAAAGCTTAGCCGCCCTTATTCTTGAAATTAGGTAACTGTATTAAGATTTTATATCCATTCTAGAGTGGATATAAAATCTACAAACGTTCAGTTGGCTGGAATCGTATACCTATACGTTTCTCATTAACTGTGAAAAAACCGTAGATATCCATGCGGGGAGTAGAAAAAGACTGTTTCTAACTGATCAAAAAAAATTTCCAAAGAAGACACCACTTTTGTGTGCGCCAGCTTTGATCTGCAGAAAGTTTTGAATACACCTCACGGTGATAACATGCTTTTATACTACTCAAAAAAAAATATTCCATTTATAACGAAACCGTCTATGAAAGTGGAACTAGAGACGCTTTTTGTTATTTATGGGGCAAAACAAACGGAAATCGTGGATGTAATGAGATCTGCACAATCGTTAATAAGTATTTAGAGCAAGTGGAACAGCGAGGAAATGTAAAAAACTGTTGCACTTTATTGCGACAGCTGTGCAGGTCAAAACAAGAACAGAGCGATGTTGACTTATGTTACACATGTTTTAAAAGTTTCCAAAAATATTCGCCACATAAAAATGTCTTTCTTCTTCAGAGCATACTTATATGCCTGTAGATGCAGTGCATGCTACCATAGAGAGATTTATAAGCAAACGTATTGTTTGTGCCCCTTTTGATTGGTCCACATTAATTGCAAATGCCAGAGTTAATCCAAAACCTTTGAGGTGACAAAGTTGGGGCATTCAGACTTTGTCTGTTAGAAAACGAACCTACGTAATATATTGCCAAATAATATTAATAAATCAGAGGATGGAAGAAAATTCTAATCAGCCAACTCAGAATTGCTTATTTCATAAAGGCGAAGACCATATTAAACTTAAATATTCGTATTCAGACCTTGCCGAAGAATTTGTTTTGCCAATTTCTGGATCATGTACGTTATTGCTTAATTCAAAAAAGTAAATATGTTATTTATGTTTTTAGATAAGAGATCCAAAGCAGCACCAAAAAAATCAACATTCTCTACCTATCACCTTTGAAATTTCCAGTCAAAAATACAAGTAATCTAATGGAACTGTGTAAAAAGCATATAATACCGCTACGATTTATAGACGAATACAAAACTTTGGTGACAGCAATGATGTCCCGGATACTTTGACAGAAACTGACGAGGAAGACGAAATAGAAACAGAAAATTAATAATTCTATTATTTTTGTTTACGTTGCACTTGTATTATCGTTACAGACTTAGATTTTATGTTTTATATTTCTCATTCGAATAAAATCGCTAAAATTAACGCTTACGCTTTTATTTACTTTAGTACATGACAGTCCCGGTACCGACAAAAAATCTTATGTATATCTTAAGCTACAAATTCTAATTGAAATTATTCCGACAAAACAACGTAAGTAGCAAAATTTACTTAAAATACCGTATTTTCGTTAATCTAACGTCGCTAATCAATTTCTAACGATAAAAAATATTATAATACACGTTTTAGTGTTAGTATCTTCAGAAATAACATTTGTATTAAAAATGTTGATTCCTGTAAAATTAGAAATTTGTCGCTTACGATGTTTTGTCAAAAACCCATCGATATTTCCTTCAGAAGTACACTAACTTTTCTGGTAGCACACTAAATGTCAGTTTTAACATTGATGGACTTCCACTTTTTCAAATTTGCAATTCTGGCCTATTTTGGGAAAAATTGCGGGGTTTACGAGTAGTACTTTTGTGATTAGAGTTTATTGTGACAATTCAAAACCATCACCATTGAATCTTTATTTACAAGATTTTATTCACAAATTGTCTAACTTATTAAACATTGGATTTGAATTTTCTAAGTAAACATATTTAGTAGGTGTTCACAGTTTTATATGTGATGCGCCAGCTAGGGCTTACCTAAAGTGCATAAAGACACACAACGAATACTCTTGTTGTGAGAGATGTTCAGAACCTGGCGAGTATATCAATAATCGAACGGTTTTGGCTTGAAAACAGTGATATTTTGAGAGTTGGCAGAAAGTTTTCCACGCGTGTTTGTGTATCCATTAGAATCAGAACAAATGGACATTTATCTCGTGTCTAACTTAACTGATCAATATGAAATATAGCATAGTAAAGATATTCTTGCAAAATGTCTTGTTTTTCATACAAGAATGTCTATGCATCTTTGCCATTGATACATTGCACATCCACCACAGATTCTCTTTAAATTTTTATATATGTATATTTTTAAGAAATACAAACGTTCATTTTTATACTATAAACTCTGTGTTATTTTTAATATTAAGTATAAATATACATATCATGAAAAAACACTTTTCTGTAATATATGATTAAATACTTAAGGAAAAGTTTTTGTATGATAGATTTAGTTTAGTTAGTTATTGATCAAATTTACTTGCATCAAAAATGAAGTTGAATAGGTTTTATATCCAAATAAATCTTATTTTTGAAGAATATTTGTCTTATTTTTTTAGTAATATTAACGACTAGGAAAATATCCATGACGCCCATAAAGCGGTATTATGACGTCATTAGTCGACCATGGTGCGTCATTAATAACGTCTATGGTGCATCATTAATAACGACTATATTACGTAAAAAAATGACGTTAGTGGGCTGTGACAATAAGGCCAACATTTTTACGTCATAATACCATTAGAATTCACGTAAATCTAACCTCTTCAGTGACCAAATATTAACGTCAATGTAACATGATCTTATTGCCTGGGGAAAGTACTCTCTCCTAAGTGTTTGTACATGTGAGTTTTCAAGTTCCCTCTTTGACTACAGTAAAAATCACAAACATTACACTTAATGGCTTTCTTTGACGTGCATGTTAATGTGCGAAGCCAATGACTTGTTGTGAAACACCTGTAGTTGCACTTATCACATCTGAAAAGTCGCTCTGCTGAGTGTTTGTACATGTGGATTTTCAAGTCTCCTGCTCGACTATAGCAAAAATCACAATCTTTAGTGTGCATTTTATTGTGCGAAATCAAAGCACCTTTCGTGTAACACCTGTAGTCGCACTTATCACAGCTGAAAGGCCTTTTTCCTGAGTGTTTGTACATGTGGGTTTTCAAGTTCCCTCTTTGACTACAGCAAAATTCACAAGCATTACACTTGAATGGCTTTTCTTTGGTGTGCATTCTATTGTGCCGAACCCAATCACTTGTTGTGAAACACCTGTAGTCGCACTTATCACATTTGAATAGTCGCTCTCCTGAGTGTTTGTACATGTGGGTTTTCAATTCTTCTAATTGATTACTGCCATAATTGCAAATATTGCACTTAAACGGTTTTTTTAGTGTGAATTAAATTAGTAAATTCTTCCACGCATTGGAATATGTCCATGTTAAATAACACACACTCTTCTTTAACAATGTCTTCATTTTCATTTTTATTCTCAATTTCAACAGACTCTTCACCGATGTTTTTCAAATAATTTTCCTCATTATCAAATAAAATGTTTTCGTTTGCATTAATGCTGGGTGTTCTTCATCAAGCTTGAGCTTGCATTCGTTGCACGCAAGTGAGTTTTCATCGATGCTCAATTCCTACAATGTAAATCAAGTGTATAAATAATTCAGTAAGATATAGAATACATACTGCTTTAATGGAAAACGTCGTCAACGTTTGAAGTTGCATTGAATCATAGCATAGGGAACATAGTAGCCCTTCTTCTTTTATATTTTCAAAAGAAATTTGATATCCTATTGTGGTATCCGCCATTATTAATGCACTAATTATTTATCAAACAATATTAATGTTATGAAGAGATAATCAAATCTGTTTTGTATTCAAATTTCGTAGTGATTGTTGTACCTGAAAATATATACACTGCGCTCATTAATGTTTAAGCCGAGGTCAAACAAAAGACGAATTATTTCAAATTTTATGTTCGTAAAAACATTCCCCTATACTGACGGACTTTGTGGTTCTTAAATATATTATTTTTCGTCTTAGTTTTGTTACTGTTTTTCGGTTAGTATTGTGAAAGATCAGTTCTTTTAAGAACTTCGAAATAAATTTAAGGGTGGTACTAGCATAGGTAACAATAGAAACATTGTCAATTATTAATTTAATTTATTTTTTTACCAACGAACATGGTACTTTTATACTAATCGCCTATTATCATTCTGCAAATTTAACCGCTGAAGGAATTTGGCTTTACGATTTAGAATTCACAGGATTTAATGTGGACATCCAGTGGATATTCAAATGTCCATGCTCAGATGGCCAATGGATGTTCAGTAAATGTACTTGAGCTGTCTGGGTATTGTCGTATCCGTAAAGTTGTTCGAAAGAAATTTGTTAGAATAGAAATTTGTTCAAATAGACAAATTCCTTGTAATACTATTTTAAAAGAGCACAAAATAATAATTATTATTACTTTTATTAAATAGTCGAGATAATTATGCAAAATACACTGATAATATACGTAAATGTTAACCATAAACAAATCTGTTGATTACATAAGATAATGCAAATTCAAATGCATATATTATCTTAACTTTTGGAAATAAGTGTATGTTTTAACAATTTTTGAGAAATTGCATGTTTATTTATTGTGTATTTCCAAAAACTATCAAGCATTGCTAATAAAACGTTCGATTACTTTTAAACTATAATGTGAGAGTCATCGTCTACTCTAGAAGACATTCCTAAAATTATTACGTTCTAAATACTTCTGCAGGTAAGCAAATTTGGAAAGAAACAAAAAGTTTAATATTTTATTAAAAAAAAAAAAATTTAAAAAATATTATTATATAATAAATAAAAAAAATATTTTTAATAAAAATATTACTATCGAATATGTATCCGTTCGAACAAATTCCTTTCGAAGAATATGGTTTTCGGAACAAATTTCCGGTGGACAAATGTTCATCGAACAAATTTCATGTAACCGGGTATTGTTGATCTAGGTGCTAAATTAATCACTTTTGTGCATACATGATACAAGAAAATATAATTTTTATCTCGTTTCCACACTACCCTTGAGGTAGAATTAATCGGTGCGTTTTTTTGTGAAACGGCCATTTTTGCACTCGCTTCGTATCAGTTCAGGTAAATCGAAAACGTCATTGGTGTATAGAAATCAGTGCCGGAATACGACAGTTTTAGAGTAAGTTTGAAAAGAATTGAACTGAATAGTGCATTTTGTGTAAAAATTTAAAAATGATATATAAAAGGTGAATCACAGAAAAAACTAGATATCGCTGTACAATAAACGACTTCTCATATAAACAATTTAACCTTACGCCACAGAATTTGGTGCTTGAGCTGTTCGGTCGCATAGTGGTCGCCACGGCGTTTCAACGACATCTACGTCAGACAACAAGTTGCGCAGATGTTTAAAAACGCGGTTATTATTTATTTTGTAACGGTAGCACAGAAAAATAAACTATACAGAAACTCCACTCGCAGATGATTTTTTTGTCATTTCATCAAACTCGCGCATCACTCCACGCACATTAGAAATATGGCCGAAATAAACGTCTTTGTGTTTGAGCCGAACCAAATTTGTTTATTAGTTAGTCTACAGTATAGTTTTTTTTAACTATTCATTGCCTGTATTGAATTTATAAGAACCTTAACTTAATTATTATGTACGCAAGTACATCTCGCAACCCTCAAGCAAGTAAAACGTCATGTTATTTGAAGGTAGTGGGAGGATTGTGTAAAACAATTACAACTTTTTAAATATACAAGTTCAGGTAATACAGTAATTAGATAATATTTTATTTGATTATATTTAATTGCATTCTTATAAGCAATACATTGTCATTGATTGTGCAAATGCAACCCTGAACACCTAAACTTTCTTCTCAATCTACGGTGGTCATTACCGACCAGAAGCCTATTGGATACTTCTGGAAAGAAAACATCTACTCTTAAGATAACAATATATAATACTAATTATTAATTTATTATTATTAAAAATTAGGATGGTTAATTATACATATAATACCTGTTGATTCTCAATATTATAAACTTTATCTTCTACTCCATAATGTTATATATCTAGATGAAACGTATTGCATGCTTGCTTCACTCTATATTCAAGGAGGCGGCAACGTGAGATACTATTTTCAACCAATGTTGCGGAACTAGTTAGAATTTGAAAGTATTGTGAGAAGGAACATAATGGAAAACGTATTTTATCTTTATCCTCATTTTTTCTATTAACCATAAATCGTGCAATGCAAGCCGCCAATTTTTACCATCCTGCTCTATTTTGTGATGGGTTAGGAACAATATTGATATATATTTTCGAAAAAGGACATCGAGACTGTTAATTGTTGTGTAACAAGATCTATGACCTATCAACCATAGATAAGTATCTTGCTACTGATTAGTATTAGTAGTTTAAATAATAAGCAAATGTTAAAGACGAACTTATGGCAATATAAATTACATCAATATCAATACCTCAATAAGAGATACATCCAGCAATACCATACCATATACAAAAAAAAATTTAATAACATTTAAATTTTTCATTTTTTCTTAACTTTAAAAAATCATAATTAACAAAATAAAAAACGTTTATGCTGTAATATAATTTAGCAAAAAATGTATAGCAATTATTTAAACATTTATTGCGTTTTTAATAAACACGAAAAACCAATAAAAATTGGTTAATTAACAAATTCATAATTTTTTCAATTTCAATTTAATACTATAAAAATTTTTAACATGTGCTGTCTCTCTTTAGAGTGCGTATGGTGAAACGACCGCGGAACCTTATTTTCAGCGTTAAATTCAAATTATAAATAATGGAGCTACAGTTTCGAGAGTTGGAGTCGGAAATTTCCCCCTCTTTCAGAATATTTTTTGAGATGTCCGCTATCTCTTACAGTTGTTGAGTTATTGCCACAATGCTGAGCCGTCTTTTTTTTTAGTTTTTTGTTAATAACAATTGCAATTTTTGTCGGCAGAAAAAATCCTAAAAACGCTTTACTCTGGCATTCCGAATCGAATGAGCTATCGTCCATAATTTTACGACTACCACAACTATTTTTCGCAGAACTTCCTCGACTAGACTATTTAGAATTTATCATAATTAAATGAAGCGTTTACGCACAAGGTTATATTTCGTTTTCGAAGTGTCGGCATACACATAACTGTTCAAAATAACAGACCAAAAGTATATCTTTCTGACAAAGCTCAGCTCGTCAGTTTCTCGTTCGGTGATACCACCGTTAGTTTAGTTCTAAATTTGGCCACGACTACTTCAAAACGGTGTTTTAAATGCAGCCTTAAATGGTTTTTCTTGAGTGTGTGTTCTATTGTGTTTAGTCAAATCACTTTTTTGTAACACTTGTACTCGCACTTACTACAACTGAGTGTTTGTACATGTGGTTTTTCAAGTTTCCTGCTCGACTACAGCAAAAATCACAAACATTTACACTTAAATAATATTTTGGTGAAAATTAAAACAACGATTAAGAAAATATTGTAATATTATTAAGCTACAGATAAAATTTTTTTTCTTTTGTAGCTAAGTCTTAATACGTATTTTTTTTTTATATTTTAACGTTTCGCAATTTTATTAATTGCTTTTTCAAAAAGTCATGATATTATTAGATTTATATCCTAAAAAATAGAGAATTTCAGAACACGTGACCTAAGATGGAGAACTAAGGGCATACAAACATTTAATTCAAATTTACTAACATTTAAATTTCAAATTTTAAATTGTTTGTTAACATTTATTACATTATTAACATTTGTAATCACAAATAAAATAGTTTTTTCTTATATTTTGTACTACGTTTAATCGAGTTTTAGAAGATAAATTAATTGGATATTTGAGTATAGAAGAACATACTTGCGTTTTTTATTTAAAGTAATTATCCATGTAAAACTTTTACTTACTGTATTTAGATAGCTTTTATTTATAACTGCTTAGGCACACATAGAAACATAAAGTTTTCTAATTGAAAATTAACTGTAGGTACTAGGTACTAACAAGAATAAATGTAAATAATTCCCTGATCTTATTTCCGTTAAGCAATAGATTTCGTAGAAAATGTAGTTGTGAGTAGAATTTTACAATCTGTTATTAATTTAGAAAAAAAGTTGTCACTTAAGATTACCGGGTATTTTAGTGTTTGAAGGTAACGAGTCGACACTTAAATGTCGCAATACTTATTGTTATTAATCATAAATACTTAACATGTAGTAAATAATCCATTCTCTTCTGATTTTAGGAGAAATGTTTTTGACCGATACGATACAAAAATAAAATACGTCTTGTAAATAATGTTGATCCTTGAGTTAAATGAAAATAGTATAAAATTTGATAGAGAAGCATTTCCCCCTGTTACTGCAATGGATATTATAAGTTACTTAGTATTAACACATAGTTTTTACATCCAACAACAAACGAACCATATAAAAAACTAAGCTGAAGTTACATTGGGATTGGGATGTACACTCTGCGCCAAAAGTAACCTGCCTCATTATACTTCGTTTCAACGAACAACTTAGTGAAATTTACATTAAAATTTGTATTTTAAAACTGAATCACATTGTTTTATTATTGTTTAATCATTTTTATTCGTATTTAACTATTAAAGGCTAATCACAAAGTTCCGTACGGTTTTTAAATTAAGGACTTGTCGCCGCTAATCTCAAATACCACTTTCTAGAGGAGGCTTTCCTCTATTAGGCCTATGTGGTCGTTTTTCATAAATTTGCTTTTTTTTTAATTTAATGAGCTTAAAGTTAACGCTGTATTACATACAAAATGATCCAAATCGAAGTTTACAATTAATTTTTTTTTGGAAAATTAAGGACTTGCCTTGATAATATTGTATTTATTTTATATTGAAACCCGTTGTGTGGGACAATAAAAATAGTTTGTTATTTGCTTGGATTTATGAACAGTCACCCATATTTGCATCGCCACTGTTGTTTTCTTTTTTCTTTTCAGTAGAAATCAGTTCTTTTAAAGTACAATTGGAAAACGCTATTAGTATTCCATCTAGTTTATAAACGATGGGTATTTTTTCTAATAGTATTATTAATGATTAGTTAATCCTTCTTATGGAGACAGGGAAATAAAACTCTTACGCTTTTTATCTAATTCGCGACGTTTCGGAACTTTTCATTTATTTAAATAAATAGTTGTGTTTTCTTTCTTAGGCGTTGGATAACAGTGGAAAGAGTTGTCGTAGTGTTAATGATAATATAATTATTCGTCATTTCTTAAAAATTAGTTAATAAATAAAAAGAAGAGTTCACAGAATCATTTTACAAATGTGCCGTCGAAAACTATTGTCGTTAGTTAATTTTATGTAAAAAACTATTTTGTGGTGTAATTATTCTGTGAACTGTTTTTTTTATTTATTAACTAGTTTTTAAGAAATGACCAATAATTATATTATCATTAACACTACGACAACATTTTCCACTGTTATCCAACACCTGAAGAAGGAAACACAACTATTTATTTAAATATATGAAAAGTTTCCGAAAGATGTAATTGCTATGATGTCCAGGTAAAATCGCCTTCCTGCTTATGAGTAGGGATGTCGAACAATAGTTGTCCAAGATCAGAAGGATGTTTCGATGACCTAAAATTTCGAAAGAATAAATTATGTGAGCTTGCACAAAACATGAACATTGGGGGTGTTTTGGGCCAAGGAATCATTATCTATGCTTAAAAGAAATGAATATGATTGCGCCGAATTAAAAATACTAAAAATTGATTACAACTTAACCTCAAAATTATAGGTTAAGGGAAAGTGCAAATTAACAAGTTATGTGACATTATTGGGTATAAGTACCACATATCATTGTAATTAGGAGAGGATGAGGTGTCGTTTGAGCCTGATTATGATAATGAATATAAAAATAAAATTATAATTAGTTGCAGAAAAGCCCGCGTTAGAGGCGGGGATAAATTTCAAAAAGACGGGCAAATTGATAATGGATCAAAACAGGCTATGAAAATATTATAAACAGAAGTACCTTCAATTTGAGCGTCCCTTCTTCGAATGGTCGTAGGCGTGAGTGCACGTAAAGCCAGCGCCGAATTTTATAAAAAAAATAGTTAGTGCTTCAAAGTAACATTCCGAAGTTTGAAGAGAAGTAAGCTGAAGTAAAGTCGTAGACGTTTTCTCTGATGCCGTTCCAGAGATGAGAACAAAATGGTAGCGCGAATTAATTAAAAGCAGTGTTAGATTGGTGAGCTAAATAAGAAAAGAGAAATAAGAGAACGCGAAGTTACGAAAATAAACTTACCGGAGGAACAGGTGTAGTTAGTATGTGGTGCAACAATAATTTCACAGTCCGTGGGGAAGTCTGGAGAACAATCAAGACATCATCATAGTCGGCTTCGTAAGCAGCAAAGAATCACGACAACAACAACGGAATACAGAGCAGGTCGGAGACATACCTGAGATAATCTAGCAAGGTCAGATCACAATTGTAATTAATATTAAATCCCTAAATGCGTTGTGTTTGTTAAGTAATGTTCATTAGATATAAGGTCACTGCGCCGTAGTTTACACCACTGGTTACGCGCGTTAACTGATTTTTTGCGTACTACATTACCAGGTAGTTAAACGTGGGGGCGTACCGTAGTTTAAATATACCGCGAAATATTAGCTAATGCTAATTTAAATATTTTGATTGTGAATAGTAGCGGTTGAGAATAAATCAATAAATATAAAAAAATTTATATTCAGTCAGCTGTTTTATTTAAGCCCGATTTGAGATAGAGAGGAGGCTGTAAACGTCAAATAAATAAGAGATTAAAGAGCTAGCCAGGTAAATTGAATAGGGGTGATTTTCCTACAACAAAAGTTTCAATAATTACATTGCGACCCAACGTAAAAATCTATTTAAACAAATTTTAATTGCACCCATTAATAACCCCATCACTATCAAATCATAAATCACCCTTAGTTCATTGCAGTAGGTAATAAGCTAAACGTACAGTTGCGCATATCCTTCAATTAACGACCCAATATAATCATTTTTTGAACCATCCTATATACGAAAAAGTATATTTGCAGGTACAACAATCACTACGAAATTTGTTACAAAACAGATTTTATTGAGTACTTGCATTGAAATCAATATTGTTAGATAAATAATTAGTGCATTAATAATGGCAGATACCACAATAGGATGTCAAATTTGTTTTAAAAATATAAAAGAAGATTCACTACATTCCCTATGCTACGATTCAATGGAACTTCCTACTTTGTTGACGTTTCCCATTAAAGCAGTAAGTATCATATCCTACTGAATTATTTATACACTCAAATTAAATTGTAGGAATTGAGCATTGATGAAAACCTACCTGTGTGCAACGAATGCAAGCTCAAGGTTGTTGCAGAACACCAAGCATTAATGCAAAACGAAAACGTTTCACTTGTTGATGAGGAAAATTATTTGAAAAAATTCAAAGAAGAGTCTGTCGAAGTTGAAAATGAAAATGAAGACATTGTTAAAGAAGAATGTGTGTTATTTAACACCGACATATTCACGTGCGTGGATGAATTTACAGCATCAGATATGTTATACTACTGCTACCAATGTAATTATGCTACAAACGAAAAACAAATATTAACCAATCACATATTTACTCATCTATTTAAATGCAGTCTGTGTAGTTATACTACATTTGATAATTCCTTATTACGGAGCCACAAAAGGTACACTTTAATGTAACATCGGAAGAAAATGTACTTGAATGTCATGATTGTGGTTATCAGTCGAAAAATAAGAGAACTTTGGAGTTTCATGTGTTAGCCCATAAGAAACTTTGAATTACATTTGTATTCGTGACAAATCCAAAATTCAAGAAGGCATTTGTTTAAATACTCTAAAGGAAAGCTTTTAGTTGTGATATGTGCGACTACAGGTGTTCCACAAAAGTGATTTGATTCGGCACAATAAAACACACACTAAAGAAAACCATTTAAGTGTAATGTTTGTGATTTTGCTGTAGTCGAGCAGGAAACTTGAAAACCCACATGTACAAACACTCAGGAGAAAGGCCTTTCAGTTGTGATAAGTGCGACTACAGATGTTACACGAAAGGTGCTTTGATTCGCACAATAGAACACACACTAAAGAAAAACCATTTAAGTGTAATGTTTGTGATTTTGCTGTAGTGAAGCAGGAAACTTGAAAACCCACATGTACAAACACTCAGGAGAAAGGCCTTTCAGTTGTGATAAGTGCGACTACAGGTGTTACACAAAAAGTAATTTGATTCGGCACAATAGAACACACACTAAAGAAAACCATTTAAGTGTAATGTTTGTGATTTTTGCTGTAGTAAGCAGGAAACTTGAAAATCCACATGTACAAACACTCAGGAGAAAGGCCTTTCAGTTGTGATAAGTGCGACTACAGGTGTTACAAAAAGTGCTTTGATTCAGCACAATAGAACACACACTAAAGAAAACCATTTAAGTGTAATGTTTGTGATTTTTGCTGTAGTGGTGGAGCAGGAAACTTGAAACCCACATGTACAAACACTCAGGAGAAAGGCCTTCAGTTGTGATAAGTGCGACTACAGGTGTTACACAAAAGTAATTTGATTCGGCACAATAGAACACACACTAAAGAAAACCATTTAAGTGTAATGTTTGTGATTTTGCTGTAGTCAAGCAGGAAACTTGAAAACTCACATGTACAAACACTCAGGAGAAAGGCCTTTCAGTTGTGATAAGTGCGACTACAGGTGTTACACAAGAACTCATTTGATTCGGCACAAAAAGAACACACACTAAAGAAAAACCATTTTAAGTGATTTTTGCTGTAGTCATGGAGAAAGCTTAAAATTCACATGTACAAACACACAAGGGAAAGGCCTTTCAACTGTGGTAAGTGAGACTACAGATGTTACACGAAAGGTGCTTTGATTTTGCACAATAAAACACACTCTATGTAACACTTTAAAAGGGAAAAAGATGTTTTTTACCCATCTAAAGCTATGTGAGGTCCGGCTAACACGAGTAGAGGCGGCGTGCGGTGTTATATGGGCGCCAGAAACCTTCTAGTGTAACTCACAATCTGTAAATGAATGGGGTCTGCTCCAAGTAAACAGAATGCTTTAGGAAAATAAACAAATCAATATTATAAAGGACAACATTTATTTGAAAAAAAAATACGTAAGCAAAGTATTGTGACGTGCAAACAAGATTAAATCGAAATTTGAATGAAATCTGAAATTAATTTGTAGTACCAAAAATTGTTACCTGGCCATAGTGTGTGACTTATTATTTTAATTTTATGTAAATAAAAGATAATATCACCCAAGCGCTTGTTTAATGTGTCCTTATTTAATTATTCTGTACGCTTATGAAATTAAAGAATAAAACTTAATCCAGATAAATATTGGTGCTACGCCACTGTAATAAATTGTCAATACGAGTAATTTTGTGTTACATATTAAAATATTTTGATATAAAGCAATCAAGATTATAATTGAATGAATTAAGGTGAGTACGACAAATTCTTTAAATTGTATTATAAATACGTTCCTGATTCTTTTAGAAAATTACAATAACTGATAGGATAAAAGTCATAACCTCAACATCAAGAACAAGGTAACATGTAATCAAATAAGTTAATATAAACAGTCTGGCCTTACGAATCAAAGGTCTGGGAAGTCCTATGGGAAATTCAACTCTGATCGGGGAAGTCTTGTTAGATAAAAATACATACATACATAATCTGTATGTAAAGTAGGTATACTGTCTTGTAAACTATTATTTTTGTTTTCTTAGATATTTCTGTTTTATTGATGAAACCATTTTTCAGACTTTGGTATAATCTTGCTGTTGCGGCTATTCTGTTATTAATTTCATTTTCTACCTTCCCTGTTCTATTGAAGATTACTCCAAGGTATTTCTACTCTTCTACTTGTAGTATTGGGGTTCCTTTAATTGTTATCTGCGTGTCTTTATTTTTGTTACGGCAAGTAATTTAGTTTTATTTGTGTTTATATTCATACCTTTCTTTTCTAGTTCTTGGATCCACACATTTAAATTGTGTTGTAGTGTCTTCTCTGAGTTAGCTATTAGTGCTATGTCATCCGCAAAAGGCATTCGCTTATTGTTATTCTTTCCAATTTATATGATCTTACTTCCATCTCTATTGTTTTTGTTTTACTTTCTATTGTTATAGCATCCATAAAAGAATAAATAGTAGTGGGCTGATCACACCTCCTTGTTTTACTCCTTTATTTGTTACAAATGGTTCCGAAGTAGTGTTAAGTGTTCTTATTACATTTGGCGTAATTTTTATATATTGATTTAATTCCGCTTATTAGATCCTTGCTGATTTTAGTTTTTCTAAGATTTGCCAGATATATTCTCTATTAATTTTATCGAACTTCTTTTCTAAATCTATAAAGCTATGTATAGATCCTTATTGTATTTTGAATACTTTTCTATTAATTGTCGTAGTGTGAAAATGTGGTCCTATGCACTATACCCTTGCCTAAATCCGCTTTGAGCTTCTTGCATTGTCTCTGTTATAGTCTCTTTGAGTCGTCTTTCTAGGATTAATTCGTATATCTTACTAGTTGTACATAGTAGTGATATACCTCTATTATTTTCGCATTTCTTGGTATCTCCATTTTTGAATATAGGTACTATTACTGATGTTGTCCATTCTTTGGGGACTTGCTTGTGTTTCCATATATTATTTATTAGGCTATATAAAGCGTCTATTCCGGCATCTCCCATATATATTTTAGCAATTCAGATTTGATTAAGTCAATCCCTGCAGCCTTTCCAATTTTTAATTTTTTCATAGCATCCGCTACTTCTTGCCTGTTTATCTCGCTTTGTTGCTTTGGTACTTCAGGTGTTTCTCTTGTTTTATACTCTGTTCATTTTTTTGTTCCTTATCTTGTCCAATTAAACAGTTCCATAAAATGTTCTTTCCATCTTGTTATTATATGGTCACTATCGCTAATTGTTTCTCCTGTTTTCGTTTTAATGTACCCTTTTGTTCCTTGCTTTTCTTTCATCATATTTTTAAGGTCCTATAGAATAGTTTTGTATTTGTTTTAGTATCATTTTCCATCTTATGTCAAAGTCCTCCCATTCTAATCGTTTTGCTGTTTGTACCATATGTTTCACTCTTTTTCTGTGTTCCTTTATACTCATTGTATGTTTCTTGGTTTTTCACAGCTAAGTATCTTTTCCAAGTTTTTTCTTGTATTGTATGACCTTTTTAGTTTGTTATTCCACTAGCTTGTTTTTTTTCTGATTATTCTTTGTTGTGGTGATCCCACTACTTCTGCTGCTGTGTTTAATATTATTTCTTTGAAATTTATCCATTGTTCTTCTATTTCATGTGCTTCATATTTTCTTATATTTTGGAATGTATCCCTTATTTTTTCTTCGTATGTCTTTCTTATTTCTGTATTTTGTAGTTTATGTACTTTTATTGTTTGTATACTTATGGACTTTTTAACTTTTTATTTTGTGTTTTGGTCTTCTGTTCTATTCGAAATTTCATAGTGACTAAGTAGTGATCAGAAGCAATTTTATAATTCTGATTGACTTTTACATCCATTATGTTTTTCCTTTCAGTTTTATTTGCTACGAAATAGTCGATGATGGATTTTTCGTTTCTGATTGGTTCTTCCTCGTATATTTATGTTTATCTTTATGTTGGTAGAAGGTATTTAGTATTAAAAGCTCGTTAGTTTATACAGAATTTCCCCATTTTTATTCTTAGTTACTTCTCCAAATCTTCCGAGACATCCTTCTGTTCCATTTACATCGTTCCCAACCCTTGCATTTAGACCACTCCATTATTATTATTATGGGGTTTTATATTCCATCATAAGTTTCTTGTAACAAATTCCAGAATTCATCTTTGGTTTTCTTGTTGTCATTTTCATTTGGTGCATATACAATTATAAAGTTTATCTTTTGTTTTTGTTCATTCTTACATTAACTGTCATAATCCTTTCTGTAATTCCTTCCCAGCCAATCATATTTTCTTTGAATTCTTCTTTGAAAATACATCCCACTCCTCCTCGTGCCTCTCCGTTTCTTGAACCCCACTATTTAGTATGTAGTAGTTTTCTTGGTTTTATTTCTCCCATGTCTTTCCGTTTAGTTTATGTTAATGCTATTATTTCTAGATCTGACGTTTTGATTTCTTGAATTAATTCATGTTCTTTGCCGTTGAGGCTCCTTATATTCCATGTTCCCATTTTAAACAAAGTTTCTGCTTTTCTTTATTTCTGGTTATGTGCATTTGCTTTTTGTTTTCCTTGTAATTTTCTTTAAGCCATTATTATTGTCCTTACCATAGCATTTTTGTCATTTGGTAGTAGCCGTCCGTTGTTATTAATTTTTTGGTTGATCGTCTTCTTTTCCTAGTCGTTGTAACTTCTTGTTTTTGCGATTCCATGTATATTTGATGTCGTCTACCATCAATTTCTGGTAACCTATTTTGACGTATTTTTTAGCTTCTCTTTTTTCTTTTCCTACACAAATGCTTCTAAAAAAAAATATTTAAAAGTAGTCTTTTTCTTAACGATCACATTAAAAATTTCCAATCGCAGTGAAGTTCGTTAATCCTAGCAAAACAGATTATATACGGTTATGAATGGTTAATGGTTATGAAATAAATAGCAAATAGATAACTACTGATAGCAAGCCCTTACTGTGCTATGTCATTGCGTAACAATTCTCACAAAACTAAAAGGGACATCGTTCCATTCTTTTTCAAAAGACAAAACGTCGAGGTACAACCTAATTTCAATTCACTGCATTTCTTCGTTTGTGATTTACTTCATAAATACGGCAATGTTAAAGGCTATAAATTTTAATTTATTTTTAAGTCTCGCTTTTATTGTAAAATAGTAACTCTATCTCTCAGAGCAATTTTTACCAAGTCATATTCAATTTTAAAAACTTTTATGATCTTTTGTAATCATGTGCACCCTTTTATTTAGCTCATCAATGTTCTTTTGACATTTTGTCGTCAGTTCCTACCAATTAAAACACGACGTAAAAAAAAATTCAATTTATTAACACACAAATTAATTGTTAACAAAATTTTAATTTAAATAAATGTGCGGTAAACTTTATTCGCAAAATGCGCATGAATTCCAGTCACATTACCCACGTGTTGTGCAAACGGTGATCGTTGACCTGATTAAACAGTTGTTATAAACGACAAAATATTGCAAATTTTTACTTAAAATCAAAACTAAAATTAATTATAATCTTACGATCGATTATGAGGTTGTCCTTTCGTTGAACAACTCTCTTGGACCCTTTTCTAGGTTAGTTCGATGACCTCTTTGGTGATGCAGCCTTCCCTGAGCACTCACGGGAATGTTCAAATCACAGAATCCAATTGATCCTTTCTGCAGCACTAATTCTGTTTCCGTGGCCTTCAGTGAGTTTTAATTTAATTTAATTTTTATTGCTTTTATTGTTAATTCCGAAGTACTAATTTGTAAATAATCGCGTATTCTTGTTACTTTTATTTTAGACACTTGTATTATTTTTTTATTTTAATTTTCTGTTCTCACATTAATTTGCTTGCTTGTTTAATTTCGTTCTTCTATGTTCCATGAACTTTTAACAAGAAAGAGGATTCTTCCTTATATCACCTTTGTAAATTTTGAATTTTCTATTGTTTTTTTAACCGCCAAAAACGGAATAAGATATCGAGGTGTGGTTTTCACCAGCTAATTTGGGCTTAATTTTACCATTTTTCTATGATAAGAATTTGATACCGTTCAATTTAAGTTTTCCGGTAAAATCGCAATTTCTGTGATAATTTCGAAAATGCCCTCTCAGCGGCGACATGTTAAATGACGATGACCATAAATACGGTCATAATTTGTAACCAAGAAAGCTCTTTCAACGACACCAAGCTTTCATATAGTTATGTTCGGCCATTTTCAAATTGTTGGCATTTGGTTATAAGAATTTTTAATGACCCCTCTTCACTTTGTAAAAGCATTTATCTATTTGTTGTGTTAATATAGCGAAAACCCGACTAAATCCAAATTTTTAAATTTTAAGATGGCGGCTACCCTCCCTAGCGGCCATCTTAATAATTTGAAAATAATTTCCAGCTTTTTCTTATGGCTACTTTTGTTATGAAATTTTACCGCAAGTCTCTACGATAAGTAGTTCCTGAGATATAACACTTTGCGTTCTTATTTGTTCACCCAGTACATATAGTTTCCAGAGTACAAGACTTAGACAACAACAAACAAAGATCTCAGCTCCAAGAAAGCAACTTTGCCTTTTTGCTCGAGGCTGGTACGAGTAAACTAATTATTTGAATCGATCAACCTTAAAGCTATAGTCTGTAAAATAAATGATTGCGGGTGGTGAAGTAAGTGTCCGTGTTAAGTTCACCACCCGCAGCTACGAGAATGTAGTATTCTATTCTCTCTATTCGATACATTGTGTTAGAACGAAATAGATTGTGACGGTATTATTTTACGAACAAACGAAAATTGAGAATTAAAAATTGATTTCCTAGAGTATAGACAACCGTGTTTACACTTATGCGATGAGGACGAATTTTTGTTGTAAATTTTTCTGGGGATTTTGTTGATTTGAGATTGTCGGTTTCGAAAATTTCTCCTTAGTCGGTCGGAAAATACATACTTTCATTTTTATTTGCTGACCCGTTGTGAAAGGTGTACATGGAACATCATCTAAAATTTGAACAGCTAGACATGTGCAAATTATAGTATAAACTAAGTAGAATCATCCCGTACAACCAGAGAATAAGTTTTCGCCTACTGTTCATGTGTGAGTACACTTTACTTTCTTTTTTAATAAAATATCACGGTTTCTATCAATTGCAGACACCTTTTTTTTGTCTTCTCCTGTTACTCTCTTCGTGTGCGCTCTGCTTTCTCCTATGGATAATTAATTAATGACTTAATTATGGTTATGCTGGCGTACGGATAATAATCCCAAAAATTACTTTAACATAACAAAGTCTGATATCATCAGTGAAGATCACCAGCGTGGAATTTAAACCTACATTGGAGTCTCTCTTTCGTTGTCAAGGACACCACCCAAGATAATCTTGTTATATGGTTTATTGTGAGTAGTCCAGCAACTGCTATCAACGGAGTCCATTTTGTCTTTCCTTTTTTCTTCATTGGACACTAAATACTGCAGGATTTGGATACGAGAGTTGTCACATCTGCCTATTAACTTTCGAACACCGAAAACTTTCTATGTACAAGTTAAGTTAATTCTTTTTACATGTTATACATGATTTTTGTCGCGTTTTATGTAGTACGGCTGTAAATTTAACAACGAACCTTTTGCGCTGTGTAAAGAATCTATGGAAACTAGAAAGATCTTTCAAAGTATTTGCTTAATCGTGTGCGTTTTGAAACTATTTAGATAATCGGCCAAGGTCCGGTACCCCTCGTAATTTGTTTTTACATTCATAACAATATTTGCCACACGAAATTGGTGAATCACTTGCATGGAATGATCGGTGCTACGACTGTCAAAATTTTATAATACACGACACAGCTAACCTATTTAACTGCTTGTGCCTCAAATTATTACTCGTGTCTTAACTCGCTCTCGTGAGTTATTATTATTTTGTAACTGCATATTGCTATTAACTCTAAACGATATTATATATTTGTGTGTCTATGTATTTCTATGTGTGTTGTGATTGAAGTCTAATCGCTATAATTATATATATATTTCTCCAACGTACGGTTTGTTTCTTGTGTCTACGAGTTTCTAGTGGCTCTAGAATATCTCTTATACGCAATATTAGGTGGCGTTTTATAAATTCTTCGTGCAGTGTACAAGCCTTAATTCTAACGATTCTAAATAAGCCCACGACGACTCCCGACTAAGAGGAGCTGCCGGCACGGTTTTCTAACACTGCTATCTTATTTTGTTTACAAATAAACCGTAACAAGATGCAAACTACAAATGTACATGCCAAATAAAGCGCTAAATTTTACATTGAAGTCGAAGTTCGCATTAATTCATTTTACGGACTATACCAAATTTTTACATTGAACGCATATTAAAAATCAAACTACAAACGACATTTCGTGTAAATATCTTTATCTTAAAATTTAAATCTTTAATTTTTAATTCAGTGGGTTGCGTAGTTTGCGGCACGAACTGCAGGCGAGCGTAGCAAATCATATGGGTACAGCAGTTTAATGAAATCACAATCCATCATTTAGTGCATCCTATGGCAACACCCCCGTCCACGTGAGCGATCTACAGTCATGTCTAATCAACTCTTGTCTTGTGTCTTGGAAACGTTGAATATGGCACAAACTACTACCAGACTTATGTATGTATACATTCTTCTTTAAAACTATGAAAACACCATTAGTTGTAAATTATAATTGGTCGCAATTTATAATTGCTAAGTTTTATTTTTTTCTGTAACGTAATTCATTTTTTAATATCAGTTCTGAAATCGCAATTTTTGTAAATTATATTTAATCATCTTTCTTTAGTAGGTGGCTTTTCAGACCGCTCTTCAAAGAAGTTTTTGGTACAAGTTTTCAGTCGCACCTTGAGTGTTTAATCATATGACGTTTTAAGGAGGCCGATTGACCACTACAGAAATCACTGCATTTAAAACTATGCGTTCTTTTTGTGGCGTCTTAAAAAACATTTTGTTTTGTAGTCACACATATCACACTTAAAAGGCCATTCTCCTTGGGAGTGTTTATATATAAATGTTTTCTGAAGTACTCAAACTTTGGACTGCAATAATCACAAAAAGTACATTTAAATGAGTTTCTCCTGAGTGTGGATTCTTATGCGATGATCCAAAGCGCAGATTTTGGGCTGACACACGGAAGTTTAGAAACATACAATGAAGAGAAAACAAACTCATACCTCAATAGATACCCTACATGCTAATTCACATCATCATTCATAAATGATTTAAATTCTGTTTTAAAACCTTTATTAATTAGATCTGCTAGACTATATTAGAAGCGAATGATATGGCACTGAAGAAATAAATCTTCTGAATCAAGCTTTTGAACAATTCGTTTTTCACGTCATCATGTGGCATGAAAGCGAAAAGGATGAAACAAAAAAGTGACGACGAAGTTAATTGATAAGAGTATCGTTTACTGTATCATCCCGTACTTCAAAGGTACTACAGAGAAGATAAGTAATATTCTAAAGAAACACAACATACGAGTAGTTTCTGTACCTGTTAATAAAGCTAAGCTCCTTTCCTCCGTTCCCTAAAGATATTATTCCTTTAGAAGATCAAGGCATTTTACAAAATTCTCTTTGGATAGAATGTAACATCTCTTACGTTGACAAACCAATCGACGTATTTCATGCGAGAAGAGAAGAACACAAACTAGCAGTCCGAAAAGGATGTTTAACTTATTCTCTAGCTGGGAACATCATCACCAAACAGGACATAAACTCGATTTTGAAAATACAAGAATGTTAGGAAGAGAAAAAATATTTATGTAAACCGCCTCATTAGAGAACAAATCAAGATAAAAGATGTCCTAGCGGCATTAACAAACGAGATGATGGAAAAGGTTTACCTAACACTCTGGAAAACCGTTTATTAACTTCTAATTTCAGGATAGAAGATCTGGGTTACTCTGGTCCAGCACACTGTTCAAGGTCAAAATCGCATAGAAATCTAAAAACTGTTATTTATTACTTACATGAAAAACCTGCGTGTTATACGTGGCGAAAGTTGTATCTATTTAATTATTACACGTGTTTAAACCCCAACGATTTTTATTACAAATATATTTATATATATACACAAAGCACTTTATGAGGACTATAGAAATATTGAAATATATGGAGCCATGAAAGTAATATATTGCTGTGAATACTTAATATATAGACTACATTGTATTTTACCATTCTTATATACAACGGTCATTAAGAATCCATAAGCAATTATTGTATTATAATTATTTATCATAATGGTTCTTAAATTCACGCTTATATAAATATACATATAATGCAAGTAATCATTTTATTATTGTTAAAATTACGCCATGGTTTCTAAAGGTTTTTTTTTCTACAAATAGATCATGGTCAACCGTTGGCAACAACTTGAGTTCTTTGAAGAGTATCTTGTAGTAACCATTACTAAGCGTATGTTCAGTTAATGCTGACTTTTTCGGTGTAGTATAATAGACAGTTTGTTAATACAAAGAATTTTAAATTTTAAAACCTAAAAATCCAGACACTTTTTAATAAATATCCAATTTGAATTTTCTTATAACGTCTGTAAGTTTAACAGATTTATAGATCCAAAATTTCTGAAACATTTGGGAAATTACTTTGAAGTGGCTACTTATGTTTTTTGAATGATATTTATAATACAGGTAAGTTACCAACAGATTTAAAAATGTAAAGTAGTGGCAATTTAAAAAAAAAAAAATAAATCTCCTACAGACCCAACTTCTTATCGTCAAATAAGTTTGTTAGTGTAATTTATAAGGTTTTGGAAATATTAATTTTTCAAAGAATTAATCCGTTGATAGAAGAGAAATTAGCAATTGAACAAGCAGCATTTCAATCGAAGCTGGATTTCAGAAGAAACTTAAAACTGGAGTTGCCTTTTTTAGATTTAACTGCGCATTTGATACCGTGTGAAAAGAAGGTTTACTTTTTAAATTGTTTAACGGTATTCCTTGTTCCAAAATAATTTCTTTTTATTGAAAAATATGTTGTCTAATCGGAAGTTTAAAGTTTTTTGTTGGAGATAAAAGTTGTATATTTAGATTTTTAAATAATGGTCTTCCGCAGGGATCGGTTCTGCACCTATTCTTTTAAAGTATATATTTCTGATCTTCCTTCTTACAATGTCGAAAATTTGTCTACGCTGATGATATGGCAATTTTATTTCAACATTCGGTTTTTTTTCAAAATTGAATATAAACTATCGGATGATTTGCGTATTATGGAAAATTATTTTCAAGAAATGTCGATTATGCCTCAATCTTAAAAAGACAAAGGTTTCGTTTTAGTTTAAGTAATAGCGAAAAAGTAGAAAACTTTATGTTATCTTTAATAATACACAGTTAAACCATAATTTTAACTCAGTTTATCTGGGAGTAACTTTAGATACGTTTTAATGTACAAAGATCATTTAGAAAAGTGTAACGTTCGAAGTGTAAACGCTCCTCCTGTGTACACACTTCCTTAACCCAATTTCGCGGGCATTAATTTGTATTGGTTTCCGGCGTTGATAACTTGAAACTGTCCACGATTGGTCCGCTGCATTTGAACGCTTCCGGAAAGCTTGTTCTGAATCAACCGTTCACGAGGGAGAAGATATACCCTCATCTGAAAATTTCCTCGCTTGAAGGGGTAATCAGGCCTATGGTAAAAGATTCTGAAACCCTGCAACGTTTTAAAAACTTTATTTTGTAGGTAAAATATATGATACCACATAAAGTGGCTTTTAAAATTTGCTAAAAGGTTGTGCTCCACGTGAACTGTTCAATAAGCACGTCCTGCATTCTTCAGGCTAGGGGACGCTTTACATCAGGTATACAATTGCCCTCGGGGTTTATCTATCGCTAACATCCCTATGTTTATTCTAGAGAGGGTGGTTTATGTCTCCCTATTACGAATATATTCTCTTCCGGTTGTTCCTTCGTCAACTTGTACGGCTATTGCGGGTCTACTCATGGCTTTTGGAGGCGTTGTGCCGAAATAGCTACCCACGAATACTCCGTCAGATTCGCAGACCACGGTGGAGGCTCATTCCGAACCGTTAGTACCATTGAGAGCAAGAGTAATACTCCTACTGCTGCGTGGAAGGTCAGAGGTTTTAATATCTTTTAATTGCGCGTGAACCTGCAGTCGACCTATCACTCAAGTAGAAGTCACCCCTTGACACCAACTATCAGGCGCGAACGTAGAAAATTTATTGCGGATTATTTGTCGCTCGAATGTGTAATTGCATAATATACCTGGAACGTTAACTAGTTATAGATAAGAGTATTTAATACCTACGTGGTGTATAAGTCGTGTAAGAATTTAAACCTCAATCTTAATTAAGCCGAACGCATTTAGTTCCATTGACTTTCCCGGTACGAGCTCGTTCCCCGACAGGCCAAAGTGAACAATCGTTTAAACTTCGCGGTGACTGAATTAGTCTTAAAACTTCCCTTACACGTCTTCCTTAAATTCATGTAATCTGTAACGTTACTCAGTACCATAAATCGACACATTCTAGGTTAAGTTCACCATAGGCGTACCTTCAGTACGCGAAATATCAATTGCATATACGAGACAGTGGCGTAGCAGTGGTAAATATTTGGGTAATTCTCTTTACTTTAACTTGTAATTCTATGTAGCTCTAGTCATTTTCGTGTTACCTGAATGTTTAATGCTGTACGTTACCCGTTTTAGCTCGTGTGTATTCGTAATATATCTGTGTCTATTTAATGCTGTGAACTAATTCGTTTGTGTATTGGGGTGAATAAATATTGTGTGAAGGTTTCTCTGACTTTATGTCGAATTCTTTCGTGATTTGTTTCCCTTTTCTGTATATTCTGCTGCGGACAGTTAGCTGCTGACCTTTGGTTCTGGGTCAGATTTTCTCTCCAGCGTTACTCGAACCTGGCGCCCTACCTTTTAATTTTTTTCTATAGGTTCTAGGAATAACGTTGACTTTTCCTAACCCGCACCCTACTCTCGTGAATTTAAATCGTAAAGTCCTATATGGTTGCAAAACTTCTGAGTACGGCTTTTCTGAAGTTGAAGAGTGGAAAAATTATGGTCTGGAGTTAATGTTTTAAATAACCATCTCATTGATGATCCAACAATAGAAATCTTGGGCTTTGATAAAAAAATTGGTTAAAAGTAAATCGCATAACAGGTCATTCAAAATGCAACTCTATGTTGTTTGGAATGGACTGCGATTTTTAATCCAAATTGTGACTGTGGAAACGAACCGGAGACCGTTACACATATTGTACAAGATTGTCAATTAATGAAGTTTAAAGGGGGTTTCCAAACAATCATAATTTAACAGATGAAGCTATATTATGGCTTAGCAATCTGAAGGACATCTGAAGTTCACCAATATTTTGTGTTCTTGTCCTGATTATCTGTTTTTCCATTATTTTGTTTTGCTATTTCTTTAACCTACTATTTTTTTTGTCATTGTCGTGACTGGCGCTTTGACCGGTCCATTACATATGTCCTCATGCAATGACTGTACCTTCTATAATGCTTTACACATAAATACTAAGGTGGGTAAGGATTGAAATGTTTAGGTTTTAGTGGTTTTCCTAAACCTTGAAGCAAATGCTTTGCCAAGATGAACCAACCCACTATTGCACACGGTTTTGTCACCACATTATGCATGTTTATACTGATCTTCTGGGACACCATACATAACACTTACATCACAATACAATATTTAAAATGTACCATACAAATAAATAAATAACAAGATTGTTTATTTTGTAATAATTCAGGCATCGGTCGTTTAAGACATTGCGCATTGTTCATAAATCAGCGACATAATTCATTTTATCCGGGCCGTGAGCAAACTAAAACACTTGCGCTGTTGAAGAACCGCGAAATACAGCTTTCCACTTCTAATGTAGTGTTATAGGCAGAATGGAGCACACGTCGTTAATTGCGTATGGCCCGCAAACAATGAATACGTACCTAATAAGTAAACACTTTTATAGTTAGTCACCGCTTAGTTTGCTTTGTTTAAAAACTGCAGGCAGTGGAATTGCTCACTTGCTCTCATTCAAAGAGCCGCTGCTGATTGTGTTTTTTTCGAATAATTTTATGGAGTGTGTGACTTTAGATATTTACAAAAAGATATTTGTGGGCGGTAGTCGGTTGACTCTCAAGTTCCAGTGTTTTTGATTTTTCGAACCTCATTTATTTTTTATTTTTCTGGAGTAGTCGTTAATCTTAAAGGCGGTTTGAGGTGTTACATCATTTAAGCAGAGTCTTAAGAATTCCGTACTTTTGATCTGGGTGATGTTGTTATAAGAACGTAAATACCTGTCCATGTGTGTAGTTTTTGTACACACTGTGTGGCCTAGTTTGTTTAGTTGTGTACTTCCTAGAATGCTTAGCTGTTGTTCATTTTTCGTCTCCATGATACACTGGACACTGTGATGTTGACTGTTCAGGTGCGGGAGGAATTGGTAAGCTCATAACATATACGTACCGGTACCATGTTGTTGCCTTGTATTCCGCTTTTCGATGGCTTTCTTTCCAAATTTTTCCATTAAAAGATTGACTATGACTAAGCTCCGTAGACTTACTATTGGCACTCCACCCACTTATTCAAAAAACCTTTCTTTTAAACAAAGTACCTAGCCAAACACTTAGCATTGCTGCTTCAACCAAGTGTAGGAAACACCAACAGCGCGTTAAGGGTTTAACTGACTTTTTCTGCAAAATTTGGGACATCAACGTTGAAATGGGTTATTTATTGATTACCATTTAACAACCAAAATAAACTTTTGTTTGTGAACTAGTGTGCAACTGATATTCAATAAGAGTTTAATAAAAAAGTATGTGAATGAAACAGTTTGAACATGTACTTTAACCAGTTGAATATTCTCTCGGTGAATCTTTTTTCTTGGATTTTGTTTTCTTGGGCTATTTTTTCGTTCACCCCATAAAATATAATGTACCTACTACTTATAAGGATTGTGTTTTTCTATACATAATTACATAATTAAATTACGAATTACATCAAATTTTTGGAAGTAAATGATTTTGATACATGCCTAATACAATCAACATCACGAATTTGATAATAGAAGAACATTATGTTGATTTATTGTTGTTTTTTTTATTTTATTTTAGGGTATTAAACCTGGTCATATTTATGACAGGAGCAAGTATCCCTATATTCTTCTTTTAACTCGAGAACGACTTCCGCAGCTTTTACAAACATTAACGAGATGTACTTTGGGTGACCTAAATTTTGTTACGAATTTTCGTTCTACTGGATTCAACGTCGGATTTTTAATTCAATCCTCTGTAGTTAAATAGTTATTTACATTAGAGTGTGGTAGGTGTATTTTACAACTGTGAAATACCTAACACACGACATTTGTATTAGATTTTTGGCCGAATAAATCATAATCATTGATGATTATAGAGCAATGTTTTGACAATGGTTTCATTTTGACAGTTGGCAGCCTACGTTGTGTTTGATTTGATATTGACAGCTATGCTGTCAACGGTTAATAATCGAAACCGATTTTGTGTGTAATTTTGTATTTTCAACTACAAAATATGCTGTGTACAATTAAAACAAGTCGCAAATATCCATTTATGTATCTACGTGAAAAAAATTTACGCAAGGAATGTGAGTTCTCAAGGAGATGTCACGGATTTTATTACCAATGAAACTAAATAAGAATAAGGACAACTAAGTACTTTTAAGCTGATTATTGCAATAGAAAAGTAACTCCGTACTTAAGTTTCAGTTGTAAAAATATTCCAGCCAGAGTCGTTGTGAAAAGCTCTTGGTTGGACTGTGTCCAAATGGTAAAAGTTTAGTTACTTTGCTTCTGTTTTCAATGTGCAATTAAAAACGAAGTATGTAAGTAAATACGTAGGTTATTACAAAAAATATTCGAATTAACCTTTTTATTTTAGTTAGAGCAATCAAGAATTGTTTATACTCTACTTGTAGAAGCAATAGATTTGAACGTGTTAATTGTTCTTGTATCCTCAAAGTTTTCCATTTCACAAGAATTGAAGGGTTACACAGTTTTCATATAGAACAGATATGCATGAGAAAAGCCGACACCTGGGGTACTATTCTTGAAATCATGAGATATAAAGTCTTGTGATATATCAGTACAAATTCGAGCAATTTGTTTTTATTCTAGCGATAGGGAGTCGTTCGATGAATTGGTAGCATGATTCAAGAATATAGGACCTCTGACTGATATTGATAACTGGTTAACCACTAGTCGCAGGCAGCTTACAGTAATTTCTAATATGCTTCCCTGTTACCTGTTTACTCGACTTAGATCGAAGTTTGATTATAATGATATCCTAACATTTTCTCTATAAAGTTTAAGATTACTTCAGCAGTAGGCAAATTGAATACTACATGAAAATGTGTTAAATAACAAATAATTTAAACACTTTGTAATTAAAGTGTATTAATTGTTGATGTCACAACTATCTGTATTAATTACCTTTATATATTATATAATTGTACATCTCACCTTTTTCTTATTATACATATACTCATAAACAGTTATTTTTATTGTAGAATTTAAATTAACAAGAAATAAGTGGTCTGTGGAAACAAATGTTATACAAGCGGACATCTTAATTACATAGTGTGATAATTATTAATAATAGCGTTTTTTAAAATAGAGTGATTTAAACAATAAAATGTCCGAATTCAGAGTTGGAGAGTGAATTAAATGTAACTCCAGAGGAAATACGATTAATAGCAGCTAATTTAAATTCAGATTTATTACCTGAAAAATCCAAAGAACGGTACTTAAATCAATTCAATAGTTTTAAACGGTGGTGTGAAACAAAGTCAATTAAAACATATTCTGAGAGTGTTTTGCTGTGCTATTTTAAAGAATTTGTCGATAAAGAAAAAAATCTCTTTGGGCAATATACTCAATGATTAAAACTTGCTTAAAAATTTACGAAAATTTAGATATTTCTAACTACACTAAATTGATAACATATTTAAAAGTAAAACTAAAAATCACAAACCGAAAAAAAGTAAAATGATAATTTTCTTCTTATGAAAAGTAAGTAAATATTTCTATTATGATTGGTAAATATGTTAATCAACTATCATTAATTACAGACAGCTTTGATAATAGGTATTAGTGGTGCCTGCCGAAGGAATGAGTTATACACTCTAAAAACTGAAAATGTTAAAATTAAAGATGATATCATATTTATTGAATTACCTGAAACTAAAAATAATATATACAGAACATTTGCAATTACAAAACCAGATTGGGTAGAAATTGTCAAGAATTATATTAAGATACGTTTAAATTTAACTGGAAACCTGAAAAACTTTTTTTATGAAATACCAAAAGGTCGATGTGTTAATTCACCAGTAGGTCTCAACACAATTGGTGGAATTCCTTCCAAAATTGCTGCTTTTCTAAAACTTGAATGTGCTGCAGATTACACAGGGCACTGCTTCCGCAGAACTTCAGCCACGTTGTTAGCGAATCGAGGTGGAAATCTTGTTGATATCAAAAACATGGTGGTTGGAGATCTTCTGCGGTGGCAGAAGACTACATTGAACAGTCCACAAAGAGAAAAGTTGAAATTGCAAAAATTATCGGCGATGAAGGCCCTTCCACATCAAAAGATTGTGTTCAGAAACCACTGAATTTTCTGCACAGGATTCCTGTATGATTAATGTAGATTTACAAAACAATACTCTACAATCAAATAATTTAATACCAGGACTATTCTCTAATCTAGAAAACTGCAACATTACCGTTAATATTTTCAACAATTGCAATGTTGATAAATAATTTCTGGTACCCACAATTTCTTTGTTCGTAGTAATCGTTGTAACCCAAATTTCTATTAAATAAATTGTTGTGTTTAAGTACTATGTTCAACTGCATTATTACGGGTATTATAATATTAGGTTATGTCGATGATGCAAGCAGAGCTGCCAATCTCCGAATTATGAATCAGTTGTTTTATTATTTTTAAATACTTGTTTTTTTAAACGTACACAAACATTATCTATGAAAAAATATCGGTAAATTTGATTTTTATAAACAATTTACAATATGAGTAACATGTTTTAATTTTTTAAGCCACAACTAAACGTAAAATTTTACGGTGCACTCTACCGCATCGGTTCAGTAAATCAAACCTACTTTGACTTACACTGACAGGTAACAGTGCATTTATAGTAGGCGAGGCCAAAAAAACATTTTAGGGCAACGTTTAACAGTAAAATTAAAATTTTTTGCATCAATAATGACATTGTGCATGCAATTAAAATTATGATTTATTAATCGTCCTCTTGAAAATAATACGAAAGGAAGAACAGCAGGTACACCGTTAGGCTTACGCGACTGCAATTTGCGCAAAAATTTTAAGAGACCCCCGTGTAACAATGGAAAAATGAGGCGTTCAGACACTTCTATAATTTCATATTAATTAAATATTTGACAACAAGATTTTATCAAACTTTGACCGTGCATAGTTAAGGGTTAAAGGTTAAAGGAGAAAACAACGTAAAACTTGAGCTAAAATAGCTAACTTTTATGGCAGCTTTAATAAGATTTCTACAAAAATATTCAAAAATTTTCCATCGTACCTCAAATGATACATCTTTCAACTAAACGTATGTAACGTTCAAATTTTTCGTTGTAGATATTTCGTTAAAATTAGAGTAAATCACATGCGTTGTTATACTGTGGTTTTACCAAAGACTGAACTATTGCATGTTGCAGGTGTTCGTTTTCAAAATGTATTACCACAAGGTCGTTTTTGAATGGTATTTTGGATCATTGTATCGAGCGTCGTCGAATAACACACATAATTTTAAGTGCAGACCTAATTGAAATTGTAGTTTGGTGATAAAGTTTAATGCAGTATTTTGTTGACCAATTTTGGGATTTTCGTCACCTACTATTTCGTTTGACAAAACCTCCACGGTTTCCGTATGATACGGATTTCAAACCAATTAGTGCCGCACGTATCGCTTATCAGTGCCAGACGCTCGACCAACATTTAAATTGTTCCCATTTATATCTTTTGGGGAATATAGCAACCGCATTTTGCATTTTCTTGGTGTATGAATTTTATGGACACCTGCAAGATCACGAATTTTATCGTTACACGCAAGATCCAGATATCCTGGTTACATCCAACATCAAAGATTTTTTTTTGGTTACATGCAAGATTTGTGTACCAAAATATTTCAAGCAATTCAGCCTTGCCCAAATAATTTATCGACATCGCCGGCCTTTACGAACGCCTTCACGACTTCGAATCTTGTCAACCACGTATCTACTTCGAGGGTCAACGCATGGTGATCACGATAAGTACTATTATTGAAATTTAATTTAGTGTATGTACATTTTCTATTTGTTTTTTTTGGTACTGCGCGTCTGTTCTCATAAGTTTAAGAAACAAAAAGTATACAATTTGTCGCAATTGTAATCGGTTGTTATGGCCATCACGACACGAACGTGGTATACAAAAGAATTTATTTATATATTTTTTGAGGACGTACGCCGGGTTTCGTTTTTATTTTGATTTTAATTATATGTATGCTAAAATACAAAAACGGGACCTTACAAGTAAAATACGTACCGTCAATGTTCATTTTGTTAATTCAAGTTTCCAGACAATTATATTTCGTTGGTTAATCGTGATTATTTTTTTTGGCGATATAACGTCAGACACCCTCTCTACCGAAACCCTACTTCTTATTAAAAAAATGTGTTACAAAATTTTGGGGGCTCGTCCGGGATCGGTAAATAACAATTAGGAGGATAGTTTCAATTGTATTCGAGTTTGAATGAGTCGATAATTTTTTTTATCATCGTTAGTATACAGAGGATGGGTAAAAAGAATATTATTGGTCATCTGATTAACTCGTGTTAATCGCAAACTTATCTAGTCGATAGATTTGGAGAGCTTTGAAAGGTGCCTGATATTCGTTTTTTTTTAATTGAAATTGCTGCTTTAAATATTAGGTTTTTTTTCATCAGTCATGGATCCTAAAACGAAATATAAAATTGTGGTTAGTCATCTGGAGCCTGATGAACTCAACTATGAATTGGCGTATAGGGGATACGAATTATCGTGTGATGTTGGTAAAATGAGAAAAGAGTTAAATCGTTTGTTAAAGTTAGAAAAGTAGGGAAGGCAATTAGTTATCCGGAGTACGAATCTGAGTTTGATTCAGAGGTAAAGGCTATCGAAGATAAAACCAAAGAATTAAGCACTGTGATCGATCAGTTTACGGTATCGTCAAGTAGGAAAGATTTTTTGGTCCTAAATAGTAGATTATCGCATTTAATGGGACGTGTAGATAGGTTGCCGGCTAAAGGTAAAGATTCTAAAGCAAAACGGGCGGAAATTATTTCTGCGGTATTAGAAATAAGTGAAATACTTCAAGTTAAGTTGAAGTCGCGCCGAAGTTTAGGACATAACGAATCAGTTTCTTTTTACCTGATACGGATAGCGAGAATAATGGCGAAAGTGATGCAGAGATCGCGATCGCGGGTAACGTTAATGCTGTTGCGGGGTCAAGCACACCACAAAGAAATCCCAACGATACAATAAATAATAAAACTATTGGTGATGCTGGGTATTCGTATAAGATAATTCCGGTGCATAAGTGGGGAATTAAATTTTCTGGGGACGATAAAGACATGTCCGTTGGAGCTTTTTGGAAAGAGTCGAGGAACTACGTACCGCGCGGGGAATTGCAGAATCAGATCTTTTAAAAACGTTTTTGAATTATTTTCATCGCGTGCTTTAGTTTGGTTCAGAGGTGTAAGAGATCGGATAGGCACGTGGGACGCTTTAAAAACGGAACTAAAATTACAATTTCAACCAGCAGATTACGAGTATAAACTCCAAGAAGAAATAAAAATGCGTACACAGGGCAAAGACGAATCTATGGGTATTTACTTAGCTGTGATGAACAATTTGTTTTCGCGATTATCAATTCCAATGTCGGAAAGCGAGAAATTTAACATTATACGTAGGAACATAGGTCCCTTTTATCAGCAGAAAATATCTTTAATGAACGTAACATCTCAAGACGAATTATTAAAATCGGTAGAAAAATTGAAGAAACTGAAGCTTTATGTAAAGCTTACCATCAGCCAGTAGGTAAAAATAATTCTAAACTAGAACCAGATTTAGCGTACATTTCCGTTGCCCACAGTTCGATAGATAAGGTAAAGAAAAAGAAAAAAGTCTTTAAAAGAAAAGAACGGTTAAATGCAAGTTCGGTTAATGCGGATCTAAATGAAAGTACTTCTGCTGCTGCTACCGTAAATTCGGTTGGTGAGTTAGCTTGTTTCAATTGCGGCAGTAATACACATTTACAAAGAGGTTGTTTAATGCCAAGAAAATTACATTGTTTTAAATGTGGGAAACAAGGTGTTTTAACTCGTGATTGTTGTAACGCGTCGGGAAACGAGAGAAGGAATCGTTAAACCGGTCGCCGATTCCTATTTCAAATATAGAGCCGGAAAATTTAAAAATGATCTAACATGGGAAGACAAAAATAAAATTATATTAGACTATATTTTTGCACAAATTGAAGGTGATGAAAGACCGTACTTAGAAATTTCGATTTTTGGGAGACGTTTAAACGGCTTACTTGATAGCGGTGCTAGTCAGACAATTTTAGGGCGACTAGGTTGGGAAATAATTAAAAATTAAATTGTTTCTGGGTCGATTCGGAAGTTGCTCCCAGTTGTACTGTAGCAAACGGTCAAAGTTGTCAAAGTATAGGAACGGTTACGTTGCCATTCGAACTTTTGGGGAAAATCGAAAATATTAGGGTCTTGATTGTTCCTTCCTTGGAGCACACCCTTATTTTAGGGATAAATTTTTTTAGAACATTTGGGATTGTGCCAGATTTGCGTAAAAATATTTGGACCTTTTCTAATACAGAACCTTTTCGCGTTGACGCAATTCAATCTATAGAAAATTTAACGACTGTTCAACGTCATAAATTAGATGAAATGATTAAAAAGAACTACGCACGTATGAAAAACGGCATAGGTCGAACGAGTTTAATTGAACATGAAATAGAAGTAACTGGCGGTCCGATTAAACAACCTAATTACCGAATATCTCCTTATGTTATGAACGAAATAAAGAAAGAGATACAATCTCTTGTAGAAAACGATATTATAGAACCATCTAATAGTCCGTGGTCATCAAATTTAGTTTTAGTCACAAAGAAAGACGGTACTAAGCGCGTTTGTACTGATTTTCGTCAAGTTAACAATATAACAAAGAAAGATAGTTACCCCGTTCCGTTTATATCCGATATTCTCGATAAATTAAGAGGTGCTAAGTATTTGTCTACTTTAGATATTTCTAAAGCGTATTGGCAGATTCCCTTGACTGAAAATAGTAAAGAAATTACAGCTTTTTCTATTCCTGGGATGGGACATTATCAGTATAAAGTGTTGCCGATGGGATTATGTAATTCAGCAGCTACTTTCCAGAGGTTAGTAGACTGTATTTTAACGGCGGAATTAGAACCAAACGTATTTTGTTATCTCGACGACGTCATAATTTGTACGGATTCTTTTGAAAAACATTTAGAAGTATTGCAGGCGGTTTTTGATAAATTAATCCAGGCCGGATTAACTTTAAATAAAACCAAGTGTCTGTACTGTAGGGGTGAATTGACTTATCTCGGTTACGTAGTTAACGAAATGGGTCTTAATGTAGACGCGGAAAAGGTTCAGGCAATTTTGAAAATTCCTAGACCCTCAAACGTGCGAGACGTAAGATCATTTTTAGGATTAGCGTCGTGGTATAGACGTTTTATCCCAAATTTTGCGGATACCGTTCATCCATTAACGAATCTTTTGCGTAAAGGTCAGTGTTTCACATGGGATGAAAATTGTGAAAACGCTATGAATAAGTTAAAGTCATGTCTTACGTCTGCGCCAATTTTAACTTGCCCAAATTATGACTTACCTTTTTTTGTTCAAAGTGATGCGAGTTCTTACGGTTTAGGCGCGGTATTAACGCAGAAAGATGGTGATAAGGAATATGTTGTAGCGTATGCAAGTCGTTCGTTAACCAAAGCAGAAAAAAATTTAGCGTAACAGAATTAGAGTGTTTAGGAGTGATCCACGCCGTTGAAAAATTTAGACCGTATGTTGAAGGTGTAAAATTTACAGTAGTAGTGGATCATTATAGTTTGCTTTGGCTGCATAAACTTAAAGACCCCACCGGTAGGCTTGCGAGATGGATTTTACGTTTACAAGCTTTTAATTTTGAAATCGTGCATAGAAAAGGTCGCGAACATGTAGTTCCTGATTGTTTATCACGGAGTGTAGTAGATATTAGTACGATTAATATAGACGAAAAGGTTGTTGATAAATGGTACCTAGATATGTTAAAACGTATTTGTAAAGACCCTTTAAAGTATCCGATGTGGCGGGCGGAAACTAATAATTTGTATAAAAGAGTCCGAAACCGAGAAGTTAGATTATTTGAAGAAGATGAATGGAAATGGGTCGTTCCAAAAGAAAAGCGCGAAGAAATTTTGCGGAGTTGCCATGATGATGTTACCGCCGGGCATAATGGCGTTTATAAAACGTATCATCGAATATTAGTTAAATATTATTGGCCTAAGTTACGTTGCGATGTTGCGCGTTATGTTCGCAATTGTAAAGTATGTTTAGCTAATAAACCGGTGCAAAAATCGCCTATTGGTTTAATGAACAGACATCCTAAAGTAGATCGACCATGGAAATTAATTAGTACGGATTTAATCGGTCCTCTACCTAAATCTACTAATGGTTATCGTTATATGTTAGTTGTTTTAGATACTTTCTCAAAATACCCCGTCATCATAGCACTACGCAATGCTACAGCGAGTTCGGTAGTAAAACATATAGAACAATCAGTATTTTTAACCTATGGTGTACCGGATTACATAATATCCGATAATGGAGTTCAGTATCGATCTAAAGAATTCTCAAATTTATTAGCAAAGTATAATGTACAACCCATATTTACTCCACTTTATCACCCACAATCAAATCCGACCGAAAGAATTAATAGAATTATTAAAACAATGCTAGCATCTTACGTTAAGGAAAACCATAAGACTTGGGCAACATATTTATCGGAGGTAATGTGCGCAATTCGAACTTCAAAACATGAAATAACAGGATACACGCCTTTTTACTTAAATTTTGGCCGGAAATGAATTTGATGGGAAATATACGCGGTACTGTGGGAAAAATTTCAAATTGAATTTGAGTCTCGAGAAACAGTTAATCAAAGATCAGAGAAATGGATCAAATTTTCGAGTTTGTTAGGAATCGTTTGGATCGTGCATATAAAGTAAATAAACATAAATATGATTTGCGGAAACGTGATATATCTTTGTCGTAGGGGATAAAGTTTGGCGTCGAAACATGACATTATCCGATGCGAGTAAAGGAGTCACGTCAAAATTAAATCCAAAATATTGCGGACCTTTACTATTAAGTCTGTTGTTGGTTATAATACTTATAAACTAGTTGACGATACTGGAATTGAAAGAGGAGTTTGGCATAGTAAAGATTTGAAAGCTCACCCTCCTGATCAAATTTAATTTTTTTTTGTATTTTACAGTTTGCTAATCTAGTTTCTGGTAGTGATTTTTTTTCTGACGGATATTTTCCTTTGTTTATTATCCATTTTGGGATATGTTGTAATTTACTTTGAATTTTTTTATTATTTAAGCATTATGCAGGAAAATTTGGGAAATTTTCTTTAGTGGAAGGGGATTTTGTAACGTTCAAATTTTTCGTTGTAGATATTTCGTTAAAATTAGAGTAAATCACATGCGTTGTTATACTGTGGTTTTACCAAAGACTGAACTATTGCATGTTGCAGGTGTTCGTTTTCAAAATGTATTACCACAAGGTCGTTTTTGAATAGTATTTTGATCATTGTATCGGGCGTCGTCGAATAACACACACATAATTTTAGTGCAGACCTAATTGAAATTGTAGTTTGGTGATAAAGTTTAATGCAGTATTTTGTTGACCAATTTTGGGATTTTCGTCACCTACTATTTCGTTTGACAAAACCTCCACGGTTTCCGTATGATACGGATTTCAAAACCAATTAGTGCCGCACGTATCGCTTATCAGTGCCAGACGCTCGACCAACATTTAAATTGTTCCCATTTATATCTTTTGGGGAATATAGCAACCGCATTTTGCATTTTCTTGGTGTATGAATTTTATGGACACCTGCAAGATCACGAATTTTATCGTTACACGCAAGATCCAGATATCCTGGTTACATCCAACATCAAAGATTTTTTTGGTTACATGCAAGATTTGTGTACCAAAATATTTCAAGCAATTCAGCCTTGCCCAAATAATTTATCGACATCGCCGGCCTTTACGAACGCCTTCACGACTCGAATCTTGTCAACCACGTATCTACTTCGAGGGTCAACGCATGGTGATCACGATAAGTACTATTATTGAAATTTAATTTAGTGTATGTACATTTTCTATTTGTTTTTTTTTGGTACTGCGCGTCTGTTCTCATAAGTTTAAGAAACAAAAAGTATACAATTTGTCGCAATTGTAATCGGTTGTTATGGCCATCACGACACGAACGTGGTATACAAAAAAGAATTTATTTATAATTTACAAATTTTTGCATTAGATATATGTATATATATATATTTTTTGAGGACGTACGCCGGGTTTCGTTTTTATTTTGATTTTAATTATATGTATGCTAAAATACAAAAACGGGACCTTACAAGTAAAATACGTACCGTCAATGTTCATTTTGTTAATTCAAGTTTCCAGACAATTATATTTCGTTGGTTAATTGTGATTATTTTTTTTGGCGATATAACGTCAGACACCCTCTCTACCGAAACCCTACTTCTTATTAAAAAAAAATGTGTTACACGTATTGAAAATTTGGAAAAATTACATTAAAAAAACAGCAATATCGATCCTAGGAACCAAACTTTAAGTTTGGTTGATAAAAGTACAAGATAAAATTTTAAACATGCTTGTTTTGCTAAAAGTTGTCGTAATTCGTACGTTTCATATGTTGAACCATTGTAGGACGAAAGCGGTATGATGCCTTAGCTTAATACCACTTTTAGATTTCCGCGGTCAGCATACAAGGAATTACCAAGTTGCTGCAAGTAAACGTATAAGTGATCATTCACATTATTTTTCTTTCAAAATGCGTTTTATTTTGTCAACGTTAATACCAGTTTGTTTTTTTTTTCATCTTATTTTAACTTATCATCGAAAGCGGTCAGAAATTTGGTACTATGAAATCTCCTCTAACAAGGAGGAATTTATGATATACTAAAAGTAATATTTAAACAATACGATATAATTAAAACAGTTCGATGCCCGATAGTGGAATAGGACAATGTAACATGAATTACTATATGCTCTAGTAGTGTAAAGATACTTAACATGTGCATTACCTATACTTATTAATATGGTATATTTGGTGGATACATCTCAATTCATAGATTTTAATAAGCAATGTAAACATTCCACAAACACAAATAGCGAGTTGTGGAATCACCATTTATCATAAGTTAATATTAACAATGTAGTATCATAAATAATGCATGTATAATTAATTAATCATTTATTGTCATTGACTCACAAATTTCATGTTAAAACTAATATCTATTATTTATGTTCAAATTCCTTCTTTTAGAAATTATATAAGATGCTACAATAACATACAATTATTATTATTGTTAGTAAAGTAAGAAGTGTTCTGTAGAAATAAACAAATAAAAATTGTAACGTAGTTTTTAAAAATGTAACGTCTTAAACCACGAACGTTACTAGCGGGAAAATCAGTTCGTTTTCAAGGAAAAGTCTAAAAGTTTTTACTTTGGGTATATCTACAATAAAGTCATAAATAACAGATACCTAGTTTTTTCTTTTAGTAGTAAACGTTTACAGTGAAAGGGTCATTGTAAAAAATTTGCATATTTTAAAAAACAAATGATGCAACATCACAAATCGATACTACTTCTTAGGTGGTACCTAATCTGTTTTGTAAAGGATTATCGTGATCAAGAATAATATACATCAAATTAGCTCTAACAAAACACCAATCATGTAGGTACGAGGATGTATTGATATCTAGTTAGCTTAGACCGCAGTTCCTTGCATAAACAAAATATTGCGTTACCATAGCAACGAAACAATAACTTATTAGAAGGCTTTGTACTTTCCGAGATTTCCCGTGATTAGTCAGTGGTATTTCGCTTTTATACAGGGTGTTTCCTAAGTAATCTAAAATATTATATGGGACGCTTGTCACCCAATTTTAAGACGAAAGTTCATATAAACATGTGTGATAAGTCTTGTCGTTAATGAGATACAGGGTGTTTTATTATTTTATTAAAAGCAACAACATGTGTTAAACATAAAGGAAAATAGTATATTTCAGAGCATGTGTTCAAAATGTCTACCTGCTGCTAAAATGCAAGCATCTGCTCGATGTCTAATTGATTGCCGAATACGTTCGAAGATACCAGGATTGTTACGAATAACATTACAGCCTTGTATGATACGATTTTGAAGATCTTGTACGTTTAATATCGGGGTTGTGTAAATGAGCGATTTTAAATATCCCCACACACAAAAATCCAGAGGATTATGTCCCGGTGATCTAGGGGGCCACGGGTGGAGATCCGTCCGATCCAATGGTCTGAAAAACGTTATTTAAAAACTCGCGAACAATCACTGAAAAAATGTGGAGAGCTCCATCATGCATGAACCACATGCGCCTTCTAATAATAAGAGGTACATCTTCTAAAAGAACTGTAAGTTCATTTCTAGAAAATGAAGGTATGTCTCACCGGTCAAATACAATCAGAGCTGATTTATTATAAACAATTTAACACCTTGTATCTCATTAACGACAAGACTTATCACACATGTTTATATGAACCTTTCGTCTTTAAAATTGAGTAACCAAACGCCCCATATAATATTTTAGATTACTTAGGAAACACCCTGTATAAAAGCGAAATACCACTGACTAATCACGAAATCTCGGAAAGTACAGCCTGCAGCCGTGATATTTGGCAGATATGTTTTTATAGGGTGTAGGTTCGATTTTTGAGAAATTCCCTCGGGAAGTCGGTCAAAATTTAGATCAAAATTTCAATTGTTGCGATCAACAATCGGACGAACTGTCAACTAAACTTCAAAATTTCAATGTGCCAACAATCAATCTTAGGTTTGGTATGGTGTAGAAAATTAATTTGTCAACTGTCAACAAAATGTCAAAAATTTTAAATTTGTATTTAAAAAAAATTGTAGATATTTCTGATGCAATGTGTTTTAAAAGGTTTTGGAGTACTTACAGGTCAATTGAACACAAAATAAATGTTACAAAACTTTAACTTACAAAAATATTGTGATTTTGTAAATTCAATACAAAAATCTAGCAACTACTTTATTGTTGCGTCAATTATTAGATATTGACCTGTCATTTGACAACAATAAGTGGTGTTCAGTATTGAAAGATTGGTGTTTCCATTGTTAATAATTTTCATTTACTATAAAATAACTTTTATTATAAAATAACTTTACAACAATTATGGAAGAAATTGTAACCAACGATGGATTACATATTCTTGGCCAAATTATTGATATGCCTGGTGATGGCGCATGCTTATTCTCATCTCTGTCGTATTTGGTGCACGGGGATATCTCAATGTCTGCTCAAATACGGGCAGAAATAGTGCATTACATATCCAACTAGTGGCAGAGATTTCCGTGCTTCACTATAAACCGGTCTGGAGCTTCTTATGCTACTAAACGCCTTTACGTTGATGAAATGTGTAAATCATACACATATGGGACTACATGTGAACTCAAAGGGGCTGGAGAATTATTTCCATACAAGTTTCAGCTGTTTCAAGGAGGCCGAATTATTGCATCTTATGGGGAGGCACTGCAAGGAATCAAAAGAATCCGGTTCACAGGTCCTTTCAGTGAAGGGCATTTTGATGCTATAATTCCTTTGGAAGAATTGATAAATCCAAATAACAATAATATTCAGCATGCATCAGTTGCCCCTGAGTTGCCAGAAGGAAAATCGGATTTCAGTTTAAACGAATGTGTTCCTTCTACTGAATCTTTATCTAAAATTGTAACAGGAAAAAACGCAGAAAAAGATTTGATAATTCTATTAGGAAAAATCAAGTACAGAAAGCTGTTAAAAACATACCAAAGATCATCCTGGGATCCATAGAGCTGCTGTCACTAAATATGCTAAAAATCATCCTCAGGTTAATAGAGAGGCTACAGCCAAATATAATAAGAAGAGATCAGAACTTAGATTGCTTCCTTGGAAAAATAAGCATTTGTCTGGTTTTGCATACGAACCTAAGACTGATTACAGTAAGGACAAAATTGTTGATCTCGGACCATGGTTGCCCTGTATCTGGTGCCATTCTTTTTAAATGGCAGGACGAACCTGATGGATTATGCTGCAGTGGCGGAAAAGTTCAACTTCCAGCTATTGAACCATATCCGGAACCACTACACAGCCTTCTCACCCATCGGCACGTAAAGGCAGAGCATTTTCTTTCTTCCGCTCGCAAATACAACGGATGCTTCCAAATGACATCCTTTGGAGCTAAAGAGGTCAGCGATGGTAATTTTATGCCAACTTTTAAAGTGCAGGGGCAAGTATACCACCGGATAGGGAGCATAATGGCTGAGTCTCAACAAGCTGCATTTCTTCAAATATACTTTGTGGGTGATGATGACAATGAAAGGGAGATCCGCTGCGGATTGTTCTCTGGCGTTAATGCAGAACTGGTTGGCCAGTTGCAAAATTTGCTGCACAAATGCAATAGGTACATTGTCAATTTTAAGGCCGCTGTTGATTCATTACCTAAAGGAGAAAGAGACTTCAAAGTGGTAATTAATGCCAATAAAAACCTGTTGATGAACACCCAGGTCGTTTCAACGCACCCACCACTAGAGAAGTTGCCGTTGTCATTGTTGGTCAGGAGTTTGAAAAGAGAGACATCGTTCTCCACAGCAGGGATAATCAAGTGGTTCGAATTAGCGAGACACATCGAGCTTATGACGCTCTTCAGTACCCTCTTATGTTTTGCCATGAAGAAGACGGCTATCAAATAAATATCCCTCAACGGGACCCAAACACCAAAGAGCCTCTTAAGAAGACTGTGTCTGCAACAAATTTCTACAGCACAGATTAATGGAGCGCGCTGGGGAAGAATCCTACCTGTTGCTATTTGACAGTCTTTTAAATCAATTTTTGGTTAATGTGTATGCCAAAGTAGAGACTGAACGACTAAATTGGATACGTAACAACCAAAAAAACTGAGTGAGGAATATGTTCACTTAAAGGACGCTATGACCAGAACAGACGGCCAAGTTGCAGACTTTGAAAGATGGTTGTGCTGCCATCGGCTTTCACTGGAGGGCCCGCTATATGCACGAGCGGGCTCAAGATGCCATGACATATGTGCGCCATTTTGGACGACCGGATCTGTTCATTACATTTACTTGCAATCCGAAATGGCCAGAAATAGCGGAGCGTCTTAAAGCAAGGCCAGAGATAACACGACAGACACGATGTTATTGCTAGGGTTTTCCACCTTAAAATAAAACAGATTATGAAGCTGCTAACTAAAGGTTGTATATTTGGCACTACCAGCTGCAATATGTACTCCGTGAAATGGCAGAAACGTGGTCTTCCCACATTCATATTCATCTGTGGCTGAAAGAAAAATAAGACCAGAGTCCATTGACAAACTCATCGGTGCGGAAATTCCCGATCCTGATCTTGATCCAGTTCTTCATAAAATTGTCAAGTCAACCATGATTCATGGTCCGTGTGGAACTCTCAACAAGAATTCGCCCTGTATGGTTAATGGTGTGAGCTCCAAGAAATATCCACGACCACCTTTAAAGGAGACTCAAACAGGAGAAGACGGCTATCCGAAGTATCGAAGGCGATCTTTAGCAGACGGTGGGTTTACTGTCAAAGTTAATAGCGTGGATTGTGACAATCGTTGGGTAGTGCCATATAATCCAGTCCTGTCCCGGATTTTCTCAGCCCATATAAACGTGGAGTTCTGCAACTCAGTAAAATCAATAAAATATATTTGTAAGTATGTAAACAAAGGTTCTGATCAGGCAACGTTTACTGTTGATAATCTGAGTAAAGTGCAAGGTATGAGACAGGACGCTATATAAGCAGTTCTGAGGCAGTTTGGCGGATTTTCTGCTTCCCTATCCACGAAAGGTATCCTCCTGTTATGCACCTGGCAGTACATCTTGAAAATGGCCAGAGAGTGTATTTTACGGGAGTAATGTTGTTGATAAGATCAACAACCCTCCAAAAACCACACTTCTGGCCTTTTTCGACTTGTGTCAAGTTAGAAATTATATAAGAAGTATATATGTGTGCAAAATAAGAATAGCATTAATTTTCGAAACTAATAAGAATTTTCTAAAATTCTTTCGGATCCTGTTTGGAATCGAAAATACGAATTTGTTGAATTTTTCCGAATTGCAAAGAATGGCTGAGGCAAAAATTACGTAGGAAAAACCGAAAAAAATCAACCCCAACTTTTAGTAATTAGTTATTTTAAGCGCGGTCATGTTGTGAATGAAACAACCAAATTCTCCAGCAAACAAAAGCAACAATATTGTTTTTGTGAAATTGCAATATAATACATTGCTAAATAAACAAACAGTCTCCCTTCAGACAGGTAGTGATTATGTGGCAACTCTGTGTCTACTACAACGAAGAAATCTGTTGAAAACGGTTCAATTCTAGAATGAATGAGTTTGGTTAGTCGGATACTAGGGGGCCGATTCTAGCGCCCCAAAGCGGCCGACTAACTTTAAGGTATACGATTTTAAAACGGACATTGCTTCTCTTCCCTAATTATATACTCTTTGCTTTAACAAAAATTTTAAATGTTTTAGAACTGACGAGATCTCTGAAACACGTGATCCCATAACTTCAGAAAATAGAACTGAGGATTCTATTTTATTCGATGAGTAATGTTAGATACAAATTGTGAAAAGGAATGTAAAATTGTTGATTGGTTTTAGAAAGCAATTTACATCTGAAAGAGAAGACATATCTGGTAGAAGGATTTTTGATGTCAAGCATTTATTTTCCCAGATATTAGAAAGGCAAAAACACGATTTTTTTCACTGTAGTATATCAGATATGCAACTTATAAAAGAAATACGGAAGGGGTTGCACAGTAGTGAGTGAGACCATGGTACCAAAACTAAAAATTCTTTTTCGCAAATTTATTGCCAGAATTAGTAGATCCTCAGCTTCCAAAAGATTTGCCGATTAGACAAGCTGAAATGTATTTATAATATTTTTAGTTTCCTAGTATTGTAAAGCCTGAATTTATATTGTTGATTAGTTAATATTACTTATAGATACGTAGCAACGCCATGACTACATCGTGTTATACATAGCTTTTTATAATAATTGCCAGTGGCTAACTTCTCATTCATCTAACGCCAACGGTGCTATGCTAAAATACTACTGTGTAACCTTTTGGTAGAAAATATTAGAAATCTCTCACTACGGACTGATTATTTTAATACCTAATTTCCACACGTATTATGCCAAATCATGGTGTCATTAATTTTTCCGTGTGCTAATAACGAAAACCGCTATTTTTTGACATTGTCGCATAGAAATAGAAACGACAAATTCTAACCGATTTACACTATAGAAAATTCTAAATTTTTGAAAATACTGTGTTCTACAAAAATATATTTTTTATCCAACAACAGTGGAAAATTACATTTTGCTGTTTTTATATAACAGCCGAGAAAATTGTATTTTGCACGGCTAGTCGAGAAAAAGTACCAACAAGCAATATATATGTATTCATTAAATTACTGTCTCGCCGCAACAAACCCAAGTTTTCGCAATTTCATTATTTTTAGGCACTTCAATTAAAAAAAACCTTCCAGCAAAAATTACGCGCTCTCCGGAGGTAGTTTTTCTTTAAATTGTTGAGTAACAAACAAATATTCACATTCGATCCACATTGTTATTTGTAAAAATAACTACTAAAACTCCACCATTCTAGCGATAAACAACTGGTTTCATACTAAATACAAAAACAGTTCTGAACTATTATAAATTATAATTAAAACAAAAACTATTAGTCAGAAGCGGAGCAAATTTTTGGATTCGTTGAAGAAAGCGAGAAAAAAAATTCGGTTTTTTAAATTTCAATATTTATTTATCCGAAAGTCATTAAGTTTTCGATTTTTAATAATATGTTTGATAAAACTTATGATGTTTTTTATAGAAACCTTATTGGACTAAGTTGAATGAATGTGTAACATAATATAACATTACATTAAAAGTGAAAATAAACAAAATGCGACGTTGTATCTCCAACGGTTTCCAATATCCCCATGTACATCATTTTATACTGGACACACTGTATAGTCCAGATATTATTTGGTATTATAAGTTCAAGATCTGGTGGTGGTTGACTTTCATGTAGATACGCGGCGGAAATTTAAACAACCGTATTTTTTTAACTTGTAGAACCGATTTAAGTCTTCTGCGCATGGACGGGCAACCGCCAGGAGATCTTGAAACAAGTATAAAAAGTTACACAATTTTAAGCATCGGGTTTGAGGGAGCAATACAGGAAAATATGGTAAATTAGTAGTTTTTTTAATTTTTCTTAAATATTTCGAATGTTATACCGTTTAGCGTAAAAATGCCATATACAAAAATAATATAGAATAAATTAAGAAAGAATTGCTTCTCTATATAAATGAATGGTTCCATAGTTACGGAGAGTGTAAAACGCCCAGATTGATGAAGAATTAAATTTTCTACCAACACTAACCATTAGCCATGAAACTCGATTTTATCCAAACAAAAATGTGAATAAAATTTTATTTTGCTATTTCAAATTCAAACAACCTAAAAATGTGAAACATCTGAAGGCCGTTAAATTTAATGTAATTGGCGTAAACACTATATATAATTATTGCCTACTTGTCGATAGTTATTAGTAGGTACACATAATATGACTCCTGAGAATGATTTATTTTATTTTGCAACCACAATTATTACAAGCTAATTTAGATATTAAGCTTGGAATTAAAGCAGTTATTTGATGCCGGTTCTGGCTCACTTTTGGCGCAAAATTTGAATTTCGGTCGTCGTCGGCAATGTTCGGTAAGCTTCGTTTGTAAATCAAGATGGCGTCATTAATAAAATAAGATTCCGGATCGTAGGTCGCAGTCGGGTTCGTTTGGCAAGCTTCGTAAATAAAGGCAACATGACACCAAAGGCGCGGTCGTCAGCCGTCAATGTTCGGCAACGTTCGCGATAATTAGTAGGGTTGAGATTGAAAATTTGAATCATCATTTGTAAAGCATCTCTCGTTCAACATTCTAAGGTATTAGATGTATAAAATTCTCTTGCGAATTTGATTTCGTTTATGAGCGCGTATTTTGCTAATGCGAAATTGCTTTCGGAATATGATCGCTTATTTCCGCTAAGGAGTAGTTTGAAAAGTTTGAATTTACAGTATTTCTTTCTCAACGTTCAATTAAACTGGACGTGTATTTTGCTCCTACGAAAAAAAAATTAAAAATTAATACTACTTTGGTCACGAACGTCAATGCCATTTAAGAAGCAGACATCTGAGTCTAATTTATTTAAAAAAACAAACAAAACTAGTAGACTTGATAACGAAACAAAACTCAATTGTAAAGGTGTATCATTTATTAGTTAAATAACACATATGCACTTCTACTTCAACTCCAATTCAAAAATGCAAAATCAGAAATGCGTGACCTTGTACGCTATCAATTCTCCAGACAGGAAGAACGCTATAACATAAATCTGTAATTATAATTTCAATATCTTTTGATTATTGACTCTCCATTTATTTCCAACAAAATGATTGTGCAATCCATGTTCTGGCATTGTTTCAAACTTGCTAAATCAGACATTCGAAAATAATTGGATTGGCTGAAGGTTGAACTGATTTATTTGGAAATGTTGGCAAATTTTCTTCAAATGTTTCTAAAGGTTGAACTGATTTGTTCCATTTACCATACTTCTTTTTAAATATTGGCGAACCTTCAAAATTATGACTTATCACGTTATTTGAGTGTGGAGTTGATAATTATTAAAAAAATTTTTTTTTTTAATAACTTATACATATCGGCAAATAAATTTTCCGCAGTAAAACGATTTTCTCTTAACATATTGTATTTATGTTTTAATTCAATTTCTTTCGAATTCATATTTCTCAGATTATACCACTCCACAAATTAATTATACCAATGTTTATCTGTACAAAACCAGTGCAAAACCTGTGCAAAACCTGCACAAAACCTGTACAAAACCTATGATGTTAAATACTCTTGACCTTGACTTGGAGGATACCTTTGCCTAAAACAAGAATTTTTTATTTACTACATATGTTTCTCTTTTACGTGTACGACATCTGAACTTAGCAAATACAGGCAAACTGTTTTTAAATTAGTATTTTAATTTAAACTTTAGATTATGTAGTAATTGTCGTGCGCATTTCAGCTATACTTGCCTTCTTTACACTGTACCAAAACGGTTAAAAAAATAATTAAAAAAAGGCATTCATTTTGCAAATCAATTGGTTACACATTTAGTCTGTGTTTAACCGTTGATTGAAATATTGGTAAAGATAGTCAACCGCTTGTATTTGCTTGTATCACGGATGCAATTCACATATGCATGTTGGGTTGCGTTTTTGTTTACTTTTTTTACCTGTACTGAAGCGCTAAGTTATAATGTGTACGATTCTTGAAATAGAATAGTTCAATTTATTCCACCGTTGTAAAATGACGCAACATACAATCCGTAAAATTTACTTTTGTCAATACAATGTTGCAACGTTTTCAAATATTTAGTAAACGTATTAACTAGTAATTAAAAGTGACGAATTTTTCATTTATGAATAATACCATTGATGATACATATCTTGGATTTTAATGACAATGTTTTTTTTAATAATTTACTAAAATACATGCGAAGCGTTATTTGTTAAAACAGTTTGGTTTGGTCGGTGTTAGATAAATAAGAAACAATTATTTTACAAATTATGCTTGCACTTTATTTTTAACTTGCAAATAATAATGTTGACATTTGTTTGTCATTTAATAACTTCGTTAGAATAAAGTAGAACATACTGGGAGAAATACCACTAGAGTTCAGAAACGCAAAATTATTGGTTTTTGTATCTACTTGTTTTTACGTGTTCAGTTGAAAAGGATTTTAAATAAAAATTGGTTTTCAAATTTTTCAATTCAAAAGGCAACAAGTTACCGTGTTTTTTAGGGAAAGTGGGTTCCACTAGACCTTCAAATTTAAATTCACTTGGTAATAAAACCTATTCCTATTACTTCTAAAAATAAAAGTACTAGATTTTAACTTGAGGTGTGTTGTCTCCCGACGCGGTGCGGATAATACGTGTATAATACACTATTCTTTTCTGTGACGAAATAAATGACGATTTAATATTGAAAAATCATATTACAATAGAATTAGAAAATTATTGAGGGAAATTTGGTGTTAAAAATAGTACTCACTTTTTCCCGAGGGAAAAAAATAATTTACGAAAAGTGACACTTTGTTATCTGTTAGTAGAGATAAAAAGTTAGGATTTTACTCTTTGAAACTGTATCAAAATATCATGGTTTCGAATTAAAATAGTTTAATTAAAGTAAAATAGCTCATTAATTATAAACATTGTTTCAAAAAGCTTTTTACAAGTCTGTTTATTCAGGTACAGGTCTGTTTATACAGGAACAGAAAACATTCTCAGTTGATTTGGTTAATTGTTGACAAATTGTCACAGCTTCACAGATTATACAGTTAAAATCCCTACAAGTTTGCAAAATAATATCAAAACAAATAAAAAACTTTTTACCAAAACGAATAAAAACTATTTTCGGAAATCGTTTATAAAGTAACAAAACTGACACATTCACATTTTTGCTGGTAGAGATGTGTAAAATGTAGGTAAATTTTAGAATCGCTGTGCAAACTTTGTCGTATAAATGAAAACAACTAATTACTCTTTAAAAAACCTCAAAACAATTTTCTGATTTTATTCAAAAAATATAACATGTATCTCGGCACTGAAGTTCTTTTTTATGACACACTATTAATTCTTTTTTGGAACCGTTTTGGTTCATATGGTTCCTATTTGATGAGAGTTGATGATTGTTTTAACGTAAAACAGAAACTAAGTGTGTAGGGAAATGAAATACTTATTAAATTGTTTTAATACATATACAAGTACAATTCACAAAATTATTTAATTTTTTTTTAAGTTTTTAGGTTTTTCTGTGCTATCTTGGTGATAATGGCCGCCTGGTGGAAGTTCTTGATCAAAGGATGGTCCTTTGTTGTCGCTCAATACTCCATCGCTGGTTGTTCCGGTAGCTTTGGAGGCTTATTTACTGCAATTTTAACTTACAATCTGTAAATTTAGCTTACTTGAATTGAAAATAATTTAATAAAGTTGAGTGAGATTAGTACATAAGGAATCTTTAGTTAAAGATGAAATGAAGTGCACCTTCCTTATAACATTGATTTATTGTATTATTATATGACCATGGTTTCGATACTAATTAGTATCATTTTCAAATTAATAGTCTTAAATCTAAAATATAAAACAGGTTGGAAAATTATGTAGAACAAAACCAGCTGCTACTCACCACAAAAGCTTAACAAACAATAACAAAAATATAAGTGTAAAATAACTAATTATTTCATTTTGAAATTAAATAATGGTTCGAACATCGTAACCAAATAACAGTCACGTGCAAGAACCAATAAGGAATGACAATCGGAAACGGAAAATTATTTTATGTGATACCAACATAAAAGTGATATGGAAATATTTATTTAAAATTGAAAAATAGCAAGTATGCAACCAACAAGGCATGAAAGAGGGACATTAATCTAAGATGTTTTTAATAAAATGGAAATTAGAAAAATCAAGATGAACATTAAGCAACTTTTTATCTAAAATAAATTGTTTAGTAATATAAACTTTTTCTAAATTTAAAATGATTTGGTTATTGTTAAAGACATGTAGCAAGTTAGTATTGGAGAAAGGTTTGTAACAGTGGTTGGTTTCAAGAAAATGAAGAGCAAAATTCGATTTGTTAGCTCGATTAAGTCTGATGGAATCAATATGTTCTTTGAATCTAATGGTAAAAGATCTTTTAGTGGAACCTACATAACTGAGGGCGCAAGTATCACAAGTAAGTTTATATATGCCTTTGTTAGATAATAAGATAGATTTATCGGTGTTATTTTTAATGAAGTTAATAGGATTACAAGTGCGAAAAGCTAAATTGATATTGTATTTTTGTAGAGAGATTTGAAAAGATTACTCATGTTATTGAAATAAGTTATGGAAGTGAATTTCGGATCAGAATTGTCTTTGATGTGTAAGGTTGTAGATAATTTTAAACGTTTTTTTTTATAATTTGTAAAATAAGTTGATCATTATAGCCATTGTTCAATGCGATAAATCTAATGAAATTAAGTTCAAACAAAAATTATTGTAGTTAAGAGGAATAGTCAAAAGTCTGTGAATTAAAGAATGGAAGGTAGATAACTTGTGGGCCCAAGGGTGATTAGATTTATAATGTATAATAGTATCCACAAAAGTAGGTTTCCTGTAAATCTGATAAGAAGGGATGCCTTTATCTAAAGTTATCATTAAGTCCAGGAATGGTAGTTTATTGTTAACTGATGATTCAAGAGTAAATTGAATTTCAACATTAAATGAATTAAAAATTCTTTTAAGAAATAGCTTTCTTCTACGGAACCATTAAAAATAATGAAAATGTCATCTACATATCTTTTATAAAATAGAATTTTATTAATTAAAAGATTGTCACTCTCAAGTATTGTGTTTTCCAAGTTATTCATGAAGATATCAGCCAGTAAAGGACTAAGATTAGAACCCATAGCTAAACCAGAAGTTTGAGAAAAATTTTATTATTAAATTTAAAAAAGTTTTGTTTAAGACAAATAACTAATAGATCATACAAAAACAGCTTCAACATTGTTAAGGTTAGAATCAAAAAGGTGATTTTTATGATAACAAGTAGCTGATCAGTTGGAACAGAAGGAAAAAGGTTAGTTACATCTAAAGAAAGTAATCTGGCATTAACAGGGAATGGTTCATTTTTCTTAATTTCTTTGATTAATTCTAGGGAATTTTTAATAGAGTGTTTAAATTGAAAGTTGAGATTGGACTTGAATGTAGTATTCAACCATCTTGTTAAATTACTCGTGATACTATTTCTGAAATTAACAATCGGTCTGACAGGTAAAGTAGAAGTTAAAATGTTAAAATTATTAAAATCTTTAATTTTATGAATTTTGGGTAATGTGTAAAGCTTAGGAATAGTAAAACCTGTAGGTATTAATCTTTTAGCATTTATAAACTTAGTTGGAGTATTTAGGAATAATTTATTCAAGTCTTTCTTAATCTTGTCAGATTCATCTCTTTGAATAACTTGAAATTTTTCGAAATTGAGGAAAATATTGGAAATATTTATATAATCTTGGTTCTTTAAAATTACTAGACAATTACCTTTGTCAGATTTAGTTAAGGTTAAATTGTTATCACTGCAAATTTTTCTAATTTCCAAAAAAATTTTATATTCTGTTGAATTTATTGTAGAGCAATTGAAATTTTTAAGTTTGAGAAGACATTTAGACAAAAGGTTTTTAAAAATTAGATCTTTGTCAAGATGGGGAAATTTGTCTAAACAATTTAAAGATTCAGCTAAATTGAGGTAAAACTCATTATTATTCAATTTTTATGAGGTATAAATTTTAAACATTTGTCTAAATAATCTAATTGAGTTTTATTGAAAACCACATTCGAGAGATTCAAGCATCTTTTAAAATTGAAAGAAGACACTGTGTCATTAGGTATCGACTTTGAGAATATTTTGTGAAAATCAATATCAAAAAAGTTTTCTATTTCAACGTTCGAGCTAGCAATGTGATTAGTAATAAGAGTATCATTGTTAGTAACCGAAGATTGGTGAATAGCAGCTGGTTGAGCCTTTACAAAATTGTTGTCACTTTTTAAAAAATTGTCATAAAAATTAAAATTGTTAGTAGTCATAACTGTGGTAATGGGTTCAGAATCAAGAACTGTTACCTTATTGTAAATAGATACATTATTTTGATTACAAATATTAGATGACGAAGAATTATAATGTCTATTAGATGGGTTGTGACAAGTCTTAAATTTTTATAATTGTGATGAAAATTGTTGTTCAAAGATTTATGTAAAGTTTTAGTAAACAACGATGACAAGTTAATATTATTGAAATTGACTTTTTTAGAGCGAAAAATAATCAAGTTAAGTTTTTTTAAAAGTTTACGTTTATAATTGACACATTTGTTGAAGACTGAAGTGTAAGTTCTACATAAAAAATTATCAAACACATGTTCGGGCAAAATTTTTGCTAACCATAAATGTAACACATATAATTCGTTTTCAGCATAAGAAATAATAGAATAATTTTGATTGATATGGTAGCGTAAGATTTTTCGTTTAGCGTTCAAAATAATGTTAAAGATTGATGTATCCTTACAATTTTTATAGGTGTATAAGTTGATGCATTTTGGGAACACATTCTTGATTTTGCATTCATTTAGGAACCAGTTTTTGAGTAGATGTTTTTTCTTCCTCCATAATAAATGATAAAACCTCTTCAATTTGGATCGGTCATCCATATTAATTAATAAAGTTGAGTGAGATTAGTACATAAGGAATCTTTAGTTAAAGATGAAATGAAGTGCACCTTCCTTATAACATTGATTTATTGTATTATTATTTGACCATGGTTTCGATACTAATTAGTATCATTTTCAAATTATTAGTCTTAAATCTAAAATATAAAACAGGTTGAAAATTATGTAGAACAAAACCAGCTGCTACTCACCACAAAAGCTTAACAAACAATAACAAAAATATAAGTGTAAAATAACTAATTATTTCATTTTGAAATTAAATAATGGTTCGAACATCGTAACCAAATAACAGCCACGTGCAAGAACCAATAAGGAATGACAATCGGAAACGGAAAATTATTTTATGTGATACCAACATAAAAGTGATATGGAAATATTTATTTAAATTGAAAAATAGCAAGTATGCAACCAACAAGGCATGCAAGAGGGACATTAATCTAAGATGTTTTTAATAAAATGGAAATTAGAAAAATCAAGATGAACATTAAGCAACTTTTTATCTAAAATAAATTGTTTAGTAATATAAACTTTTTCTAAATTTAAAATGATTTGGTTATTGTTAAAGACATGTAGCAAGTTAGTATTGGAGAAAGGTTTGTAACAGTGGTTGGTTTCAAGAAAATGAAGAGCAAAAATTCGATTTGTTAGCTCGATTAAGTCTGATGGAATCAATATGTTCTTTGAATCTAATGGTAAAAGATCTTTTAGTGGAACCTACATAACTGAGGGCGCAAGTATCACAAGTAAGTTTATATATGCCTTTGTTAGATAATAAGATAGATTTATCGGTGTTATTTTTAATGAAGTTAATAGGATTACAAGTGCGAAAAGCTAAATTGATATTGTATTTTTGTAGAGAGATTTGAAAAATTACTCATGTTATTGAAATAAGTTATGGAAGTGAATTTCGGATCAGAATTGTCTTTGATGTGTAAGGTTGTAGATAATTTTAAACGTTTTTTTTTATAATTTGTAAAATAAGTTGATCATTATAGCCATTGTTCAATGCGATAAATCTAATGAAATTAAGTTCAAACAAAAAATTATTGTAGTTAAGAGGAATAGTCAAAAGTCTGTGAATTAAAGAATGGAAGGTAGATAACTTGTGGGCCCAAGGGTGATTAGATTTATAATGTATAATAGTATCCACAAAAGTAGGTTTCCTGTAAATCTGATAAGAAGGGATGCCTTTATCTAAAGTTATCATTAAGTCCAGGAATGGTAGTTTATTGTTAACTGATGATTCAAGAGTAAATTGAATTTCAACATTAAATGAATTAAAAAATTCTTTTAAGAAATAGCTTTCTTCTACGGAACCATTAAAAATAATGAAAATGTCATCTACATATCTTTTATAAAATAGAATTTTATTAATTAAAAGATTGTCACTCTCAAGTATTGTGTTTTCCAAGTTATTCATGAAGATATCAGCTAGTAAAGGGCTAAGATTAGAACCCATAGCTAAACCAGAAGTTTGAGAAAAAATTTTATTATTAAATTTAAAAAAGTTTTGTTTAAGACAAATAACTAATAGATCATACAAAAAAACAGCTTCAACATTGTTAAGGTTAGAATCAAAAAGGTGATTTTTATGATAACAAGTAACTGATCAGTTGGAACAGAAGGAAAAAGGTTAGTTACATCTAAAGAAAGTAATCTGGCATTAACAGGGAATGGTTCATTTTTCTTAATTTCTTTGATTAATTCTAGGGAATTTTTAATAGAGTGTTTAAATTGAAAGTTGAGATTGGACTTGAATGTAGTATTCAACCATCTTGTTAAATTACTCGTGATACTATTTCTGAAATTAACAATCGGTCTGACAAACCTTTCTCCAATACTAACTTGCTACATGTCTTTAACAATAACCAAATCATTTTAAATTTAGAAAAAGTTTATATTACTAAACAATTTATTTTAGATAAAAAGTTGCTTAATGTTCATCTTGATTTTTCTAATTTCCATTTTATTAAAAACATCTTAGATTAATGTCCCTCTTTCATGCCTTGTTGGTTGCATACTTGCTATTTTTCAATTTTAAATAAATATTTCCATATCACTTTTATGTTGGTATCACATAAAATAATTTTCCGTTTCCGATTGTCATTCCTTATTGGTTCTTGCACGTGGCTGTTATTTGGTTACGATGTTCGAACCATTATTTAATTTCAAAATGAAATAATTAGTTATTTTACACTTATATTTTTGTTATTGTTTGTTAAGCTTTTTGTGGTGAGTAGCAGCTGGTTTTGTTCTACATAATTTTCCAACCTGTTTTATATTTTAGATTTAAGACTATTAATTTGAAAATGATACTAATTAGTATCGAAACCATGGTCATATAATAATACAATAAATCAATGTTATAAGGAAGGTGCACTTCATTTCACCTTTTGAAAATAATTTATTATGCTAATATTTTTGAATGAAACAAATTTTAAAATATTTGTTTTCTTGATTTTTTTTATCGGAATGACCAGCTTAAAGTAAGTTTTTGATTTTGTGATATTTTGGTGTTTTTTACAACACAAACATGTAGTTGTAAATTAAAAAAACCACTGTTATCTCTAAGCACTCGTTAATCTCAGCACATTTCATAAACAATTTTTTAATGAAAGGTAAATATTTCCTCCTATAAATTATCACTAATTGGATTGTTCTTCGTTGAGGAGGGGCACCTGAAAAACGTCATAGTTGTTTTTGGCCCTCCTCAACGAAGAATAATCCAATTAGTGATAATTTATAGGAGGAAATATTTACCTTTCATCATATCTGATTCTTCATATAATGGCATCTCTGTCAACATCAAAACAACTTCAAAAGACGATATCGTCTAAATACAATTAGGATACTTATAACAATGTTAGAATTTGAAATTTAATCCCGAAAAAACTCCCAAACGGTATCTTACCAAAAACCGGTTCTAACCGGCGCAATGTTAGCCCCGCTTTTATTGAACCGACTCAACAGTCTATATCCAACATTGAAGATAAAAAGACCTCTAAAGAAACTGACCACTCGTGTTAGCGAAACATTAGTATGAAACTCTAAACAAATTTGTTTAAGGCGTAGTGTGCTAACCCCCTTGACCATCTCTCTCAACGCAGTCTTGGGATTTTTGGCATATTACCGTCGGTGGTTTCAACAAAAAACTGCTGATAGACGCAAGATGCACTTGGCAATTAATCTCTTAATTGGTTGCCCTGGCTTGTAAAGCAAGCATGGGAAGCTAGCCAAGGCCAATCAGAGATCTTTAACAGCTCATTGACCTATTACAGTATCTTTCCCATGACACCTATCACATAGGTCGAAAAAACGGTCCCCAGTTGCTGCTGCATTGTCGCGTCCTTGAGTTACTAACTGACTATGGGACAATTATACCATAGTTGGGGAAAGTGGCATTTTGTCGGCCAACCTAGTACTGGTTAAATGTATTCCCAGATAGGTTTAAGTACTGTCGAAACCAAGACTTATAAAAAAAACCGGGGTTGGCATTCTACCTGCTGACCCCTGTTGGATTATCATAGCTGTGGTAAATCGACTTACGGGTAGGTGTTTCATGGAGGAATAAGTGCAAAAACCGTCAAAAAAGATTAATCTAGCCTAAAAATTCTGCTTTAAAATGTGAACACGTTATCATACTGTTTGTGAGGCTTCTCCCAATCTTTAACTGTAATAGTGTTTAACATTGTGATTATGTTTTGTTATTAATCGCTATCTGTTTAAAACATACTATCATTAACTATATAAATTTTAAGTGTCTAAATTTTAGACTAAAACTAAACGCAAATTGGCGCTCGAACAGGGACTTTAACCAAACCGTCTATTATTCAATACTAATAAATACATTGAAAACAAATTAATTTTGAAATTTGTTGAGTTCAAGTGATTTTGCTCAAGGATTAATTTGATTTTATTGTTTTATTCTAAATTTTGTAACTATTCCATGGTTCAAACTGTAATCGTTTCCGCTTATTCAACTAATTTTTATTTTATAATTTTAGGATTTATCTCGTACTATCGTAACATTTAGATTGATGAGTGAAGAAAAATGTATACTTTAATTGTAATACTTATGGTTATAAAATTGGCGCTCGAGCAGGAACATTAACAACAAATAAAATTAATCTCTCATTTATATTAACAAAATTAATTCTATTATAATAAATAAAAAATAAACGCATAAATTGAAATAAAACAAGACATAAAATTATAAGGTCATACGACACAACGTCATAGTAACGTCAATTTCTAGTTACTCTCACTTTGATTGGAAATTTACATAAATAAACTCAAACAAAAGTTTTATTTATTTTCCGTTTTTACTACAGAAAATAATATAATCAGTTTGGATCGATTTTATGACGTCCCAGTAACGTAAATTTTGGTTATTTTTAAATTTTTTGGAAATTTACGATCAACCACTAATATTTTAACCGAGACTTTAAACATCAACATTAACTAACTGAACGTAGTAAAAACATTCGGTCCAATGACGTCAATTTTACGTAAATGTACGATAAAGTAATTCAATTATGTATTTATTAATTATAACACTAGTAAATTATCCTAAATACATTTATGCAGTTATGTCAAAAATGATTTTAATTTTGAACATGATATTAAGAAACAAAACTGCTCGTCTGTAAACCAAAACTAACATATAAGAAAATAGTTGTAAACGTCTAAAAATCACACACAAAAATTAGCTAAACTACAGAATAGAAAAACCTTTTTAAAAAAGTGCAAGTACAACTTTGTTATTCCAACACATACCCAACAATATTTTAAATTCACATATTTAATTGAAACAGATAACACACCTTTTAGTAACAAAACAATGATAAACAATTTTCAACAATCGATACTTAATTTATAAATCGACATTACGTACTGGCGAGAGAGTAACCTCAAAAAAGATGTAAACAACCTTAAGGAAAGATTACACAACTCACTTAATTCTACAGATTGTCAAATTCACAACAAAATTTTAAACAACAAATACAAAAATAATAATACAAAAAACAAACGTAATCTGATTAAAAAATTTAACAACTTGTCTATTAAACAAACCACCAATTTTAATATTAAAAAGGATGTATGCAGTGTCTAGCATTAAGTCCAAAATTTTTGTGGAATTACAATGACAATAACATTCCATTTATTGACTTGATTAAAGATACAGAAAATATACTGACCACACATGACAACACGGACAAAGAACGTTTAAGAGGTAAAATAGTTAACATAATTACGAATTATACTAATAGGACAAGAAAATTCTGTAACCCAAGTAAGGACCTTTTTATTAAAAGACTAGTGACATCTACCAAACTTTTTTAAAAATAATGACGGACTGATGGTTTTAAAATCAGACAAAGGTAATGCCACTGTAATTATACCTAAAGAAGACTATTTTACGAAATTAAACTCTTTATTAAATGACGACGTGGTTTATAATTTGACTAACAATGATCCGACTACGAAAATTCAAAACTATAACAACAAAATTACTAAAAAATTACTTAACAACGGACATATAGACAACACAACTTACAAAAAAATTACAACTTACACAAGCGTTCCACCAAAATTATATGGTTTAGTAAATATACATAAAGACGATCATCCCTTAAGACCCATAGTTTCATGCATTGGAGCACCTACGTATCATTTATCAAAATTCATATCAGACATTCATTCATTCATAACATCAAAAACTCATACGAATTAATAGATACCATACAAGATACAACAATACCATCCAATTATAAATTAATTTCGTTTGATGTAAACTCTTTATTTACAAACATCTCAAAAGAATTAACAATTACAAAAGTATTGGGATGATATAAAAGCATTTACTACACTAGATTTAACATTCTTCACACACATTGTAGAGTTTTTGTTTGATGCAAGTTACTTCACATGTAATAAAAAATATACTTGCAAAAATTTGGAACAGCAATGGGCAATCCTGCTTCCCTATTTTAGCAAACTTAATAATGCACGATTTGCTTTTATATGTTCGTTACAATTTATTGTTTGAACCTATTTTTATGATAAGTTATGTTGATGATGTAATCACTTGCATCCCTGAAGATGAAATACATAATACTTTTAATATTTTTAACAAATACAATCTACATTTAAAATTTACGTACGAGATTGAAAAAGATAATTCATTACCCTTTTTAGATGTGAGGTTGATTAAAGATCAAGACACCAACAAATTATTAACTGACTGGTATTTTAAACCCATGGCATCCAATAGGACTATCAATTATTTATCAAATCACCAACAGCACCAAAAAATAAACATAGTTAAATCTATGAAAAACAAAATAACAAAACTAAGTAGTCCTAAATATCTCACTAAAAATCTAACCTCTCTAAAAATATACTGAAAAATAACAATTATCCTACTAACATTATTAACAGAATCTTATACTATAATTATAACACTAACACACCATCACCAATTAATCCCCTAATTCTCAATATACCTATACTAAAATTATTAATATACCTAACTTGACTAAACACCTTATCCCATTACTAAAAACTACTAACGTCCACATAGCTACATACAATAACAATACTATTTACAACATTATCTACACACAATTAAAAGACAAGACAAACATTCTTGACAAACACAATGTAGTGTATAAAATAGACTGTCTTGACTGTAATAAATGCTATGTTGGCCAAACCAAACAAAAAACACGTAATAGGATAAAAAATCATAAGTACGATTGCAAAAACAAAAAACCAGACTCTGCGTTAGCCTTACACCATATTGAGATGGGTCATAATTTTAATTTTGATAATCCTACGATTTTAAATGTAGAAAGGAATTATAAAAAACGTCTAATAGCTGAAATGATATACATCATCAAACACAATAACAACATTAATTATAACACGGACACACAAAATTTAAGCAATATTTATAGAAATTTAATCACTAAAATAAAATAGAAGAAGGAATTCCCATTATCATATTGTTATCTAGTCATTCATGTTTGTTCGTTTCTACGTATAGAGTGTGTGTTTTATTAGAATATTTATTTACATTTAATTGTTAATTTATTTTGTGTTTGTTTAATATTGATGTGTTTTTTACACTTATTCAAGTGGCGGACCATTTATTTGTTTTAAGTAAGTAGTCGAGTCAATCACCTATAATTTAGATTAATATATTAAGGATATGATGTTTATGTATATAACTTACCGTTAAATGTATTCTTTCTTTTTAATAAACAGAGGCCTGAAGAAGTGCACATTCGGCTGCACGAAACGTTGCCTGAAAAACGTCATAGTGGTTTTTGGTGCCCCTCCTCAACGAAGAACAATCCAATTAGTGACAATTTTTTTAAATATCTACGTTTAATTGTGTAAAGTAAATACAATTTTTTTACTCTGTTAAACAACAAATGTGTTGTTAATAATATTTAAAAATTTCCCAGTAGAGCAAAGCGTTTCAGCTCCAGTTTTATTGAACGTTTGAGAAAGAAATGCTTTATAATGAATTTATATTTATATTTTTGAATAGACCACCAAATATGTATTATTAATATGTAATAACGCATAACACAAAGCAGTTACTTATTTAAATGTAAGTGCTTTGCTCTCAAATATATCGTACATATTTAAAACGTTACATACAAAATCAAAGCATTTTTCTATTTTATCTAAACAATTTTTAAATGCGTTTCCCAAAGCGACGTTTAAACAGAATAAGTTGTATACTTCCAATACTTTTAAACGTTGAGAAAGAAATGTTATAAATGATGATTCAAATTTTCAAACTGACCTTCACTAACCATCGCGAACATTGTTGAACATACCCGGAGGTGACCAACCATTCGGATCCGGCATAACGTCTTTGGCGCCATCTTGATTTACTCACGAACCTTTTACGAAAATAGTCGGCATCAACCGACGTTGCGGTTTTATGTTTTAGCCGCCATCTTGCCACGAAGCTTGACGAATATTACCGACATACGACATATTACTGATAGCAACTGAATAAAATCTATTTATAGTTCAATGGCATATTCTTATTTATAACTTGTCGACTTATCAATTAAATTACTTGTTGTAGGTATTAAAATTTTTTTTGATTTATTTAAAATAATTCATTTAAACCGTTAAAAAATGCGTATTTTTAATTAAATCTAATCAATTTGATAGATGTAATTGGGTTATTAGGAACAAATTAAATAACCGTTTATGTTATAGCGTTCTTCCTGTCTGGAGAATTGATAGCGTACAAGGTCACGCATTCCTGATATTGCATTTTTGAATTGGAGTTGAAGTAGAAGTGCATATATGTTATTTAACTAATAAATGGTACACCTTACAATTGAGTTTTGTTTCGTTATCAAGTCTACTAGCTTTGTTTGTTTTTTTTTTTAAATAAATTAGACTCAGATGTCTGCTTCTTAAATGGCATTGAAGTTCGTGACCTAAGTAGTATTAATTTTAATTTTTTTTTTGTAAGAGCAAAATACACGTCCAGTTTAATTGAACGTTGAGAAAGAAAAACTGTACAAGTGATAATTCAACTTTTCAAACTACTCCTTAGCGGAAATAAGCGATCATATTCCGAAAGCAATTTCGCATTAGCAAAATACACGCTCATAAACGAAATCAAATTCGCAAGAGAATTTTATACCACACTAATTATCGCAAACGTTGCCGAACATTGACGGCTGACGACCGCGCCCTTGGCGTCATGTTGCCTTTACTTACGAATCTTCCCAAACAAACCCGACTATGACCGACGATCCGGAATCTTATTTTTAGCGCCATCTTACCATCACTCACGAACCTTGCCGACAACGACCGACTGCACATAAACATGCGCGCACGCCCCGACGACGACCGAGCATCAACGACGCCATCTTGATTTACAAACGAAGCTTACCGAACATTGCCGATGACGATCGAAATTCAAATTTCGCGTCAAAAGTAAGCCAGAACCGGCATCATATAACTACTAATTGATCATAATTAAAAAGAAGCGTATACGTACAAGGTTATACTTTGTTTCCAAAGTATCGGCATAACTCAAAGAGATGGCACTACTGGTGCATATCGTGTTAAGGATACCGCTATAAATGTCTGAAACACCTTGTATATATTTTTATTTTAGTAGTAAATGTAAGTTGGCAATATCTTTGGGTGTAGTTGTGTAGAATTACGTTCACCATATAACGTTCACCATGTATTGCAATTATTAAATATAAGAATGAATATGAAATGTTTATTATTAATAGAAAAACTAAAAATAAAGAAGAGCACTTAATAAAATATAAATAATAGTAGAAAACCTACATGATAGCAGAGCGTGGTTGGAAGAATTAAAAAAATTTTTAACAAGATGGCTGAATCGTAAGAAATATAATATTGAACAATTAAATGGTGAAAATTTTTATAACTGGAAATTTAGAATAAAATTAATACTAGAAGAAAACGACGTTTATGATGTAACAGTGAATGCAAATGAAATAAACAGCAACGATGGAAAAGCAGCAGAATACAGAAATTTTATTAAGAAAGACAAATTAGCACGGTCAATCATTGTACAATGTATCAATGACAATCAGCTACCAATAATAAGAAACTCTGAATCAGCATATAAAATGCGGATGGCAATAAACGAGCAATACGAAAGAAAAGGTATGACAATCCGACATCACTTAAAGAAAAAAACTAATGCAGTTACGTATGGGTGACGACTCAGTAAAATCAGTTTTAAGAAAATTTGAAGATTTGGTGCAACAATTGGAGGCTACAGGTGCCGAGCTGAAAGACGAAGATTTAATTTGTAACATATTACTGGCGTTACCACCGAGTTATAGTATTTGGGATACTGTTATTGAGAATACAGAAAACCTTACATTATCTATCGTAAAATCAAGATTACCAGAGTATGAAGAAAAGAAAATGGAAATTCAGAATCAGACAAGATTGAAAACATCAAACGACAACAGCATTTTATGCAGTTCACGGTCAAAAGAGGAAATTCAAGAGGCGTCTTCAGAGGAAATAATTATCACAATTCACGAGGTTATAATAACACACCAAGGACATCTTCATATCAAAATAGAGAACAACTACAATCAGCGAGGTTTTATGCAGTCCGCTCATGGGGAAGATATTTTAACCAGAACAGAGGGTCATAACAGTAAGATGCAGCACGATGGTTCATCATCAAGCAGAGGAAGATATTTTAATAGAGGTTTGCCCAATTTTTATTCAAATAGTAATAAAGGATTTGACAGAAACGAGTTTAGAGAATCTAATCTTAGTCATAATGAAAGTCGAAAGTGAAAGATTCTAAAGATGTGTGTTTTCTTGCATATGAAGATTCTAATTTTACTAACGAGGAAGAGTGTAATAATAACAGTACAATTAAATTTTGCATTGATTCTGGTTGCAGTGATTACAGTCCAATAATCAAAACTGTTTCACAGATTTAATCATGTTAAAAAAATCATATAAAAATTGCTGTAGCTAAGAACAATAATTATTTAGAAGCTATTGCTGTAGGTAAAGTAATAGTTATAAGTAGGGTTAATGATACAAACATTCCGATAACTATCAAAAATGTTTTTATGTACCAGAACTTAGGAGAAATATATTGTCAGTGATTAGAACATTCAGGTATCACAATTATATGTTTCAAGATAATGCAGTAAAATTGCTGTGTAAAAGATAAAAGTTTACTAGCTGTAGGAATAGAGAATGGGTTATATGAAATCGCATTTAATTTAAATAATAACAAAGAATGTTTGAGTGTAGGAGTAGATGACGACAATAGATTAATTTGGCTTAGGAGATTTGGACATACGAGGATGTATTGATATCTAGTTAGCTTAGACCAGTTCCTTGCATAAACAAAATATTGCGTTACCATAGCAACGAACAATAACTTATTAGAAGTGTCAGTGTAAAGTTTGACGTCAAAAAGTAAACCAGAGTCACGCAATAAATTAAATGAAAAAGATGTCCACCGAAATTGTGAAAATCGAAAAATTGGAGTATCGAGCCATCATCAAGTACCTGTATTTAAAAGGGTTAAGAGGTAAGCAGATTTACGAAGATATGCTTAATACCCTTGGTGATCAATGTCCTTCGTATGCGACCGTCAAAATTGGAATGCAAGCTTCAAAAGAGATAAATTTTCCATTGAAGATGATGACCGATCGGGAAGGCCAGTTTCTGTGTCAGTCCCCCGAAAATATCGATGCAGTTCATTATCAAACCGTCGAATTGGGCTAAAACGGATATCTGAAGCACTGAATATTTCATACGAACGCGTTCATCATATGGTTCACGTCAATTTGGACATGAGAAAAATTGCTGCAAAATGGATCCCCAAATGTTTGAATGTTGACCAAAAGCGTGCAAGGGTAGAAGCATCGCGTTCGATCTGTGCTCGGTTTGAAAACGATGTAGACTTGGGTACATTTCTACGATCCAGAAACAAAGCAACAATCGATGGAATGGCGACACTCTGGTTCTCCAAGACCTAAAGTTTCGTGTCCAAAAATCTGCTGGAAAAGTTCTTGCTTCAGTTTTTGGGATTGCCATGGAGTAATCATGATTGATTTTTGGATAAGGGTAGAACAATAACTGGAGATTACTATTCGACATTACTGACCACTCTACGGGAAAATATTAAAGAGAAAAGACGCGGAAAGCTATCCAAAGGTGTTTTGTTTTTGCAGGACAACGCCCCTGCACACAAATCTCATGTTGCCATGCAAAAAATTTGTGATTTAGGGTTTGAATTACTAGAACATCCCCTTATTCACCCGATTTGGCTCCCTCCGACTATCACCTCTTTCCTCAAGTGAAAAAAGTTTAAAAGGTCGTACATTTTCTTCCAACAAGGAGGTAATAGAAGCTGTGGAGGTCTGGTTTGCAGAGCAAAAGAAAATTTTTTTGAAAGGTCTAGAGACGTTGCAGGTTTGCTGTAATAAATGTATCCATTTAAGAGGAGAATATGTTGAGTAATAAAATATTTTGACATTGAAATTTTGTTTGGCTCTACAGTAGGCTAAGAATTTTTTAATGTCCTCGTATTTGTCATGAACAGTTAAATTTACTAATAAAACAAAATATGGTAGAGGGATTAAATACGAGTACTCAAAAAAATTAGTTTTTGCGAATCTTGTGTAAAGGGAAAAATGACAAAATTGACATATAATGTTAGAACTAAGAGTTGTCGCTTGTTGGAAATAATACATTCTGATATTTGTGGCCCTATAACCCCTACATCTCGTGACGGTGGAAAATATTTTTTGACATTTCTTGACAATTTTTCAAATTTCACTGTTGTTAGTTGTTTATATTTTAAGAAGTAAATCTCAAACATTAAGTTATTTTACAGAATTTGTGCAAATGTCCAAATCAAATTGAAAATTTATAAGTTGAGAGTAGATAACGGTGGAGAGTATACATCTAACGAGTTTAAGCATTATTGCAGAAGTGAGGGTATCGTAATCCATTACACAGTTCCCTACAATCCGTCTCAGAATGGAAAATCAGAAAGATTTAACAGGGCAATAGTCGAAAAGGCTAGGTCAATGATTAGCCACTGAATATCCCAAAAATGTAATGTGATGAAACTGTTAGAACTGCTGTATTTTTAATGAATCGTATAAAGTCTGAAACACCTTATATATATTTTTATTTTAGTAGTAAATGTAAGTTGGCAATATCTTTGGGTGTAGTTGTGTAAAATTACGTTCACCATATAACGTTCAAGATGTGTTGCAATTATTAAATATAAGAATAAATATGAAATGTTTATTATTAATAGAAAAACTAAAAATAAAGAAGAGCACTTAATAAAAATATAAATAATAGTAGAAAACCTACATATCGAGGTTATTTTCAGTCAGTAGCATCTCTTGGAAGAACACACCAAGTTTCAGTCACATCGGTCTATTTCTTTGCGTTTGGCATTTGTCTGAATCGAGGAAGTCGAGGGAAAATGGACGAACAAGAATTTCGTGTGTTGATTAAACAACTTTATGAAAGGTAAATCGCCTCAAGAGAAGTTTGATAACCATTATGGTGATTCTGCACCATCAATTAGAACAGTTTATAAGTGGTTTCAAAATTTTCGGAGTGGCCATATGGGCACTAACGACGCTAAACGTTCTGGACGCCCTGTTGAGGCCACTACTTCAAAAATCATTGATAAAATCCATGATATGGTGATGGATGACAGAAGAGTGAAGGTTCGTGAGATTGCTAGTGCTGTGGGCATTTCGTATGAACGGATAATGCAAGAAAAACGGCTCACAAAAGTCCTTTTTCATCACGACAACGCACCAGCATACGCCTCAGCAGTTGTGGCCGCAAAATTGATGGAAATAGAGTTTCAACTCGTTTCGCATCCCCCTTATTCTCCAGAATTGGCTCCCTCGGACTATTTTCCCCAATCTGAGGAAATGGCTTGCGGGAAAAAGATTTTATTCAAACGAGGAGGTGACTGCAGAAACGAACGCCTACATATAGACTTGGACAAATCCTATTATTCGGAAGGATCAACAAATTAGAGCAACGTTGGACCAAGTGTATAAGCCTCAAAGGAAATTATGTTGAAAAATAAAGAGTTTATATCAAAAAATTAAGTAGTTTTTATTTTTGCACGGACTTTTCAAACCACCCTCGTACATACATGATTAAAATAATAGACAAAAATTATAGCTCTCTCGTTTGGTGATATCAGTATAAGTATAGTTCTACATTTGGCCACTACTATTTTAAAATGGCGATTGTAATTGCAGCCTTAAATGGTTTTTCTAGAGTGTGTGATCTATTGTGTTTAATCAAATTACTTTTTTCGTAACACCTGTAGTCGCACTTATCACAACTGAAAGGCCTTTCTCCTGAGTGTTTATACATGTGAGTTTTCAAGGTTCCTGATCCACTACAGCAAAAATTACAAACATTACACTTAAATGGTTTTTCTTTAGTGTGTGTTCTATTGTGCTGAATCAAAGCACCTTTCGTGTAACATCTGTAGTCGCACTTATCACAACTGAAAGGCCTTTCTCCTGAGTGTTTGTACATGTGGGTTTTCAAGTGTCCTGCTAGACTACAGCAAAAATCACAAACATTACACTTAAATGGTTTTTCTTTAGTGTGCGTTCTATTGTGCCGAATCAAATCACTTTTTAAGTAACCCCTGTAGTCGCACTTATTACAACTGAAAGGCCTTTCTCCTGAGTGTTTATACATGTGGGTTTTCAAGTTTCCTGCTTGACTACAGCAAATATTACAAACATTACACTTAAATGGTTTTTCTTTAGTGTGTGTTCTATTGTGATTAGTCAAATTACTTTTTTCGTAACACCTGTAGTCGCACTTATCACAACTAAAAGGCCTTTCTCCTGAGTGTTTATACATGTGGATTTTCAAGGTTCCTGATCCACTACAGCAAAATTACAAACATTACACTTAAATGGTTTTTCTTTAGTGTGTGTTCTATTGTGCTGAATCAAAGCACCTTTCGTGTAACATCTGTAGTCGCACTTATCACAACTGAAAGGCCTTTCTCCTGAGTGTTTGTACATGTGGGTTTTCAAGTGTCCTGCTAGACTACAGCAAAAATCACAAACATTACACTTAAATGGTTTTTCTTTAGTGTGTGTTCTATTGTGCCGAATCAAATCACTTTTTAAGTAACACCTGTAGTCGCACTTATTACAACTGAAAGGCCTTTCTCCTGAGTGTTTATACATGTGGGTTTTCAAGTTTCCTGCTTGACTACAGCAAAATCACAAACATTACACTTAAATGGTTTTTCTTTAGTGTGTGTTCTATTGTGTTTAGTCAAATTACTTTTTTCGTAACACCTGTAGTCGCACTTATCACAACTGAAAGGCCTTTCTCCTGAGTGTTTATACATGTGGGTTTTCAAGTTTCCTGATCCACTACAGCAAAAATTACAAACATTACACTTAAATGGTTTTTCTTTAGTGTGTGTTCTATTGTGCTGAATCAAAGCACCTTTCGTGTAACATCTGTAGTCGCACTTATCACAACTGAAAGGCCTTTCTCCTGAGTGTTTGTACATGTGGGTTTTCAAGTGTCCTGCTTGACTACAGCAAAAATCACAAACATTACACTTAAATGGTTTTTCTTTAGTGTGTGTTTTATTGTGCAAAATCAAACCACTTTTTGTGGAACACCTATAGTCGCACATATCACAACTAAAAAGCTTTCCTTTAGAGCATTTAGACAAATGCCTTCTTGAATTTTTGGATTTGTCACGAATACAGATGCAATTCGAGAGTTTCTTATGAGCTAACACATGAAACTCCAAAGTTCTCTTATTTTTAGACTGATAACCGCAATCATAACATTCAAGTACATTTTCTTCCGATGTTACACTAAAGTGTACCTTTTTGTGGCTCCGTAATAAGGAATGATGAAATGTAATATAACTACACAAACTGCATTTAAATAGATGAGTAAATATGTGATTGGTTAATATTTGTTTTTCGTTTGTAGCATAATTACATTGATAGCAGTAGTATAACATATCTGATGCTGTAGATTCATCCACGCACGAGAATATGTCGGTGTTAAATAACACACATTCTTCTTTAACAATGTCTTCATTTTCATTTTCAACTTCAACGGTCTCTTCTTTGAATTTTTTCAAATAATTTTCCTCATCAACAAGTGAAAGGTTTCGCTTTTGCATTAATGCTTGGTGTTCTGCAACAAGCTTGAGCTTGCATTCGTTGCACACAGGTAGATTTTCATCAATGCTCAATTCCTACAATTTAATTTGAGTGTATAAATAATTCAGTAGGATATGATACTTACTGCTTTAATGGGAAACGTCAACAAAGTAGAAAGTTCCATTGAATCGTAGCATACGGAATGTAGGGAATCTTCTTTTATATTTTTAAAACAAACTTGACATCCTATTGTGGTATCTGCCATTAGTAATGCACTAATTATTTATCTAACAATATTGATTTCAATGCAAGTATTCAATAAAATCTGTTGTGTAACAAATTTCGTAGTGTTTGTTGTACCTGCAAATATACTTTTTCGTATATAGGATGGTTCAAAAATTGTTTATATTGGATCGTCAATTTAAGGATATGCGCAACCGTATGTTTTGCTTATTACCTTCATTATACTTTTTTCTTCTAGAAAACTTTGACAAATTTATAAACTAGATGGAATGCTAATAACGTTTTCCACTGCTACCTTAAGAGTGCACTTAGTGCGCACTGTACTGTACGAACCTTGAAATTTGTGTTCCACTGCTTATTTTCAGTGTGACACTGGTCGAGTGTTAATGTTCCACTGTTATCCAAATATGCACTCAGTTTGCACTCAGTGGTGGCAATGCACATATGGCTGACTGTTCATAAATCCAAGCAAATAACATACTATTTTTATCGTTCCACCTAACGGTTTTCAATATAAAATAAATACAAAACAATTATTATTATCAACAATTTCCCAAGAATTCATGGAGTCTTCTTCATCTGACAGTGATTTTGAAGATATTTTACTCCCGAAACAAAAGGTGCCTCGAATTAAAAATTATATTTGTAATGTAGTGCAAATAAAATTTAAGAATAAAATTATTAAATTTATATCCGTTTTGGGCATTGAGCATATCATAGGGTTAGTTTAACAGAAACCTAATTTTTTTTTTTTTTTGCATGTATTTACAGAGATTTGGAGTAATAATGTAACATGTGTTGTATGTAAAAGCATCAATTTTTTGTTTTATGTTTATATCATTGGTGTTTACCGTTAAGTAATAAATAAATAAATAAATCATTACTCTGACAAGCAGGTAAAAAGTTCTTGTCAATTAATAATAGGTAATAAAAAGTATTACGTTTGTTGTTTAAAGCAATCGAACGCAAAGACCGTTGAACGATTTATAGAATTGTTTTCTAATTCCACATTTTACACAAAAATTATGTGGCATGGTGGGACAACACCTACATCAACAGATAATCATATTTTGTCATTTGTTTGGTAATTATTATGATCCACAATGGTAACATACAGTTTTGTAATGAAATTTTACAAAACCTTTTATGTTCGCAAGCAATAAATGCTGTATGCGTGAAGTTGCAGATAGATTTGGTATCAGTACAACCAGTTGTTTTAGACAACTCGTTAGAGTTATGGATTACTTGGTCGACAATGGCTCAAATTTTATCAAATTTCCACGTACTTTAGCAGAAAAAAACATGTTTTTCCACTACTAGCTGTGAAGTGGATAATTATTGCGTCTCCTAGCCAACTGAGAAGTTGAATTTCTTTATTAGTGGTTAATAATTTTTTCTATTGTTGACCTAGGTTAATAATAGACAATTTCAAATTTTTTGAGAATCCAAGAACAGTTGTTTAACAAAAACGAGTGAAACATAATTTTGTATATCCAGGAGATTATCTCTAACGTATTTGCTGCTTAAAATTACCTAACACGATAAAATTATTTGAATAAAAAAATGCCATTAGTTTAAAATTCGCGCCCCCATCCCATAACCGCAAATACATAACCTGAATTTATTTATTTGTTAAATATGATGGTAGAATCAGTTTTTTCAGGTTTCCCAAAGGAGATTTAACCAGGCGAGTTAAGTTACATCAAGAATTTTAAGTAAATTACAAGCATTCTGTTGTAGGTGTTTTGAATGGTTAACAGAATCTGGATGGTCCGATCTGTTGCATAAAAATGTCGACTCTAAAAACTTAACAAGTATGTGGCGAACACTTGTCATTCCTAAATGAATTACAAGTGTAAATTTCTGAAACCTAATATTAAAATGATGCAAAGTATATTGGCGAAGCAATAAATGCCCGTTAACATCTCTAGCTATACCAAAACTACTCAAGCTTGCAGCTCAAATACTGTTAGGTAAAGAAAATTACGGAGGAACATTCTTAAATAGCAACGTGAAAAGAAAGCACTTCAATTGAAGTTAACATCTCCCAACGATTACTTCCCGAAAGCAGAGCAGAAATTGTGACAGCCGAAGTGGACTTAAAAATAAATCACTAAAAAGCAGGAGATATACAAAGGAATACAAACAATTTTTACTAAAATTATATTTTACGAGCCCCAAAATGTTAATTTTAAAAGTAGGTTTTAAATTTTTTGCCAGCTCAAACTGCTACGTGATCACGGTTAGAGTTATATATAAAAGTTAAACAACCCTTGTGCTACATCTTTACAAATACGATATGCAAAGGTGACAAATTGAAGTCGATAGTATTAAACTGCATAGAAAAGCTACAACTACAATGCGGTGCCAATGTTAGGCAGTAGTAAAATTTTCTAAGCCTAATTAAAAGAATATATGTATCACCTGAAAAACTAAACCTTCTCGTAAACGATAAGAAAATCTATTATTTCTACGATGTCTCCTATTTATTGAAGTCGTTGCCAAATAACTTGATTAAATACGATATAATCTTTAATAACAAAAAGCATCTTGGAATGACCTTAAAATTTCTACATGTCAGACAAATCTAAACCGCTGCGATTGGCTCCTAAATCAACTAATTTACATATTACTCCGAATAATTTTCAGAAAATGAAGGTGCAATATGCCACACAAGTGTTTAGTGAATCAGTTGCAGTTGGTTTATCAACGTATGTAGCGTTTAATGCTTTTTGATTTATTTGCATTCCTGTGCTACTTGATTTTTACAAGAAAAATGTTTATTTTTTATTTTTCGCTTAAATTTGGCTAGTAGTAGAAAAAATAGTATATACACCAAGGTTGTGAAGTCCATTATTGCCTACGCAATTATTATTTTGCTAAGGCAATAATGACAGACTTCACAACCTTGGTGTATAATATACTATTGCAACTGAATTTTCAAAAGTAAGTATGAAAAAGAATCAATAATTACAAGATAAGTCGTACTATACTTTATAGGTGGCTGGATTTCCTAATGTACTAGGGTGTGTAGATGGAACATCTATAAAGATAGGCACACCGGTACATAAAATAAAATCCACATATGTAAATAGACCAGACATCCTATCTTTGACGTTACAGAGTATATGTGACTATAACCGATGATTTATAGATGTTTTTACTGGACCCCTGGAAAGATACACGATTCGAGGGTATTTAAATTATCATTTTATTAGCAAGGAAATTGCCAATATTTGTGAACGTTTTCACTTGTTGGGAGACAACGCATATCATTTAAAAAGAATATTTATTAACACCTTATAAGGACTACGGCACATTAACGAATATTCAAAACAATACACATAAGTATTCCTCCAAAAATTTAATTTAAAATAAAAATGGTTTTGGGACCCCTTCAGTGTGAAGGTAGGAAAACGAACAACAAACAACTCAAAAGAACTCTTTTGAGTTGTTTGTTTTCCTACCTCCACACTGAAGGGATCCCAAAAGACCATTTTTAAATAAAAAAACAATACAATTCTAAGTTGTGTGCAACAAGAGTACTAATTTAAAATACATTTGGTATTTTAAAAACTAGGTTCAGGCAACTAATTAGTTTAGATTTTCATGCATTAGACAAAATCACAAAATTTATAGTGTCATGCTGTGTTTTACACAATTTGTTGTATTGATTTTAATGATAACTTATTAGGTGACAGTATGATCAAAGAAAATGGTTTCAATCAAATAGAAGATGCACCTACTGAACGAAAAGTGGTATTGCGACGTTTGGGAGAGCAGAAACGGGAGATCCTTTGCAGATTAGTAAATAATAACCTTATTGATTAATACATTAAATAAAAATTAATTATTTCTGAAAAAAACGTATGTAGAACACTATACACTAGTAAATTGAAAAATATACTTTAAATTATTGATTTTGTTTCAGTAATTTAATTACTTCCGACATCATGTCCATTTTTCTCTGTGTCTACGTTCTTTGTTCCCTTCTTTCTCTTTTGCAGTTTTATTAGCGAATCAGATAATTTTTTAGGAGACTGCTTAATCTTTTGCTTTAAAGAATTTTCTTGCGTTATTTCTGTAATTGTAACGTGTGTTGTAAGAACCGTTTGTAACGATACAGAATTTTGTGCATCTTCTTACACAAGAGAATGTTCAAAATTCTGTACTAAAAACTAAATAAATTTTGTTGATATGAATGATTATGAATATTGACAGTTTCAAACTATTTTTGAGTAGTGTTGAAAACTTGATAACAAAACCATATACTTTTATGCATGGTCCAATTTTTGCTAGGAACAGGTACAAGAGATGAATTAACTTGATGTTCAATTTATAAAAATAAATGTTATAGATTAGAAATTAAATTACGGTTTCTAGCAAGTGGAGAATCGTACCGCTCATTGATGTATGTCACTCGGGTACATTCAAGTACTATATCAAGGTTTGTTCTTGAAGTTTCCGAAACAATATATAAAACTCTTAAGAACAATTTGCAGGGGAAATTGCTTTAAGAATTAAATTGTTTAAGTACATTATTTTTTGTTTTTAGACACCAACTAAAGAAACAGAATGGAAAGAAGTGGCAAATTAATTTTATCAAAAATGGAACTTTCCACATTGCTGGTGATGCTCAGTGATGGTGGTGTCTATAGACAAAGTTTACTATCTAAAGCAGTTGAAAATAATTATTTAAATGTTTCTCCACCAGAAGCATTGGTTAACAGAAAAAGTCCCTTATGTCATAATTGCAGACGATGCTTTTCCTCTTCTGACAGAATTCTAAAACCATATTCTGCACGAGAATAAAGTCATGAATGTTGGATATTTAATTATAGGTAAGATCAAATTGTTTAGTATTATAAATTGTAATTGATTTTATCTATTCATTTAAGATTATCAAGAGCTCGCAGAATGATCGAGAGTGCCTTTGGTATCCTTGCAAATCGATTTCGAGTGTTGCTTACTCCCATTAATATAGGTGTAGCAAAGTTGAAACAATAACCCTATGCTGTGTAGCACTACATAGCTTTTAATTTTTCAAAGTTCTTTCTATGAAGCAACGGAAACTTTACCCAATAACTTTCTGCGTTTTGGACAAAAGTTAGTTATTTGTTACGGTGAAGAGGAGTAAGGATCCCTGCTGTTCAGTCAGAGAGATTGCGTGTGAGCTTTATTTGATGAGCAACAAAATTTGATTAGATATTTGAGAAGGTTTTAGGGCACCAAGTTCTGACTTGCTTACGATAAATAACTAGCAGCGAACTACATGTTAGAGCAATCTTACACCGTACAAAGTTACCTGTAATAAGAATCTGAAAGGGTTCATAAGATAACAAACGCAGCTTCACACACACAATGTATTCAGTAAAACAACACGTATAATTGATAGACACCGCATTTAGTCCCGTATAACCCCGTAAACATACACAAAACAAGATAATAATTAGTAAAAAAAATTTACTTAACAAGTTACAGTACGCCACTGGTAAATCGGTAGCTGAAGAATTTGTATTCTAGCCGGTACGCCTCTGACTAACCTAACCTTCAAAGAAGTTAGAGAATTTCTGAACATAAACAATTATTCTCAGCAATTTAAGTGCTGTAAGTTAGGGTTAATAGCGGGTGATTTTCCCTTATTACGATTACTTAATTCTTAACGAACGGGTTAGAGATGTAGGGTTAGATCCAACGCGACATTTGGGTGTTCGCCACCTTCATATTTAAGAATTATCCGGAATTGCATTGAATCTTACAGGACTTTTACAAATTAAGCGGCGAGGATGTTAACATGGCTAAGCTACGACTTACTCAGGGTATAACGTGACAATTTAAGTAGGATTAAGTAGTATGATTTATAGGCTAGCGTTTCACTTCTTACAGTTCAGTGGTAACATTCACCAGAGTTAGTTAAAGCAAATCAGGAAGTGTTGACCTTTAATGAAGACCCTCACGTGGAAATTCCTTCTCCCGACATGTACTGATCTTCGATAGACGAAGTGCCAGAGGAAGTGCGGCAATTGTTGATTGTCAACACGATGTGGAATTCGCGATCCCCATAATCATCCTAGCTCACCAGAACGACACACTCAGGCCCAGGAAGAGCCTGGAGACTGTAGGAAAAGACAGCCGAGCGAAAGAACGTAGGAAGTGGATATCAAGATATGCGTATCAAAATTTAGTTCATTACCTCCAGAATTTCCGTCCAATGAACAAGGGAGGACACAAGTTGATCTAACGGAAACGGAAATCGATATCGATTCAAGCACAAAAGTTTCTAGCCGATACCGTCTAAATTCCAAATTTAATCGACCGAATAAGAAAGGTGTAGTTTCCCTATAGATTTGAATGGAAAGTTGCCTAACCGACAGGAGATCACATGCCTGTACTTTCTCTATTGTAGAGCTTCGGGTTAAAATTTTAAAAGAAAATGAATTTATAGCGATTTGAACGTCACAAAATTCCCCCTCCACAAAACTTCAAGCACAGCGCAAAGTACAAAGATAAATAATCTTCATATCAGGAAATTGTTTTTACCCATCCCACTCTTCTAGTGGACTTTTCTGAAAAGAACGAAATACGATTCTTGATACCAACTACGTCAAAAAAAATATCCAACCCATAACCCCAGAAACCTAACCCCAAAAAAAACAAAAGGACAGATGGTTTGTTGAACTAGAAATAGCCAAAAGGGACATCTGCTCAAACAGCGCATAAAGAGAATGATGTATCCAGTAAGTAAGTCGAGTAGCGACCAAGCAAAGAAAAAGATAACACCAAAATAATTTTGAACGCCCAAGCCAATTCGCATGAAGCGATTATCGAGAAGCCGAATAAAGACAAATTGGGTCGTCCAACAGTATCTCACCCAATAACTAACCCTAGTCAACAGGAAAAATATCATGATAGGACAGGATGAAGTTCAGACAAGCGTCTAGGATTAGAGCCCTGAAAACCAATGAAACCCCAACCCACCCTGAACATAGCCCAAATAAAAATAAATAGAGCCCCAAGGAAAAGGTTTACGGAACGATAGGAATCAGGATAAGGTCGACGCAAAGTCAATTAAAGTGCGGGTAGTAAAAAACAAAAATTTTTCCTGGTCACTAGTATTATGCTACACAAAATTAATTGTGGAGTAATACCAATTAACGAAATCTCGGTGTATATCGACATACTTGTCGTCAGCTGATTCAGCAAGGAAGCACCGATAATTCCCCAGATACCCAATCGAGTCCAAAAGAAAACATATTTCCACCCCCAAAAACTTAAAATTAGTAACCAGCATTACTAATTCATTAGAATCCCTTTCCCAACAAAACACTTAAATTATAACAGAACTCTTGAGTCAAAATAGGAGTTATTCCCATAAGGAGAATACAGTCATTTGCGAGTAAACTATCTAACCACGTTAGTGAGTTTACGACGTTTTTTCCGTCTAGGATAACGTAATGAGTGATTAGTATAGAGAAGATCCAATACAGCAAGTTCAGAATTGTCATGGTCTAAGTCAGAAGCGTATTCAGGTTTCAGGTCCTTCACATGCCAGATACCTAGGGATTTTCCTTGAGAATCAGAAATTTTGTACGTCCATGGAGATACAGCGGTTTTATAGAGTAAGGACCCAGGTATTTAGCAGCGAGCTTAGCGTTAAAGAATTTGGTAGCGTCAGAAAGCTGAAAGTTACGACGCCACACCAAGTCCCCAACCTTGTACCTAACATGTCGCCGACGTAGATTGTATCGAGTATAAGTTTTTTCACAAGCTTTCTTCAGGCGCAAGAGAACATAATCCTGAATAGCTTTGTAACGTTGAGTAGTAGAGCGCCTATTCTGGTTAGAAGAATCAGAATCAAAACATGGTTTATTGAAGAATTTCCCAGAGTTCATGTGTTCACGTCCGAGGAGAGAAAGTATGGTGTACTCCCAGTAATCTCATGTTTCGCAGTATGGATCGCACAGCCAATGTGAGGCAAGTTAACGTCCCATTTCCGTTGGTTTCCTTTTACATACGAAGCGATCATAGTTTTAAGGACTCGGTTGATTCGTTCAGCCGGATTCGCCTGAGGATGGTATTTAGCGGTAAATAGGATGGTAGTCTTATATTTCTTGCACAGTTTCGGAAACTCGCGACTGCGAAATTGCACGCCGTTGTCCGAAATTATATATTGTGGTACGCCAAACATTAAGAATACATGTTCTTCAACGATCTTTGAAACCGGCGAAGCAGTAGCAGTACGCATTGCGAAAAGAGAGCGAACTTAGTAAAACAATCAGCTATCACGAACACATAGCAATTGTCCTTAGACGAACGAGGTAGATGACCAACGATATCACAACATAATGTTTGCCAAGAACCCGTGGATCGAGCACGTGGAGTAAAAATTCCCGGAGGAGCTGTTTGAGAAACTTTATGAGCCGAGCAAACAGAGCATCGTCGGATATAGCGAGCCGCATCGGAGCGTAGTCGGGGCCAGTAGTAATGTTGCAGTATTTGAGCCGTCGTCTTAGTTACTCCGCAGTGTCCCGGAGATTGGAGGATCATGATTCTTCTGGATAATCGTTTCCGTTGTTCTGCAGGAACGACTATCTTCCATTCGTCCTTAGGATCTAAGGTTATGACAGCAAGAGAATTAGCCACTTGGCGGTATATGATGTTGTATCAACCTAAATCTTGTAACTGAGTGGAGTAACCAGTGGTCTCTGTGCTTAAACCGTAAAATGTTCTGTGTTGTATATGGGCTACAACAACCTTAAACAGATATATCGGATTGGAAACTGTAACATAGCTGAGGTTACATGTTAAAACGACTTGGGTGTACTTGTTGATAACAAGCTAACTTGGAGCAGTCAGAGTGCTAAAGCTGCTAAAAAGGCTTTGCGGTTTTACATTCAGTTAAAGCAGATTTTTCCAAACCAAGTCCTGAAAGAATCTTTAAACTGTATATTAGACCCCATTTAGAGTATGCTGTGCCAGTTTGGAGACCTCATTACCTCAAAGATGTACGTTTAATTGATCGAGTACAACATGCAGTGACAAGGTGGCCTGTTGATTGTAAATATAAGCCTTATTGTGAACGATTAAAAGTTTTGCAATTTTGTGAATTGGGCAATCGCTATAACAGAGCAGATTTAATTCAAGTGTTTAGAATAACGCACAATCAATGGCCAGGAGATACCTCAGAATTCATGGAATTACAATCCGACTCCCGACTACGAGGGCACAATTTTAAACTCAAAAAGAAAAATTTAAGACATCTTTCCGACAAAACTTTTAATGAATCGTACATTTGAAAATTGGAACAAATTAAATAACACAACCGTTAACTCAACTACAGTTTATGCTTTTAAAAAAGAATATGATAAAACACACAAATAAGTAATAGTAAAAACACAATCCTATATATAAACGATAAGTTTTTCGACATCTAGTGTCGACTCGTGAAAGCGTTCACGTACGTAAATGTTAGCAACTTTGCCGACAGGTATATAGTCGACAGCGCGCGTTTGAAGAATAGTGAACTTACACTCGAGTTCTCTCACTCCCGATAAGTCCCAAAAGGACGAAACAGCTGTCGGGTGATTCTCAGTGTTTGTTTGCTATTGTACAACCTCTTGAGTACTTTACTGCAGGCGATTCGAAATTTTTATACTTGCCAACTGTTATGTTGGCTATAATTATTGAAGAATCGACTATGTAACTGCTTTACATACCTGTCGGTAAAGTTATAAAGTTGCTAATATATATATATCTTAAAAACTTTTAAGTTGCTAAATAGGTTTGCCTCAGCAACTCTTCTATATATAATAATAATAATAATAATAATAACTTAAAAAAAAAGGTTTCAAATACGTCGGAATCTTTCACTGTTTAATATAATATTAGTGAAAATTATTAGAATAATTTAAAAGCGTAAGTTACTTTCATTACTAGAGATGAAAATGTAACTTTCACACTGACAACTGATAAAAAAAGTCTACTTTCATGTGTATAAGTAGAAAAACACCTTTTTATGTAAATAAAAATTACAAGAATATTGTAATCATTAATAATAGTTTAGACTTTAGAACAGTTAATACAATAAGAGATATTTCAACACTCATTATGTAAACGCTTGTAGACCTTCCAAACCAAAAGTAACACATGTGGTGACTATTTGTGTTAACCATGAACAACCGTTTTCCTTTAGACCACGCAGGTTGTCGATAATAGAAAAGGAAAAATTACAGTATTTGTTGGATGATTTGTTAAAAAAGGAAATTATAAAACCTAGCAATTCTCCATTTTGCAAGCCCCATATTACTGGTAAGCAAGAAAAATAGTAGTGAACTACGTCTTTGTATTGACTATCGACATTTGAACAAAATTACTATTAGAGACCACTACCCGATTCCCTTAATTGATGATCAATTAGATCTATTGAAAGATAATATGTATTACACTTCATTAGACTTAAAACCGTTTTCATCATGTAAATGTAGCCAAGAACTCACAAAAGTTTACGTCGTTTATCACTACCTTAAGTCAATTTGAATATTCAAAGGTCCCATTTGGTTTATGCAATTCACCTTGCAGTGTTTCAAAGATTTATTAACGAAATTTTTAGGGATTTAGTTATGTTAATAATTGCGTAAAAGCAATGTGTGTTGCCTAAGTGTTCGTAATTATTCTTTGTTATAGTTAGTAGTAGAGGTGCGTGCAGATACTTCACTTACTTACAGTCCATGAGCGCAACGCTTAAGGCGGCTAAGGACAGGGGATAGGCAACACACCATACAATCAGAATATTAAACCAATTTCAAATATTTTCTGCATAAATTATGACTACTGTGATTAACTTAAGCGAACGCTCGATTCATGATCTGATTTATAGATACAATGAAAATTGACGTACGGATTTACTTTTTCAAAATAAAATTTAGAAAAAATGTTATTTGAATATTATAATTTTTCATTTTAATCGTGATACAAAGAGTAATTTTTAAAAATTTCAGAAAAATCGACCCGTACGTCTAATTGCATAGTTGAGTATAACTTAATGAGCAATAGCACACCGTTTTGGAAAGATATCTGTTCCCGTAATTTTTGCAGAAATTAATTATTATTCTAACAAATTTCTACTTTTTTTTAAACGCGTCTATTTAGATATAGGCAACTTAAATAGCAGTTTTGCCGTAGGCATTTTGACAGCACTTCAACGCGACTTAATCCGATTATCTGAATGGTGTTTGAACTGTGGTAATAAAAACAAAATTTTAAGTACTGTTTTGACTTTATTGGATTCAATAAGAAAGGAAAGGACTTTAATATTACATAATATCACAAACAATTTTTAAATAATTAGATACAGTTTATAAAATTGACAAATACCTCAAATACAAATTTTGAAATTATTTTAAGAAAACATTTCGGATCTCTTGCTGTCTATACCTTCGGGAATCTACTAATTCAGGTAACAAACTATAAGTAAAAAATTCACACAATTTATTCTTCATTGCGTTATTCCAGAATAAGTCATCTCTAAAAAATAAAATAATAAGTTAGGTACATATTGTAGCGATAAGATATTCTTACCTATTAATTTCTTCAATATGGATGCCACCCTGAGTATAAACTATAAAATAACATAATTTTCTGTTAGTAATGTGCAACAGACCTTGAACTTGATAATAGTGGTTGTGTGTACGTTTTAAATATAATTTTCCATTTTAGGTGCAGTAATCAATTTTCCGATGAATAACTGCTTCAAGGGGTGTCAAACTTCCACTTTTTGAGAACTTTTAATCTCTACTAAGGCGTAATCGTCAACTAAGCTATCCGGAGAGCACGCTAAATAAGGAAACTCATTATCTATTATTAAACCACTTCGTTGTACTGATTTTCCAATTTTCTTCTCAAATAATGAAATTGCTATCTCTTCGTTTTCTAATCCAAATTTAGTTGCGACAGAACCTGAAAAATTAGAATATAATAATGAACATACAGTTTTACTGGTTGAAGTTGTTTTTCGCAATTTGCAAATTTTTCCAAATGATGACGCAGTAATACGCTTTTTCCTTTCAGTTTGCCATAAATTAGATTTAGATTGCTGTAACGTTTCTTCCCATATTTTTGCTTATCGGCAGTTTCTAAATTTTGTAAAAATGTTTTACTTTTTCTTGGTACACGCACAGATCTAAATCAGCAACAAAATTAGTAGCGATAGGACCGTAGTTTGAATCCGTTTTTGAAAATATTTTTTCTTAATACATTTGCCTGTAACATAAATTCTTATACTACACAAACATGGCACCATTTGATACTTACTCTTTCGGCGGGCTTCTCTTGCTTTTAATTTCCTCGCTTGGAGTTTGTCCATGTAGGAAGCAGAAGTGCTCTCAGGAACGCATCGTAACGACTGCGAGATAATTCGCAAAAATCACCATCAGTATTATATGAAATGGCAGCAGCTTTACAGCGTGTTTCATATGAACCTTTTAACGAATAATTAATTCGTTTACCACCAACAAACTTAGCTACTATCGAATTATAGGTTTCAGCTGCATTTGTGTCCACGTCATGTAATAAGCTTATCGCGTTATTTGCGAGGCGTTGATTTAATGTTTGAATTACATCATATACACCGCTTTCTTTTAGTCTCGTTACTAGGTTTTCCTGTTCTTCGTTTTTCTTACAAAAGTATTCATCACACGTTGCATGTTCGCCAAATATATGGTTTGGTCCATTACGAATATCGCTTTTTAAAAGATCTGCTTTCATTGAAAATGATTCATTTCCGTGTTGTCGATATTCAATAGCTTTTGTTACAGCATATCTGAATCGACCTAATGTGTCAGAACTGGTTACTTTCCTTCTAAGATCAATAGGAAACTTCGAATCTTTGGAAAGATCCCCAAGCTTATTTATATAGTTCCTTAAAAGATGATTCCGACACTCAATCTTTTCTATAACAAACGTCGGCCCATATGGTGCTAATTCGACTAACTTTCTGTACACGCTGCTGTCTCCGTCTCCAATTACTTTTCCATATATTAAATTATGCATGTTTATAGATTGCATAAAACCTGTTGCAATAATGTCTGTTTCCATTGCAGAGGAACTACTGTCCCAATTTTTATAACAATCATGGTATTTATTACCATTATTGGAACGTTCACACACGTAAGCAATATTTATTTCGGACACCTACATATAACAGTTTTTTTTTGTTTTGCACCTATAATACAAGCCTAAAATTCAAATAAAATTAATATTGATAACAATAATAAGTTGACAAAAACTTACCACTCCTGATAGAGCACTATAATTCGTCCTATACGAACGCTTACTCCATGCTCCATCAACTATCACGGATATAATCGGAATTCCATTTGTACTAACATCACCAGATAAATTTGCCAATCTAGCTTCCTCTTCGCCTGCTTGTTTCATTAAACGTTCGGTTTCTAAGTCAATGGTATCATGGTATTTTGAATATGTTTTATTTGACATATTGGGAATCTCCATTGCAGCAAGAAATTCTGACAATTGACTATACCCGATACCGCTAGAAACAGCACCCAGAACCGCTGATAAATTAGAATTTATCGATTCATTGGATATTTCCGATTTACAGTTTGTAAAATATTACAAACTGCACATTTAAAAGTAAAATGCTTTGCAGTCCTTCAATTTTCTCGGAAACCAAATCCATATTGAAAAATGAACAATCAAAACCTAAAATCAAATATATGTTATATATCGCATAGAATCGAAAAATAAGAAAATATTTACCTTCATGTCTCATTTTTTTCAACTGCTCAAAAATGTGTGATATATTTACAATTCGTCTACCAGTTACTGTAAATATTTCCTTTGATGCGTTGTCGGTTTCACAAAGAAGTTCATCTAAATCACTTGTATCACTTTCATCACTCCTTGTGGAGATATCTAATTCAGATGGATGGTCACAGCATGCACTTCTTGTATCCAAAGATTGATAGCAACTTTCATCGTCAACAACCAGTTGTGTTCCCGTTTCAGATGAGACCATATTGCTGTTATTCTCATCGCAGCCAGTTTCAGGATTTATTTGGTCAACTGAATCTCCGTCACTTGAAGAATAAATACTACACTGCATAGAATCATCAACGCATGACATAGAGCTACAAGAACTTTGAGGACATGTTTCATCGGCAGTATCATTTTTATTCACCGCTTCCATCTGAGCCAAAGTTTTCCACCTCCTGTAACATTTCATTATAACTACTAAAGTTACGAATAAAGTAGTATATGTTACGAGTAAATAAAATATACATAAAATGTAAGTGAACCAGGTACTTACTTTTCTGATAATTTCTTCATAATTAACTTCTTACTTTTTCTTGGGCGTGATAATGCGAGTTTCAATTTAGTCATTTTGAGAAATAAAATAAGCACTATTTTGCACCAATATCACTAGCTGCGTAACTAATGCAAACTAAATTGAACACAAACAAATTTGTCCTTTATATGTGTAAGTGTTTTTACTTTCAGGTGATAATAATGTGAAATAAATTACACTATTAATTAAGATCCAATGTAAACAAAAGTCAACATTGCATTATGAGTTGCTAATTTAAATATAATTAATAATAGGTATAAATAGGTATAATAATAGGTATAATCAAAACAATGTTGCGCGATAAAAATGCAATTAACTATTATTAGTTAATTTTTTAAATAACATGTTATCATTTCAGTTCACAAAATTTGTATGAATTTACAAATTTTAAACGTGAAATTCAATAACAGGTACTTGTTTTTGTCTTAAAAGATTAACGTAATTATGCAAATTCCAAATCCTTAGTAAACAAAAGCTTATAGGTATTGTTTGCCGTCCTGTTCTTTCAAACTTAGATCTTTGCAATTTATGTTGAATTGTTTGTTGCATATATATTTTTCCGTCAGGCGCAAGTAGAAAATTTCATGTTCTCTCCTTAGCCGCCTTAAGTTGTATGGTGTATACGCCAAGAATAAAAAAAAATAAATAATGTGTTCAAATGAAGATTATTATTAAAACAAACCAACAATAAATTGATCCTACAAGCCTGATAACGAGTAAATCGTGGATGGAATCAGTGTTGTACCATGTGTTTTAGTGAATTAAAAGAACAAAGAAATTGTTAGCATTGTTGAGCGAATAGTGTGGCCGGCATCATACGATCACGTGATCATGCACCTGCAAAATGGAGCAAAAAATATAACAAGTTTCTACAATAATAATGGTCTACGATAATAGACAAATAAACGAGTTTACATTAAAGACAATGGCAAATATCAAAAAGATTCCTACAGTATCCTTTACATTTCCGAGTAATGACATTGAGTAACCAAAAATAAGCATTCATTACACTTTCATAAAACGTAAGAACCATTTCTTTTACATTTGTTTGTTTATAGGTCGACTATCGATCATTCTTGTGAGTAACATTGAATTTAACTGCCTTACACTACAGACCTACCGAGTCGAGTTTAATACGAGTCACAAAGAAATCAATTGGTGAGTACATTTGAAACATATCTTTTTAAAAGTTCTTTGCGACAAACCATATTTAATAATTAAACCATGACGAAACCAAAAAAATACTTCCGAAACAACTTTGAGTGCACAAACCTCCTTGTCACCAGAGCAAAAATTATTGTTTTCTAAATTAAATAACCGAGTAAACAAATTGAAAAGTTTCGAACAATTTGTTAATGAGTGTAACGCTTTTGAGATTAACGAAGAAACTTTAGAACAATTAATTACAAGAACTGACTATGTCAAACCTTTGTTAAACGAATATGAGAACTTATATGATGAATTTGTCGCATTTGGGTTTGAGGATGAAAGCATACCGAGTAATGACGAGTTTGAAGTTTCACTTGGTACAGTAATCAGTAAAGCAAACTTGTTTGTAAAACGTTATGAAAGGAGAGAGAGAGTGTAATCAAAATTCTTCTAGTGGTTCTGTAGTAACAAATGGTGCACCTTGTGTAAAGCTGCCGGAAATTCCTTTACTAAGTTTCAAAGGTGAAATTTCAGAGTTTTCTAATTTCATGGAGAGATTCATGTCTTGTGTTGATCGAAACCTTAATTTAACCGATGATCTGAAGTTGACTTATTTACAATCTTGTCTAAAGGCCCCCTGCGTCTGAGATATTAACTGGGTTACCAATTGTTGGTAGCAATTACAAAGTTGCATTAGATCTTTGCGAAACAGATATCAAAATAAACGTCTCTTGATTTTCCAGCAACTTGAGCAATTATTTGAGAGTATTAAATTATCTCAAGGAAAACGGTTTAAGGAATTTTTACGATTCAATTACTAAACACTTAAAAACCATTGACAGCTTAAATCTTTCTGATTCTGACTACAAGAGTGCCATAATAGCCTACCTCATAAAATCCAAGAGTGATACTCGAACGATCGTAGAGTTTTCTAAGCAATTTCCAGAGGATATACCACATATCCACGAGAGTTTAGAGTTTTTGAGCCATAGGTGTAGGCTAATAGATGATATAAGCGTTTGTTTAAAGAAAAATGGAGCAATTCATTCTTCTAATGTTACGAAAGAGTGCCCTAAAACCATTTTTTAAAATGAAACCCAGTGGGAACTTTTCTTGCAACAAGTACTAATAATTGTCCGCAGTGTAAAGGAAATCACTTACTTTATAAATGTGATGCATTTTTTAGACTGCCCGTCAGAGATAGATATAACAAAGTAAAAGAATTTCGATTGTGTTTTTAACTGCTTAAACCATGATTATAGAGAGAATTGTAGATCATCTTACAATTGCAAAACCTGAAAGAAAGATCATCATACTTTAATTTGTTTCTCGAACAAATTCACCAGACATAAGCCTCGTCCAAATTCCTACGGAATTGAATCCATTTCAGATAGCCCCTTAACGAACGATTCTGCTGTCGGGACAAATGAGATACAAGGTTCACCTCCGGGTCTTAGTTCATCGTCTACGACGTGTAACTGGCGGTCAATTCGAATGTATTGCTGTCTACAGCAAGGGTAAGAGTGAGAAACGGTACATATTTATCTGAAGTCCGTGTTTTATTAGATAGTGGAAGCCAAAGCAATTTCATAACTGAACAGCTTTGCCAAGAGTTGAATTTAAGGGCAAGTCCGATTAATATATTGGTAAAGGGCGTCGGCGGTACTACAACACAAGTGACTAAAATGGCTACCATTACAATACAATCGCTTAAAGGTAATTATCAATTTGCTGCCCATTGTTTAATCTTAAAAGAAATTACCGACAAATTGCCTCTTGTATCTTTCCAAAAGAGTTATTTGAGTATTCCGTGCCATGTGAGTCTAGCCGATGAAACATTTAATATTCCAGGAAAATCGATATCCTCCTTGGAGCTTCTTCCTATTTTTAGCTTAATAAAACCTAATCAAATCTCATTAGGGAGAGGGATGCCTGTTATCCAGGATTCGGTGTTAGGGTGGTTTATTTCAGGTAACATACCCGAGAAAATTTTGAGTAAAAATACTTGTTTTCCTACTCATGTCCATCATACCATTGCACATAATTCTGAGAGTTAGAGAGAGTTAAATCAGTCTCTTATAAAATTATGGGTGATCGATCGTAGAACCTAAAACTAATCTTTCATTATTGTCCCGAGAAGAACGATTCTGCGAAATCCATTTTTAAAAACCGTCAAACAAAATGTCGACGGTAGGTTAATTGTCTCATTACCCTTCAAAGGTAATTTTACCAATCTTGGTGATTCTGAGCAGATGGTAAAAATCAATTCTTTAGATTAAAACAACGCCTTTCTAAAAACCTAATCTTCGAACAGAATATATTGAGCAAATGAGGAATATATCGCTCTTGGTCATATGAGTAAAGTAGACTCAATCCAATCTTCCGGAAATTTCGAGACATTAGATGGTCCTATTCCTGTCAATTCAGTACCCAATTATTTTTTGTCTTACCATTGTGTGGTTAAAGGAGACTCGTTAACTACCAGAGTCCGTGTCGTTTTTAATGGAAGTCTGAAAACGTCCACTAATTTATCCTTGAACGATACCCAGGTTGTTGGCCCCCCAGTTCAGGGGAAACTGGTAGACCTTTTAATCAAGTTTCGACAGTTTCCATTTGCAATTACTGGTGACATAGCTAAGATGTACAGAATGATTGAAGTTTCTAAAAGCGAGAGAAAATTTCAAAGGATTTTTTGGAGAGAAAATCCTAGAAACCAATTGGAAACCTACGAAATCAATCGAGTCACTTTTGGTACAGCTTCTGCAAGTTTTCTGGCAACACGCTGCCTAGTTTACCTTGCTGACAAGTTTATCCATCAGCACCCTGAAGGTGCACATGTCATCAAACAAAACTTTTACATGGATGATTTGTTATACAGTTGTCAATCGGAAAAACAACTGATTTCTATCAAGCAACAGGTCAAGAAAATTTTAGAGTCCGGGTGTTTTGTAATTAGGAAATTTCTATCCAATTGTCCAGATATAATGAACGAAAGAGGTCTTCCATCCGATTGTAATTTAATCATTATTCCTCTTGGAGAAAGATCGAATACAAAAACCTTAGGAGTTCGTTGGAACTCTATTGAAGATAAATTATTCTTCAACTTTTGTTTGAACTTTGAGGAACGTGATTATACCAAAGAGCCGTTTTGTCCTGTTTAGCAAAATTATTTGACCCTTTAGGCATTTTGGCACCTATTGTCGTTAAAGGAAAATTAAATTTACAATTTCTTTGGCAACAAAAAGTAGATTGGGATCAAGAGTTACCTGGTAATGTGCTTAAGGAATGGCATGAGTTTAAAGGCCAATTAAAAATCATCAATAATATTATGGTGTCACGTTGTCTAATCCCTTCGAATTTCATTAGTTTGCAAATCCACGGGTTCTGCGATGCCAGTTCTATCGCTTATGGAGCTTGTATATATGTTAGATGTACAACATCAAGCGGCCGAGTATATTGTAATCTCGTAACGTCTAAATCTCGGGTAGCACCATTGAATACCATAAGTATTCCAAGGTTGGAATTGTGTGCTGCTGTCCTGCTAGCAGAGTTGTCGAAGGATGTTATAAAAAACTTCGATGTAGTCTTTGAAAGGGTGTTTTATTGGACAGACTCCATGGTCACTCTAAATTGGGTCCATTCGGCACCTAATCGATATAAGGTCTTTGTAGCTAACCGTATAGCGGTTATTCAAGAACTAACAGACATTGGTAATTGGAGGCATGTAGTCTCTCAACATAATCCTAGTGATTTAATTTCCAGAGGAGTTCATCCAAGAGATTTGTGTGACAATAAGTTCTGGTTTCATGGTCCGTCTTTTCTGAGTTCAGTTGACAACTATAATTTTGAAAATTGGTTCAATTTTAAAGGAAACGAACGTACAGATGCGAAAGAGTCAAATATTTGTTTTCACAGTCAGGTCACAGAGCACCTTGACCTTTTTCAGCGCTATTCCAGTTTCACTAAGCTAAAAAGAGTGTTAGCATATGTCCTTAGATTTATCAACAATTGTCAAAGGTATTAAAGAAGTCGTCTAACTAGTCACCTTACAATTCGGGAATTGAAACAATCCACGGAAAGGTTAGTGTATCTTTGTCAGCATGAAAGCTTTGTTCCTGAGTTACAGTGTTTACGAAAAGGAGTTCAAATAAAAACTTCTTCTGTTCGATTATTGGACCCCTTTTAGACAGAGCTGGATTAATTAGCATAGGCGGTCGGCTTGCACGTTCGAGTTTTAATTTTGATAAGAAATATCCTTTGCTCCTTCCGAAGGATCACGCATTAACATGGTTAATACTCAAATTTTTTCATCTGACTTATCTTCATTGTGGTCCTCAACTCCTGCTATCAATAGTGTGAGAGTCATTCTGGCCGGTACACGGAAGAATATTGCAAAATTGATAGTTCGGAAATGTATTGTTTGTTCCAGGTTAAGTCCTAAATTTAGTCATCCATTAATGGGAGATTTGCCTCCCAATCGAGTACTACCAAATATGCCAGCATTCTATAACATGGGTTTGGACTACGCAGGTCCAATCTTAATTAAAGATCGCAAAACGAGAGGAGCCAAATTGATAAAGAGTTACATTTGTATTTTTATATGTCTTACAACACGTGCTTTGCATCTTGAGCTAGTCAGTAATTTATCAACCGAATCTTTTTTGAATGTATTATACCGATTTATAGCAAGGAGAGGTGTGCCCTCGAGTATTATGAGTGATAATGGCGGAACATTTATTGGCGCAAGGAATTATTTGAAAGATTTATTTCTATTTTTCAAAGATCAACAAGTAAAAAGTACAATAACCGATACTTTAAGTCAGAAGCAAATAAAATGGGTATTTATCACTCCTAGAACCCCGCATGAAGGAGGTCTGTGGGAAAGAGCAGTTAAATCCACTAAATTTCACTTATATAGAGTATTAAATAATACGCATCTTGATTATGAAGATTTTAACAAAAATTGAAAGTGTATTAAATAGCAAACCTTTATCCATTTTACCAAGTGACGGTCGTGATCTAAGCCCGTTAACTCCAGGTCATTTCCTTATTCTCCGTTCTTTCAATGCCTTGCCTGAACATGATTTTAGTCAAACACCTCCAAATCGGATTGGTCTCTTCAACCGAATGCAACAAATTGTAAGACATTTTTGGAGTCGATGGTCCAGAAGTAGTGCCAGAATACCAACGTCGTGTAAAGTGGTTTCAACGTCTGCCAAATCTCGCACGAGTTGGGCATGTTGTACTTGTACAGGAAGAAAATCTACCACCATTGCAATGGCCATTGGGACGCATTGTCAAAACACATCAAGGAACCGACGGCATCACTCGTGCTTTAACGATTAAAGTAAGCAACGGTCGAGAGATAAAGAGGTCAATACATCGCGTGTGTGTTTTACCAGATGATTCCAACTAAGGGATCGCATCCACCAGCGAAACAATTTTTTTGTAATGTGTTGTTTATCGAAAAAAAAATTGTGTTTCTGTTGTATTTAGGTTAAGTTTTTTTGTTTCAATCTGCATGTATTTGTTCTTTTTGTGATACAAAATGTATTTCCATTATGTTTGTTGAAACGCCTGCCGGTCATTTTAAGGTGGCCGCTGTTAATAATTGCGTAAAAGCAATGTGTATTGCCTAACTGTTCGTAATTATTCTTTGTTATAGTTAGTACTAGGGAGCGTGCGTGAAGATACTTCACTTACTTACAGTCCATGAGCGCAACGCTTAAGTTGTATTGTGTATACGCCAAGAATAAAAAAATTAAATAATGTGTTCAAATGAAGATTATTATTAAAACAAATCAACAAGTTAAAGATAAGAAAATTCTTTTGTATTTGGATGATATTTTAATAGCGACGAAAGGGAATCGATGAACACTTAGTAATACTAAAAGAAGTTTTTAACTTAATGGTAGAAAACTTATTGGAACTTCCGCATAGACAATGAATTTATTTATTTAGGGTATTTAATTAATTGTAAAGGAATTAGACCGAATCCACAAAATGTTCAAGTAATGTCAAATTACCCTGTTCCTAAAAATGCAAAGGAGGTTCAGAGATTTATTGGCTTGGCAAGCTACTTCCGTAGATTAATTTCCCAATTTTCCATAATTAAAATCTTTATACAATTTAGTTAAGAAAAATAGTACATTCAAGTTTGATACCGATGAATTATATGCATTTGAAGATTTAAAGAATAAGTTAATCGAAGCACCAATTTTAGCCATTTATTCCCCCATATTAATTACAGAATTACACTACGATGCTTGCGCTTCCGGCTATGGAGCTGTAGTTTTACAAAAACAGTTAAATAATTTGTTTCAACCAATTGCTTATTACAGTAACCGAACGACAGAAGTCGAGTCGAGATACCATAGTTATGAACTTGAGCTATTAGCGATCATAAACGCAATCAATCGTTTTCACATTTATTTGCAAGGGTTAAAATTTAATATAGTTACGGACTGCAATTCAATTAAATTAGCGCTGCAGAAAAGGACATTAATCCAAGAATTAATCAAAGGGCTCTGACACTTCAGAACTATGATTACAGTTTGGAACACCGTCAAAATACTAGGATGCAACATGTAGACGCTCTTAGTCGTCTAAATAATATTTTGGTACTTGACGAGAACCCTTTCGAACAAAATTTAGCTATAGCGCAAAAATTTAGATAGGAAAATACAAAACACAAAATTAGAGTTAAAAATAAGGACAGTAAGCAATTTGAACTAAGGAACGGATTAGTTTATAGGAAGACGGGAAAAATTAATTGTTTTATGTACCTAGTGCAATGGAGAATAATGTTATTTTTAATTCCCCGATAAATTAGGACACGTAGAACGAGGTAAAACAATAGAATACTTACGCAGAACATATTGGTTTCAAAAATTACAGCTAAAGTTGACATGTATATACAAAATTGTATAAAATGTTTGACTTATTCGACAAACAGTGGTAGGCATGAAGGGATTTTACACAACATACCTAAAAACGATAAACCCTTCGTTACCATACATATTGATCATTACGGTCCTTTAGAAAAGACTTCAACAGGGAAAAAATATATTTTCGAAATAATAGACGCTTTCACTAAATTTATTAAATTTTATGATGTGAAAACTACTAAAGCTATAGAAGTGATCCACAAATTGGAAAACTATTTTAAAAACTTTAGTAAACCATATAGAATTGTGTCAGATAGAGGTAGTTCATTTACCTCTAAGGAATTTGAAAACTTTATGCCAAAAAAAGGTATAGTACATGTGAAAGTAGCAACAGCCTCCCCGAAGTCAAATAGACAAATAGAAAGGGTTAATCGCGATTTAACACCTATGTTGTCGAAATTTTCAGAATTGAGACATAAATGGGACAAAGTTTTAGACAAAATAGAATATGCAATCAATAACTCGTATTGTAGGTCTATAGGGTCAAGTCCCTCGATGTTGTTGTTTGGAATCAATCACTTGCCCTGAAAATATGAAACCGTGGCTAAAAATTAGTTAAGTTATTCTGTATTTGCTTGTAATGTAAATATGTACGTATAATTTATATAATAGATACTTGTATTGATTGTAATTTAAATAAGTTAGCTATTACTGTGAATACTGTGTTTGAGGTCGAACATTAGTCAGGTTAGGCCCGAACTGTAGGGATTTAGCTCTTAAGAAACCACATTAGGTTTTTAAGAAAATTATAACTATACGAATTATTTGGGGTTATAGTAATAATGAGGCGGACATGCGAAAAGCATTGTATTTGTTATGTAAGTCATGATTTTGTAAAAAAGGGAGTTCGTTTCCGATTGTTGATGGACACAGATCGGTTTGTGTCTGTGGTTTGGTTTGTGAGAAAACAAAAGAACGGATTGCATCGGTGCGTCCATCTTTTTGTGATATTGTATCGTCTATTGTACCATTTAAGAATTAAAGTAATGGTAACTTTATGGCGCGTTTTATTTAAATTCAAACAAGGTAATCTCCACAAAGGTAATTGTTTAAAGTCTGTTAGTGACTTAATTCCTTTACCCAAACTGAATCATTTGAGAACGTATTAAATTTACTTATATACATTTTGAACTATAGAAAATCCGGATTATCAGAAAAATGCAATTACAAAATTTAAAACGATGCCAATTACTTTTAAATCTTCTGTTGAATTCTAATATTAAAACAATGTACGTACACTCATGAAATTTAAAACTTGGACACCACAATTTCTGTAAACAAAAGTTTGCACATTGTGAAGCGGGCTTAAGGGTATCATTTACAATTATAACAGCAGGTAGTCTCAGCAGGGGTTATCTTATAGAAGGACTGTAGAATGAATCATTACACTAAGCACGTTTTAGAAAATAGGTAATTTACGTTGCTTACTTAATTTTTTCTTTAAAGAATATATTTGAAGGTATCGCTAATTAAACACCATAGCTCGATTAATTATCGAATCAAAATTTTGTTCAGAAAATTTATTTAAATCATCTTTTATTAAATCAAAAACTAAACATGGTTATTTGGGTTGACTGATTATTACTTATTTTTTTATTAATAAATTTAATTTATTAATTATTAATTTATTAAAAAAATTATTAAATTTTTTATTTATAATATTATTTTTATAAAATTATATTTTATATTTTTTTTTTTTTTTTATATAAAAGTGAAAATAAAAACTAAGGCAATTCTTATTGTCAACGTATATATTTAGTTTTTGACAAGAATTTATTACATAATTATAATTAAGATACCAAGTTATAGTTTAAAATTAAATGAAAACTTTTTTTTAAATAAAGGTATTACTATATAAATAAATATAAGAAATCAATAATGGGTGTGACCTCCATTATTATTGATACATTCTTGGAGGCGTCTGCTCATTGACGCTATCAAGGTATCAATATAATTAATATTAATCGTTTCCCATGCGGTATCAATGGCTGCAATTAGTGCATTACGGTTTACTGGTATAAAATTTGGCCCTTGTTGTCTTCGGATAACAGCAAGTATTCGAGCCCAAACATTTTCGATAATGTTAAAATCTGGGCTTTTTGCTGGCCAGGGTAACAGCTCCAAGTTATTTGCTTGTATCCAGTTGCGCACAACCCGAAGTATAGGGTCATCATATCCCGATAGTTAATTATCGAATGTTCCAAGAAAATATGTGTAAATAGTAAATGGAATCTACTAACGTAACGTTAAGTCGTTAATTATAGTTACATAACTCTCCTTTCATAAGATATAGTTCATATTAATATGCTTATTGTAAAGCTTCGTACACACCTGAACAACAAACCGAGGAACAAACAGAACAACGAACCGAACGGCAATCGGAACATTAATTTGGACGGTGCTACGTACGAATTTTAGAACAGATTTGCAAGTCCTGATTGTTCCACGAACGGTTTGCGGCGTTCCACAACTTGTCGGTTTTTCTCCGACATCAAAGAAAATGCGCGCGAATGCGTTTGCAGGTTTGGACGAATCTAAACAAAACGGCGAACAAACTTATGCGGAGAATTAAATTATTTATTTTTTGTCCTCCCTTTTGTGGGTTTGTTGTGTTTTTAGGTAATATTATGGAGTTGACAGAAGAAAAATGTTTTAAATTAATCAGTGTTTAAGAATGCAAGAAAAAATGATGTCCCTATTAGCATCATTTGGGCGGAAATTTCAAAAAATAAAAAAGCAAAGTAAATTATAATTTTTACTCTTCTTTGTGCGTAAAAATTTGGTTGGCACTATCTTCTTGTTTTCCGCAATTTTCTCTTCTCAATAATAAATATATATGAACTGAAAACTACTGAAAATAATTATGGGAACAGCACAAACGTTCCGTTTGTTGTTCGGATTGTGGAAATCATAAAAGATCGTTTGTCGTTCTGTTTGACTTTCGGTTCGTTGTTATGTTTGTTGCTCGGTTTGTTGTTCAGGTGTGTACGAAGCTTTACAACTTAAGCAACAATTTTTGGCGAATAAAGATTAGTTTGTGATGTAATATTAGAAACACAAATTTATATCATATCAAATTTATGACAACTTAAAACCAAGAACGTGTATGTTATTGCTAAGAAATTATTAAGGAAAAAGCGCAATTGCAGTGTAAATATTTATAATTAGATATTTTCGAAAGTTTATAAGTCCTCTATTGTAATCTTAATACTTAAAGAAAATCCTGTCCATTAGCATTATAAGGAAATGGCTTTTACTTTATGAATAAGTTTCAATAACAATAGAATATCCTTGCTTGTTTAATTTACTTCCTTTGAGTCATATTGCTCTAAGGGTTGTTACATTGGTCATTAGAAGTATGTAATAAATAAACAATTACCTACTGTTTGAGAAGGGGTAGTGTGAACCAATAAATAAAGTAAGAAATGTAAATTCCATTTTAGTTTAAAATTTCAAGTGTTGTGAAAATGCCACCTCATCTCGGTGCTGATTTGAAAGCGCGGATTGTTTCGGAATTAGCGGCGGGCCGTAGCGTGCGTGAAATTTCACGTATGTTAGATATACCAAAAGCACCGTAGGGCATTACCGAGTAAAATGGAATCTTGAACACACTTTGGAAAGAGCCATCGGAAGTGGTAGACCTAAAGTATCTACACGTGCTCAAGATCTCGAGTTGTTTCATTACGTAACAGAACAACCATTTGCTACATACTCCAGGGCTATAGCAGATACACATTTTCCCGGATGCCGTATAACTGCACAAAAAGATTAAAGGAGATGGGAATAAAAAGTATAATGCTGCTGCGAAAGAAGTTCTCAGTGACGAAAATATGAGACGTCGTCTGGAATTTGCAAGGCGATATGTGAACGAACCTTTGGAATTTTGGAATCGAGTGATTTTTAGCGACGAAAAAACGTTCAATAGCCGCAACGATGGACCACTAAAAGTTTTTAGAATGGAAGGAACTCGTTACGAAAATAATCACATATGTCCTAAAAAACGAAGTGGTTATTTTCTGTGAATGTGTGGGGTTGGGTTAGCGCGCGGGGTCCGGGAGTTTGTTGGGCTATCGATGGACGTCTTGATTCTGCTGCGTATTTAGATATTTTGAAAACTATTATGAAACCTTCAGTCGAAGTGTTTTATCCAGACGAAGATTATATTTTCCAACAAGTAAGTATTCTTATTTCACTATACTTTCTCCAAAAATAGTTCGGGATCTGTTGAATTAACATTTTCATAATGTATTTTTGTTGTTAAAGGACAACGCCCTATTCATACTTCGCGGGTTGTGCGCAATTGGATACGAGAAAATAACTTGGAGCTGTTACCCTGGCCAGCAAAAAGCCCAGATTTTAACATTATCGAAAATGTTTGGGCTCGAATACTTGCTGTTATCCGAAGACAACAAGGGCCAAATTTTATACCAGTAAACCGTAATGCACTAATTGCAGCCATTGATACCGCATGGGAAACGATTAATATTAATTATATTGATACCTTGATAGCGTCAATGAGCAGACGCCTCCAAGAATGTATCAATAATAATGGAGGTCACACCCATTATTGATTTCTTATATTTATTTATATAGTAATACCTTTATTTAAAAAAAAGTTTTCATTTAATTTTAAACTATAACTTGGTATCTTAATTATAATTATGTAATAAATTCTTGTCAAAAACTAAATATATACGTTGACAATAAGAATTGCCTTAGTTTTTATTTTCACTTTTTATATTAACTACAGAAAAAATGAAACGTCATAAAATATACATTTTGTAAGGACTAAATATTATGAATAGAGAGTTTAATGATTTTTTTAATAACTTACAATAATTAGTAGGTTAGATTTATTTAAAAATAAGTAATAATCAGTCAACCCAAATAACCATGTTTAGTTTTTTGATTTAATTTAAAAGTTATTGCTTGTAGACGTTTTTTTAAATCAAAATTATTTCTAATTTTATTTTGTAAACATTTCCTAAACAAAATTTTGATTCGATAATTAATCGAGCTATGGTGTTTAATTAGCGATACCTTCAAATATATTCTTTAAAGAAAAAATTAAGTAAGCAACGTAAATTACCTATTTTCTAAAACGTGCTTAGTGTAATGATTTATTCTACAGTCCTTCTATACGATAACCCCTGCTGAGACTACGTGCTGTTAGAATTGTAAATGATACCCTTAAGCCCGCTTCACAATGTGCAAACTTTTGTTTACAGAAATTGTGGTGTCCAAGTTTTAAATTTCATGAGTGTACTTTTAATATCAGAAGATAACCTCTGAACCTCAAAAACAACCTTCACAATTAATCAATAATTTAATTCTAACATTCGTTCTAAGTGGATGCAACTTCAAAGTTTGAAATATGTTACGTTTAAATACTTAGTAGATACTTATGCAATTACAATTAAAATTATCAAATATTTGCAAACTTGTTTTTATCCATCTATCGTTTGGCAGCTGAACCAGAAAACAAAACTACAGTTCTTTCAGATCGCATGTCGTCGCTTTTTTTGGTGCGGCTGCGTCCGTAACTAACACGATTAAGCGCCCATAACTCGGGCGCAAATTGAGGTCGTTGAGGTTGCGGAATTATAAGTATATAAAAACAATGATAGTAGGTATTGGCAGTTAGCACAGATGCATGAATTAACTTTTCTTTAAAATATTCAGTGTACCAAGTATTAGCAATAGGTAGCGCTGTAAGTGAAATAATTATGTAAATATAATTATGAATAACGGACGGTATATCACACTTTTGCGGCATTACTACATGACAGATGGTACTGTCGTAATAGTAACCTTATCTTTATCAAACCAAATATATTTATGTGATGAAACATCATAAAGCGTTGATTGAAGTTCCTTCAAATTTTGGCTGTGTTTGTTTTCGTTCATGAAACATTTACTTACGTATATTTTATTAATTTTTAAGCATAACTATTTTGCATAGCTTTTTTTATTTATAATTTTTTATAATTCAATAATTTAAAACAATTTTATATTTACTTTCGTATTTATATATTATATATGTAACGGCGAGTAATCGCCCACCAAATTTTAGTCAACTTTGGGATTCGGTATTTTCAGTTACGCTATAGTTTACAAGAAGGAAGCATCGTGGCCTAAAGCCGTTAATTTACATAATGCTGTTAAACGTTTAATGAAACAGGTTGCCGCTTTGGGTACATGCGGCTGACCATGAAATTATTTACGGTCGTTGAGGTTACTCTGAAGAATATTGTAAAGCATTAATTAAGAAATATGAAAAAGGTACAGCGTTATGTTGAGCATACCAAGTTAACATATTTACCATCGAAATTTTAATGGATTCTCTATTAGATGTGGTTTTGGAAAAATTTGCTGAAGACATCAAAAGTTTATCTCCTCGGATGAAGAGTGTAGTAAGAATGATTAAGAAATATAAGAAATCGTGTTAATTATTGTTGATTATATTAATATTTGTAAAAATGTAAATAGTTTTGTAATTGTTTAATATTGTATAAAAATAAAATATTAAATTTGTTCAATAGGTATACCAGCATGATTTATTTAATTCGCGTAAATAGATAGAATCTGATTTTCCTATCCAAATATGTATTTCGAGATGGTGATTTGAAAAAGAAATGAGATATTAGAGAGAACATGGTACCATTTACAACTAATGGTAGGTAAACGTTAGTTTAATTAAACCATAGAAACTGTATCTTTAATAATTTAATTTTCAACTGCATAGATGTTAAATAATTTAATTAATCAATTCATACTTACAAAGACAAATGTTTAATTTAAAATCAATAAATCAATACAAATATTATGCAAATCTTTAATATGTAAGACTCCAATTTTTGAATTTTAAATTTGGCGCAATTTATACAGCGCATGACTGGGAGTTTACAGTTTAGTACCTAAATAACGCGCATATATGGTGTACTTCCGTAACGCACTTATGTTAGTATGTTAAGCGGTGAAGTTTTTGTTTTATGTTTATGAAAGTTTGTTACTTATGATTTTTAGTGCATTTATTATACATTAAAGATCAATTTAAATTAAGAACGGTGTGGACTATTTATTTCAAAACGGCCATTCCTCACAATTCCATATATAGTAGTTCAGTAAATAGAATAATCATATAAAATAAGTTAACGAGAGAAAAATACAATGTGTTTTGATGGTTTATTTTTTATCTACCAAAGGTTAGGTGTAAATGTAAAATCTTTTATTAATTTTTGTACAATACTTTCAATCGAATAAACATAAAAAAATGTTTCATTTAAATACCTACTTAGCAAATTTCTTATTAAATTTTACATTTTAGTGATACTCAGTTACATTATGTTTTTAATTTCTGTTTCAAAAAAAATTATGGGAGAGCTTATTGGTTGTATAACAAAATTTTTTAAAACGACTTTATTACTGTTTTAAAGAAAGAAATTTTAAACCTAAGTTCATTTCCTTTCTTTGCATCTCGTAAATACAATATTTTGTTGAAACATTGTAAACAGAAAAAATTGTCTACCATTATATTTTTACTGCCACGTTTTACTGAAAATGGTTTAGATATGTAACTGTAATTTTTTTTAGTAAATAAATTAGTTAGTGTACATTTTCCTAACAACGTTTTTAAAGAATTGAAATGTGTATACACACAGTTTAAGAACCAGATTTGTTTTTCATTCTGTGTTGTTATTTTTTAAAAATTAATTCATCCATCCCAAATATATTTTCCCAATCATATTGAATAGTTTGGCTGTAATATTCCGTGTCGTATACCGTAAATAACCCTGTATACCGCAGAATCTTATAATGAATACAACATTCATCTGTTTACAAAATGGTGTTAAGTGATTGCTATTTTTGTTTGTGAACTAGTTTATAATGTATAAGAAAGAAAAATATACATGTCTTTATTCTTTTCATCTTGTTTATTAAATGTTTAATTATACGTCATCTGTTTACAAATGGTGCTACGTAATTGTGCTTGTGTGTACTAGTTTATAATGTAATATACAGGGTGTCCCACCGGGAACGCCATCGATAGATTATAGAAAAACTGTACATGGGAAAATTTGAAAATTTGGTAGTAGCACTAGCTTTCAAGATGTTGACACTTCCTGTTATACCGGAAGTAGGTGCCAGTTGCTTATTTTAAATGGAATACCTATATATTATTCCATTTTTCGATTTTGCATAAAATTGTAGACATTTTAGTATAAAGTCCTATACCTAAGTCTATCTGTTTTAGACTTATTTTAATTTTATAATAAAATGACGTTTCAGGCCTAAACAAAATTATAAAATTTTCCTATACTAATGCTTTTATTATTTAATTAGAATAGGATTTCTTGTAGCAGGGGACCTATTTTAGTGGACTATGTCGCTATTTTGATAATAAATTAATACAGGGCGATAAAAAAAGGATTAAAATTAAATTCAAAAACACGTCAAAGTCATTTTTAAATGCAAGCACCATGTTTTTATAATTTTATCTTATTTAGCATCAAAAATAAGGGTTGACTTTGTACAAGGTTATCTATTCAAAAATTCATAGTTTTCGAAATTTTGTTTTTTGTTGCACAAATGCTATTGATTTCTTTTAATATGAATGGTTATTCCTAGTTGGCCATGATGGCGTTAGAAAACAATCATCTGTCAAGGATATGTCAAACTGTGTGTATCAAACTAAGAAATGCCAACAGTTAACTGTTGCCGACTGTGAGTGTTAAAGTGCATATCGTTATCCAAAGCGATAACTTATTGCTTGAAACACACGTGTGTCGATAAAACCAAGTAATTACTTGTACAGTATTACACACGCAACGTAAGAACACCTGGCTTTATCGACACACGTGTTTTTTTCAAGCATTTAAAGTTATCGCTTTGGTAACGATATGCACTTTAACACTCACAGTCGGTACAGTTAACTGCTAACACATGTTCTTAATATAACTTATCACATTGTCCATAAATAATAAATAAAATTTAAGTAATTTTCGTTTGTATAATTTAAGCGTCACGGCATGATTATTGAAAATTTTTAACAGTTTGACATATCCTTGACAGATGATTGTTTTCTAACGCCAACATGGCCAACTAGGAATAAACATTCATATTAAAAGAAATACAAAAGCATTTGTTCAACAAAAAAGTTAAATTGCCAATATTTCGAAAACCATGAATTTTTGAATAGACAACCTTGTATAAAGTTAACCTTATTTTTGATGTTAAATAAAATAAAGTTATAAAAACATAGTGCTTGCATTTAAAAAAATTACTTTTGACGTGTTTTGAATTTAATTTTAATCCTTTTTTTGATTCGCCCTGTATTAATTTATTATCAAAATATCGACATAACCCACTAAAATAGTCCCCTGCTAAAGAAAACCTTTAATTAAATAATAAAGGCATTAGTATAGGAAAGTTTTATAATTTTGTTTAGGCATGAAAACGTCATTTTTGACATAAAATTTGAAATAAGTCCAAAACAGTTAGATTTTAGGTATAGGACATTAACTACACAAAATTGTCTAAAATTTTAGGCAAAATTCAAAAATAGAATAATATATAGGGTGTTCTATTTAAAATAAGCAATTTGACACATACTTCCGCTATAACCGGAAGTGTCACCATCTTGAAAATATTTTAGCGGAACTGCCCCATCGATGTTAGTATACTACCAAATTTTCAAATTTTTCCCATGTACAGTTTTCTATAATCTATCGATGGCGTTCGCGGTGGGACACCCTGTATATTTACACATGCGAAAGAGTGAGAAATATACACGTTTTATCCTTTTTCATCTTTTTTAATTTACAAATAGTTTATTCTTTCCATTTAAGAAAACAATACTTATTTAGAATACAATAATTTGAAAAAACTTTGAAATTGTGTTAGATAATTGTTGTTCGTGTTTGTGGAGTAGTATTATATTTACTGAAATAATTACGTTTTTTATTGTTAGTTAAATTTTATTTATTATGCTTATTAAGTACCATCTTCATTTAAGTTCTGGTTTAAAATAAAATTAATTACTTACTACCTGACACTTTAGATTCCGCCAACTTCTTAATAGATTTAAGGACATGCAAAGTAAATTTAAAAAACATACGGTTTGCAATAGTTTACTTGGTGAATAAAGTTGATTATAATTCTTCTATACCCTAAATTTTTATTACCTAAATACGTTTGAATACGATTTATTATTGGAACTATTTTTCCAACAAGCGAATAAACGATTTATGATTATATTTAACTAAATAAATCTTTTTTAATCTAGGTAAAATTATAAAACATATACGAGGATGTATTGATATCTAGTTAGCTTAGACCAGTTCCTTGCATAAACAAAATATTGCGTTACCATAGTAACGAACAATAACTTATTAGAAGTGTCAGTGTAAAGTTTGACGTCAAAAAAGTAAACCAGAGTCACGCAATAAATTAAATGAAAATTGAAAAATTGGAGTATCGAGCCATCATCAAGTACCTGTATTTAAAAGGGTTAAGAGATAAGCAGATTTACGAAGATATGCTTAATACCCTTGGTGATCAATGTCCTTCGTATGCGACCGTCAAAATTGGAATGCAAGCTTCAAAAGAGGTAAATTTTCCATTGAAGATGATGACCGATGGGGAAGGCCAGTTTCTGTGTCAGTCAGTCCCCGAAAATATCGATGCAGTTCATGACATGATTTTATCAGACCGTCGAATTGGGCTAAAACGGATATCTGAAGCACTGAATATTTCATACGAACGCGTTCTTCATATGGTTCACGTCAATTTGGACATGAGAAAAATTGTTGCAAAATGGATCCCCAAATGTTTGAATGTTGACCAAAGCGTGCAAGGGTAGAAGCATCGCGTTCGATCTGTGCTCGATTTGTAAACGATGTTAAACCAAATTGTTACTATGGATGAGACTTGGGTACATTTTTACGATCCAGAAACAAAGCAACAATCGATGGAATGGCGACACTCTGGTTCTCCAAGACCTAAGAAGTTTCGTGTCCAAAAACTGCTGGAAAAGTTCTTGCTTCAGTTTTTGGGATTGCCATGGAGTAATCATGATTGATTTTTGGATAAGGATAGAACAATAACTGAGATTACTATTCGAAAGGTCTAAAAACGTTGCAAGTTTGCTGTAATAAATGTAACCAATTAAGAGGAGTATATGTTGAGCAATAAAACATTTTGACATTAAAATTTTGTTTGGTTCTATAGTAGGCTAAGAATTTTTTCAATATATCCTCGTAGGGTATGTGAAATAGATATATATATATATATATATATGTATATTATTAGCAACTTTGCCGACAAGTAGTTACATAGTCGATTCTTCAATAATTATAGCCAACCTAACAGTTGGCAAGTATAAAATTTTTGAATCGCCTGCAGTAAAGTACGCAAGAGGTGTACAATAGCAAACAAACACTGAGAATCACCTGACAGCTGTTTCGTCCTTTGGGACTCATCGGGAGTGAGAGAACTCGAGTGTAAGTTCACTATTGTACAAACGCGCGCTGTCGACTATATGTTCTACTGGAGGGATCAAATATTTAAATGATAGTTTTTTGACATCTAGTGTCGACCGTGAAAGCACACGAACGAAGTTGCACTTTGCCGACAGGTAAAGCAGTTACATAGTTGATTCTTCAATAATTATAGCCAACCTGACTTGCCAACTGTTAGGTTGGCTATAATTATTGAAGAATCGACTATGTAACTGCTTTACGTACCTGTCGGCAAAGTTGCTAACATTTTCGTACGTGAACGTTTTCACTAGTCGACACTAGATGTCGAAAAACTTATCATTTATATATATATAATCCCTTTTGTTGTAAATTTTCTGCTCTAATCTAATTTAGACAAACTTGTCTTATACTCCGACACAGTTTATTATTATAAACCTTTTAAAAAATCTAGATCGAAAAGCTTAAAAATAAAAGTTTGAATATAGACACATCGAGTTTTTTTTAATAGATGTAACGTACGAAAACTTGTTTTTAATTTCATCTGTATTTGTACATAATATTTTTATGAGGCGATAAAACTATTTCATTATTTACTGAACAGTTTACAGTTTCCGCCAATGCATCTTCAAACCCTACATTGACAACGTAAGTTATATTGCAAATATTATTTAAAAATAACACCAAATAAAATATTAAAATATTTATTAAATCAAATATTTTCGGACAAAAGATCAACATGTGAATATTTTAAACCTGTGTACTCGTTATTGTAATTGTTTCGGGTTTTAAACTTGTGGTAAACTCCTCTGTCAATACTTCAACCACCCTCTGTGGTAGAAAAACCTTACACGTGGTTGTTATGCATAAAGCATATCTCCCCCATTTGAACGTTTCCAATACAATCTTCAATATTGGGTATCGTTTACCCACCTCAAGATCTGAAGGCTTTAACGTTGGTAACTCGGCTGATTGAGACATAGCTGATTTGTTTAATATCGCTAAATCCATTCTATAAAACTAAAAATTAAATAAATAAAATTACAATAAAATGTAACACATATAGTAGTTTTTCAATAAACAATTATAAATACTAACTTACTGTTATGTTATGTTATGTATTACTCCGCGTGGTTTCGTTACTGCCGAACAGGTAAAGGAGAGAGCAGTATCCCGGATTTAATAAAGCGCGGAAATATGAATTGAAATGCATAACACCCTTCCCCCTACTTTTCAACATAATCACGTAAGTAAGTTGAAAGTCCTAGGTTACAATGTTTTCTTGCAATATCGGGCGCAGAACCGGAAGAAATACCAATTGGTTCACATTTACATTCGCCTTCGGTTCTGCTAAAGGAGCTAAACGAATTATTCATAGTCTCGCTTAGGGATTGCTCTACGTTTCTTTTCTCGGCGTATACAAAAACTGTCGACGTGCTCGATAAGTGGTACGTCGGGTACGTTGACCTTCGATAGCGTAACTGATCCACGTGTCTTCGGATAGACTCGCGTGAAGGTAAAGAGAATTCCCTAAATTTAAAAACTTGCGAAATTTTATTTTAAAATCAATCTGAAAAGCCCAATAATAAAGAATTCGTTTCAGAAGGCATTTTAGCGACTCGTCTTATAAAATGCGTCTTCTGAAACTAGTTCTTTAATATACTATTATCCAACCTCAAATTCCCGGACGATGTTCTATTAATAGCCAAGGAAAAAAAATCAACTGATGATGAACATAAATTAAATGAGCCAGGGCCAACAATATGGAATAAAAATAAACATCAATAAAACAAAAATTATCACTAACGGTACGATATCAAAGACTAATAGGAAATCAAGAAATAAAATATTCAGAAAAGGCGAAATATTTAAGCCAAATAATTTCATTTAAAAACGAAGGACTTAAAGAAATAAACACAAGAATAAAAGAGGGCTGTAGGAAGTTTTGGTCTCTTAGAGAAATAAGCATCTTTTTAATATCTGAATTATCTTAACGCTATCATGTGGTCCCCAAACCTGGGGTCTAACGATAAAATAACTGAAAATTCTACAAACAATACAGTATAAAATGACCAGAAACATTTTAAAATTAAGTGATAAAGTGAACTTAATTTTAAATTTAAGTCAATAGACACAGTGCAAAAACTAAAAAGGAAATGGGTAGGTCACGCTGTGGACTCCACCATTAAGAAACAGAAGAAGACGATGACCTACAGGCGATGGTAATATGAATTAAAACAGGAAGGAGCGAACTGGACGCGAAAGGAAAAAGACCGAAGTCACTGGAAAATTTTGGAATGTAGAACGTTCCATAGATACAAGCAGTAGATTCTCTATACGTGTTAGTGTTTTCTTCAGTCACCGATAGATGGCGTTATGCGTTGGCTTTCCGGTTTCGTCATTGATTGAATACCTCGATTATAGTGTCGTAATAGATATCGATTCAGAATCGATTATATTTTATCGAAGACGGCTGCGCGCTGTAATACCGTAAATAATATTACCACCCGGCGGAACAACGCAATAATTTAAAAATAGATTTAAGTTTTTAATATTTAATTTGTGTAAATATTACTAGGATATATTATTTAGATTATTTCAATTAATCTGAGTGTAGGTGTGAAAATAAAAGGAAACTAAAATAATGTAACACGTATCGCCACCTATCGGCAACTTCATATGCAAATATAGAATCATCTGGGCTATTATGAATTAAAATAGGTACACCAAATAAACCTTTTATTCAACATCTTATAGATATTTCGTAACGGGTTTATTACCAGTCATGTTAGTAATTTTTGAAAACTCTTTATCCACTTTATTTTATAGAATTCCTTGTACATATAGTTTCCAGAGTACAAGACTTAGACAACAACAAGCGATGATCTCAGTTCCAAGAAGGCAACTTTGCATTTTCCCTCGACGCTGGTACGAGTAAACTAATTATTTGAATCGATCAACCTTAAAACTATAATTCGTAAAATAAATGATTGCGGGTGGTGAAGTAAGTGTCCGTAGCTACGATAATGTAGTATTCTATTCTCTCTATTCAAAACATTGTGTTAGAACGAATAGATTGTGACGGTATTATTTTACGAACAAACGAAAATTCGGAATTAAAATTGATTTGTAGAACAAAATTTCCTAGAGTATAGACAACCGTGTTTACACTTATGCGATGAGGACGAAGTTTGTGTTGTAAATCTTTCTGGGGATTTTGTTGATTTGAGATTGTCGGTTTCGAAAATTTCTCCTTAGTCGGTCGGAAAATACATACTTTCATTTTTATTTGCTGACCCGTTGTAAAAGGTGTACAGGGAACATCATCTAAAATTCGAAGAGCGTGCAAATTATATAGTATAAACTGAAGTAGAATCATCCCGTACAACCAGCGAATACGTTTTCGTCTATTGTTCATGTGTGAGTACACTTTTACTATGTTTTTAATGAAATATCACGATTTCTATCAGTTGCAGACACCTTTTAAGCTGGCGAATGGATAATAATCCGAAAATTACTTTAACATAACGAAGTCTGATATCATCAGTGAAGATCACCAGCTTGGGAATTTAAACCTACATTGTAGTGTCTTTCGTTGTCAAGGACACCACCCAAGATAATCCTGTTATATGGTTCATTGTGAGCAGCCCAGCAACTGTTATCAACGGAGTCCATTTTGTCTTTCCTTTTTCTTCGGTGGACACTAAACACTGCAGGGTTTGGATACGAGAGCTGTCACATCTGCCTATTAACTTTCGAACACCGAAAACTTCCTATGTACAAGCTAAGTTAATTTTTTTTACGCATGTTATACATGATTTTTGTCGCGTTTTATGTACTCGTACTACGGCTGTAAATTTAACAACGTACCTTTTGCGCTGTGTAAAGAATCTATGGAAACTAGAAAGATCTTTCAAAGTATTTGCTTAATCGTGTGCGCTTTGAAACTTTTTAGATAATCGGCCAAGGTCCGGTACTCCCCGTAATTTGTCTCTTATATTAATAACAATATTTGCCACACGAGATTGGTGAATCACATGCATGGAATGATTGGTGCTACGACTGTCAAAATTTCATAATACACGACGACAGCTAACCTATTTACCTGCTTGTGCCTGAAATGATTACTCGTGTCTTAACTCGCTCCCGTGAGTTATTATTTTATAACTGCATATTGCTATTAACTCTAAACGATATTATATATTTATGTGTCTATGTATTTTTATGTATGTTGTGATTGAAGTCTAGTCGCTATAATTATAAATATTTCTATCAACGCACGGTTTGTTTCTTGGGTCTACGAGTTCCTAGTGGCTCTAGAATATGTCTTATACGCAATCCTAGGTGGCGCCTTATAAATTCTTCGTGCAGTGTAGAAGACTTAATTCTAATGATTCTAAATAAACCCACGGCGACTCCCGACTAAAAGGAGCTGCCGGCACGGTTTTCTAACACTGCTAGCTTAGTTAGTTTGTTCACAAATAAACCGTAACAAGATGCAAACTACAAATGTACATGTTAAATAAAGCGCTAAGTCGAAGTTCGCAATAATTCATTTTACGGACTATACCAAATTTTACATTGAACGCCTATTAAAAATCAAACTACAAACGACATTTCGTGTAAATATCCTTCATCTTAAAATTTAAATCATTAATTTTTTATTCAGTGGGTAGCGTAGTTTGCGGCACGAACTGCAGGCGAGCGTAGCAAATCATATGGGTACAGCAATTTAATGAAATCACAATCCATCATTTAGTGCATCCTATGGCAACACCCCGTCCACGTAAGCGATCCACAGTCATGTCTAATTACCCTTGTCTTGTGTCTTGAAACGTTGAATATGGCCAAAACTACCAGACTTATGTATACATTCTTCTTTTTAAAACTGCGAAGCACCATTAGTTCGCGAAATATAAATTTGCGCAATTTATACTTACCAAGTTTTACTTTTCCTGTGCGTAACTAATTCTTTTTAAAATCAGTTCTGAAATCGCAATTTTTGCAATTATATTTAATCATCTTTTCTTTAGTATGGGTTTTTTCAGACCGCTTCAAAGAACTTTTGGTACAAGTTTTGTTGTCGCACTTGGAGTGTTTGATCAAATGACGTTTTAAGGAGGCCGACTGACTACTACAGAAATCACATAAACTGCATTTGAAACTATGCGTTCTTGTGTGCCGTCTTAAAAACATTTTGTTTTGTAGTCACACATATCACACTTAAAAGGCCATTCTCCCGAGTGTTTATACAAATGCTTTTTCAAGTACTGCAATCTTGGACTGCAATAATCACAAAAAGTACATTTCAATGGTTTCTCTTGAGTGTGGATTCTTATGTGATTATCCAAAGCAGATTTGCTGACACATTTGTAATCGCACTTATCACATCTAAAAGGCCACTCCCCGAATGTTTGTACAAATGTCTTTTCAAACATTGTAATGTTCCACAAAGATAATCACAATATGTACATTTAAATGGTTTTTCTTGAGTGTGCTTCCTCTTGTGTATAGGCAAAGTAGTGTTGTTGAAACACTTGTAGTCGCACTTATCACACTTAAAAGGCCACTGACCTGAATGTTAGTAGAAATGCCTTGTTAAGTTTTTCGTCTGATTACTAGAATAATCACACAAGTTACATTTAAATTTAGCATGAGTCTTATAGTCACACTTTTCACATCTAAATGACAGTTTATCCGAGTGCTTCAACAATTTCTTAATGTACTGTTCTGGTAGTTACAGAGGTTGCACTTAAACAGTTTATGAAGGGTCAACTCATGAATCTCTAAAGTTGTTTTACACTTGGTTTGATAACCACAATCATGACATCACAGTAAATCCTCATTTAGTTTAATATCGCATTTCATTAAAGGATTATAACTACACTGATTACATTGAAAGCCATTTTCAATGTTATAATGACATTCAGAGCAGTTATTTTCTTCAATATCAGTGTCATCTTTAGCAATTTGTTCAGTCTTAATATCGGCAAACTCTTCTTTAATTTTCTGCTTTCGCAGGCATTAAAATATTGTAAGGTGGTTCAATTTTTTAAATTGGAAAGGTAGCGCTTTGTGCATTTAACCTGAGGAGTGGATGAGTGCCTCAATCACTTTCTTGTTGTCTGCTCGGGAGCTGGTCCCGGAAAGCGTTTAGTTTTCTGCGATTGAGATCATCCAGCCCTCCAGGTTTCGTTTCTGCGGCGCCTTGAAATGTCCTTCGTCATTGTTATGCCCGTCGTCACAGCCGATATGTTCCACGGCGCACTTGAGGACTGCTTACTGTGGCCTGCGTCAGTTGAGAGGATGTTGATCTCCTCTTACCTTTTCCGGTCATTTAATGTGAACCGGTTCGGAAAGATATTCTCCTCAGACTAGTCGATAAGGCCTCAGCTCGCGGGAGAGTGTCGCTGGTTGCCAACTAACCCATCGGCACAGATCGCATGACGCCTTCGTTTATCATGTGTTTTACCCCCTACACCGCGTCAAGGTGAACATCGTCGTAGGAGTTCAAATGTTTACAATAAACATGATATTAAGGTATGTTCACGAATAAAATACGCTAACAATTAATGAGAAGTTCAATAACTCGGGACCAACACAATAATTATCGTTTTACCCTAAAATTGTTAATGACTAAACAAAATACTTTTCTGTAAAATTTATTTATTAATTCAAAACACTTTCAGTATTAAGATTCAACACAAACAGATTCAATGTTACTTCTAACATATTATATGTATTTTACCAAATTTGCAAATCATAAACAATAAGCAATTACATCAGTGCACAGTGTGTCGAGCTACAATCTTCTTGTGTATAAGTTGATGGTGTGTTAATATACATTTTGTATGGGTTTTGAAATCGCACACATCACACCTAAACGGCCAATCACCAGTGTGTTTGTACATGTGTTTCTTTAGACCTTCCAAATTATTACTCCCATAGTCGCATAAATCGCATTTAAAAGGTTTTTCGTTAGTATGCGTTCTCTCATGTCGAATCAAAAGTGATTGGGTGTGAGTTTTGTAGTCGCACTTATCACAATTAAAAGGCCACACTCCAGTGTGTTTATACAAATGCACTTTTAAATTTCCCGATCGTCCGCCGCTATAATCGCACAAATTGCATTTAAAAGGTTTTTCTTGGGAGTGGGTTCTTTTGTGTCGAATCAAAGCTGTTTTGTCGCCACATTTGTAATCGCACTTATCACAGTTGAAAGGCCACTGACCTGTATGTTTATACATGTGGACTTTTAATCCGACCAAAACATGACTGCTATAATCACACAAATTACATTTAAACGGTTTTCCTTCGATGTGCCTACTTTTATGTCGAACCAAGTTAATTTCGTGTAAGTTTTAAAGTCGCACTCATCACAGCTAAAAGGCCACTTATCAGAATGTTGATACAAATGCCTTTTTAAGTTTCCAGAGTTATTACTAGAATAATTACAAACATTACATTTAAATGGTTTTTCTTGAGTGTGTCTTTTTTTGTGCCGACCTAACAGAGTTTTGTTTCGACTTTTGTATTCGCACATATCGCATCGGAACGACCACTTATCAGAATGTTTAATCAAATGCGCTTTCAGGTTTCTCATTTTATTGCTTTGATAATCGCAGAAATCGCACTTATACAAACTTTTATGAATCAACATGTGTACTTTCAAAGTTACTTTGCTCTTAGTTTGGTAACCACAATTGTGACATTCGAGAAAATTTCGCTTAGGTTTGTCATTGTTAATTACTGCATACTCATCTTTTCACAATTTCATCGCTCGTATTATCCGACTCGATTAATTCTTCTTTGATTTTTTGTACATAAACTTCTTCTTTAACACTGCTCGGAGAAATCGGTGGTAGAGTTTCAACCTTTATAATGCCTTCAGTATGGTATACGTTGTCAATTTCAACCTTGCATTTATTGCACGCAATTGGATTTTGATCAACGCTTAAGTCCTTCAACGTAATTCAAATGGTAATAAATAATTCAGCATTACGTGACACTTACCACTTCGGCCAACAATTTCGAGTCCAAAATTGAATCGTCCGTTAAAGTATGAAATCCGGCAGTTTCCTTTATTTGTTTTAAACAGATTCTGCAATATTTTGGTGTTTCTGCCATTTTATTATTAGTACCCCACTGTTTTGTATTGATTTTTATGTATAAAAGTCAGCTGTCATTAGTACACTGCATTTGAAGGAAAGTCCTTGGTGGTTCTTATCCCTACAATGTACCTTGTTACGAATATACAGGGTGATTTAGAACAACATACAGTAATCCCCGACTTTCATTTATCCTCACCACATCGCAGTACAATCAGCTGTTGTCACCTGCGGGATCAACAAACTATTCCAGTCAATTAATTTTTAATTTAATGCAAGTGTATTTTGTGAGTGCCTAAGTAACAATTCGTGACAACAAATACAGTACTTTTTACGATTTTCTTTATATCTTCTAAAGTACACAAGATAAATAGCTCGAACCTTATATCGTTGAAAAGGAAAAAAATCAAGTAATTCAACTGTATAAAAATAAATTATCATTTCCATTTAAAAAATGCAACTTTGGGTCATATTTCGCTACTGATGCAAGCAAAAATATTTGAATGACGCATATTATTCAATATCTAAATGTCTACAACTTTTATATTTACATATTTTTGATAGGATAAATAGTGTGGATTCTACGCAAGTTTAAAGAAAATGCCGATTTTCACTTTTTTTGCAATATCTAGTAGGCAACGCATTTCTTTGGAAAAACAAGAGAAGGTCTGAAGAGGTAAGATAAATACCTCCATATTGTTCCATTTAACCGACCCTGTAACTCTTACCGTTTCCAAAATACCAATGGTGAGCATCGAATTTTGGACACACTGTATATAGTAGTGTTAGGATTGACCTTCAGCAAGGTAAAAACAACTTTACATTTGTATGTTTATATAATTTATTCTCAAAAACTCAATTAATATTAACCTTTACAATTGTCGAAACTCCCTAAGTTTTAAGGGAGACATTGGACTAGTGATGGGGAGACTATGGACAAGGTTTAGATTATTATTATTATTATATAGTCAATAAAATCATCAAAATTAAGAACATGATTTATTTTAGTGTTTTCATCAAAACATGGAAAACATAAAATTAAAAGGAAGATGAAAACTTTTAAACCTCCTGATTAATGTAGACCAAACTGGCTAATATCAATGTTAAAATACAACATATCTTTAAAACTATCTCTAGTTTCGTTGATAAGGCAGGGAGCCTAAATAAAACCTTTTTGGTTTCTTCTTAGCATGTATTTCCTCAAGTTCTATTTTCTCTGGCGTGTCAGTTGCTATCCTGCATTTACCTTTGTTTCTTGCTGCACGAATATTTTTCCTTGCTGGGGCTTTTGGGAATGGGCGGATAATTTCAGGGGATACAAATACTTGGTTGCCAGAATTTGATGACATGTCCCATGTCAAATTGTTTTGTGAATAATTAGATTTTGATGTAGATGCTTTATTCCCCTCCAAATTTTCACTAGACTCACAAGGTCTATCTGACACATAACACAACAAATAGTCTTCTTCACGGAAAACAGACTTGTCAAATGTCATAATACCGGTGCATCTAAACTCTGATTAGATGTTTGTAGGTGTTGCGGCCTTATCCCAAGCCTGTAGGCAAATAACAGGCAAGTCGATCGATGCCGTTCGTCCAGGATGTGTAAGTAACCAAGAAGTTATGCCTTGATTAAAGAAGGTCTTAAACGGACCAAACACTGTTCTGTCAAAGAGTTGAAGTTTGTTTGACGTATGAGGTGTTAGTGTTAAGACTACAATTCCATTAGATCGGCAATATTCTATTGCAGGTACCGATAAATGCAAATAGAATTTTGCTGTCAAGTGAACATTTGTGTGTTTTACAACATGTTTTAAGGCCTCTAGAAAATTTTTCGAGGTCATCCAACCACTTGGTTGTACTAATCTGAGAGCTACACATTCTGAAACACCATGCATCATCCTTTTTTCATCAAATCGGTGTCTAGGAAAGATCCGTAGTGGCGGTAATGCAGATCCTGATGCACAAATTATGACCACTTGAGTTACAAGTTCTCTTTTCTCGCGAGAAGTTGCCTGGCTAATTTGGTGTTCTTTTTTTCCTATTGTTTTGGAGACTTTTTGTACTGTTGTGACGCCCGTCTAAAAACAAAAAAAATAGTTTGTTGAAACACTAATTCAATAAAACCTCGCAGAATATTACCTCATCTAAATTAAAAATTTGCTGGAGTTTAAATGAATATCGACCAATGACGTCACCCAATTTGTCTTGAAATATGCCTGTTATCCATGATGATAGATTTTAGATTCACCTTTTCTAAATTAATTAAAGTCGCTGATTCTGGATCGACCTTTACGTGACCGTTCAATAAAACCAATAAAACAATTGTAATCGACTAATTAAGTCATAAACAGATATAATTTGTGGAGAATATTTACATCAATGGATGCCAGTAGATACAACGTACATTTTACGAATGCCGCTTTGAGAGTACGGCGTTACAAGGAAAACCCCAGTTAAAAGCAGGCAAGCCGCAAACATTCGAACCTGTGCCGACAAAATTTTCAAATAAAAATAATACAATGGAATCGAATCCGTGTTAAATAAACAATATAAATATGAAATTAATTAAATCTGTAACAATGGCTACCTTGGTGGGATTGAAACTGGTCATTCTTGTCAAACTAGTGGCCTCAGGTTTTCTTACTGAAAGTTTGAGGGCCGTTTCAGAAACGCTCGGAACCAATCTTTGCTAGCTAATGTATTTTTCTCCACGCATCGGGCATATTTAATGAATTTTATAACGCATACTAGTATGCCAAGCGCCTTCTTGCATTTGGAGTTAATTTTTGAGACTTCTTAAAGCTTGGTGAAAAGTCAACGTTATTTAATCCCTTTTCTAGTGCTAGTTTAACATAATTGTTGAGGCTAGATTTTTAACATTATTTTTTAGTACTGTCTCGGTAAGACATATTATTTTCCATAACATCTATTACCGCTCGTTTCATATTTTCTGGGCAGAATTCCCTGGCGGTACTTCTCTTGTACGATCTCAGCGTCGTATAACTAAAAATAACAGAATGTTTATTTAAATAGGCTTTATTTGCAGAAAAGAAAAAGAAAACATAAACAAAACAAAATTAATGGGCGAAGTTCAGTTTGCACATTTCTGAGCAAGCTGCTCTTCCACTTAACCCATTTAATATGTTTGAAAAAACAAACTAAAATTAGGCTCAAAGCGAGTTCAAAAACAAAGAATACACAAAAACAACAGAAACATAATTTCAATTAAATCTAAAGCTGATATCGTCTTCACAAGTGAACTGTACGTGGTGTAAGCTGCATCATGTAGTAAAACCGCAAAAACCAAACAAAAGATGAGTGGAGCTATAATATATTTATAATTTTAATTTTGATGTTCGAAAAAATGACGTTTAAGATGAAATCGAAATTGTACATGAGATAAATGTTTCAATGTCGCAGGTATATCATTATATTTTGTGATACAATATGAAAACAATTTCTACCAAATTCAGTATGACACCGTGGAACACTAATATTTTGTCTAAACCGTAAGTTTAAATGGTGTACGTCAGTCCGAAAAGTTATTTTATTATATAAATAAGGGGAGTTTTGGTAGTTACAATTTTGTGGTATAAGCAGATTGCATGTAAAAGACGTCTATTTTTCATATTAAGCCATTTAACCTGTTTTAAAGTATGCGAAATTCTGTCATATTTCCTAATACCAAAATAAGACGTAAACATGAATTTTGTAATTTCTGTATTCTTGATATATCACGAGAATCAAGACAAGCACCATACACAGAGTCACAATAATCAATTTTTGACAAAACAACACTATTACATAGAACTACTCTAATTGGGTGACTTAATACATGTCGATGATGATATATTAATCGTAAATTGTTATATGCACTTTTAAGGCAATTCGAGACATGTTGTTTAAAACGTAAATTTGAGTCAAGTGTCAATCCTAAATTTTTAAGATTTGAGACAATAGGCAAGGTATCACCATCAATATGAATATATATATCAGCAGCTGCTCGTTCTCTATCGTTTTTCTACCAAATAACATAACCGCGGATTTGTTTGAATTTAATTTGAGATCATGTTGTTTTGATATGTCAGCTAATTTTTGAAGATCTTGGTTAATACTATGGCAAGAATTTATTACATTATTCGGATCAAAAGACATGTAGATTTGAGAATCATCAGCATAAAATGAGACGTGCAATTTTGCAAAACTGATGGAAAAGTTGACATATAAATACTAAACAGAATTGGACCTAGAATAGATCCCTGCGGCACACCAGAAGTTATTCTCAGATAATCAGATACTGACCCTGCACACCGACTGCTTGAAAACGATTTGTAAGGTAACTCTCCAGCAATGATACTGCATCATTTGACAGACCAATATAATGTAACATGGCTATTAGAATTTCGTGATTAATTGTGTCAAATGCTTTAGAGTAGTCCAACGATACTAAAATTGTAAGTTTACCTTTATCGGTAGCAGAAATTATATCATCTACAATATTTAAGAGAGCAGTGGCACAACTATGACCTCTTTAAAGCCAGATTGCGTAAGGGTAAAATTTGGTTTGTTATTAAATAATCTCGTAGTTGTTGTTCAATAACCCTTTCTAAAATTTTGGAGAATGCCGGTAATATACTGATTGGACGCAGGTCAGCTAAACTCTTAGGAAGCGTAATCTTTGGCAAAGGTAGCACAAGCGCACGTTTCCAGGTGCTAGGGAATGTTAAATGTTCAAGACAGAAGTTTATTATATGTGTTATAAAAGGTAACAGAAATGGAGTACACAATTTAAGTATGAGTATGTTTAAGCCGTCAACACCAACAGCGTTTGATTTTATAGATTCTATGATTTTAAGAATTTCAGTTTCATTTGAATTTTGAAGTTGAGAGTACATGTATCGGAACGTAAAAGATGAGTTTTATAGAAAGAAACTAAACGAGGTCTATTGTCGTTGGCATTGTTAGACATTGACTGTAAAAAGTAATTATTAATTTTGTTACAATCATGAAGTTCGACAGGAAGCTGATTATTACTCCTTTTACCAAGCAACCACGACTTTCGCAATTCTTTCCAAAATGTTTTAGAATCAGATTTAAATTTGCAATTGTAATATGATTTCTTTTCGCGTTTAATTGCATAATTTACTTCATTTCGCAATTGTTTATAGAAATTATAAGACTCTGTAGTTTTCATAGTTTTATATCTATTTAAAGCGCGGTTTCGTACTTTCATCATTTCTTTGAGAGTATCTGTAAGCCAAGGCGCTGGTAATTTAGTGAATTTTGATGTAACAATAGGTGCATGTAAATTAAGTAATGCAGTTAAGTTCTCATTGAAAAATGACACTTTGTCATCAATATTCTCTAAATGATATATATTACGCCACGGAATAGAACGTAAATCCGAATTAAACTGATTATGATCTATATATTTTAAATTGCGATAAGTTCGTAAAATTGAATGCGATTTTATGCTAGGCAAATCTATACGACAACTAATTAAATAGTGGTCTGTCGTTTCGTGGATAATATCGACGTTTGTATTAACAATTAATTTCTTGTCTGAAGTAAGTATTAAGTCTAAAAGCGCCGATGAGCTGCTAGTGACACGAGTGGGAGCATTTACTACCTGTGACAGACCAAGAGAATAAAAAAATCTAATGCATACCTAGTCGGTGAACTATGTATATCAAACATGTCTATATTGAAGTCACCTAGACAAAACATTGCATCCGTTACAGGTAATACTGTAGAGAGAGCCGTTTCTAAGGAATTTATAAAATCAACATAAAAATTTCTGTGTGGGTTATAGACTACACCAAAAGCATACTTACGTTTGTGAAATGAAACGTTTATCCATAATTGTTCGATTTCATCATTTACTTCAATGGTACTATATGTCAGTAATGATTTAATATAAAAAGCAACTCCGCCTGCTCTAGTTTTCCTATCATTTCGTATAATATCATAGCCATTTATATGAATCACCTCGTTTGATATTTCGCCAGTCAACCAAGTTTCCGTAAGTGCTAGAATGTCATAATTGTTGCTTAATAAGAGATCTCTAATTCCATCAAACTTATTTAATAACGAACGGACATTAAGATGTGCACAGTTCACTTTTTTCAGACGTTCCAGACATACAAAATCTAAATATTAATGCAATAAAACACACACAAGTAAACAACAGAAAAAAAATTTAAATAACTCAATCAGCAAGTAGGAGCTGCGAATCCTCTGATACAAAAAATATATTTGAGCGCACCCTAACATTAAATAATCAACTAAAAATCTAATCAAATACGCAAAAGTACATTTTAAAGTATATAAATGAAATTCATAAGCAGATTTGATCCCCAGTACAGAAGCAAACAAATCAAAGATTTAAATAATAAGATTGATTAGGACAAAAATTAACTGTTTAAATACTAAAAATATAATAAACTACTGAATTCTAATTAGAAATACTAGAGAGAAGTTAACATGTTACTAACCTGTGGGGAGACATTGGACAGTCTAATGTGTACCCGAAATTACTGTCCACTTTCTCCTCTAGTCCCTCGAAATAAACAAGCCAATATTTTGACACAAGTATCTAATATTTTGATTTCACAGGTACATAACCTATATTTTCAATGCCCTATAACTTAATGATGTAGCAATTTAAACAATTTCATCACTATATGTCTAACAATTTATTTACCAATTGTCTGGATAATATTAGATTAGAATCGCTAAATTTCTTTTTTTTCTTTAATCTGGAACCTGTTAAACTTATTTAATAAAACAACACGTACCAGATCCAAGCAGTTCATGGAACATATACTGTTGAGATTTAGTAGGTTTCCTATAAAAGGGCGCGAAATTTGACGGTGTCCAAAGTCATCCCCTGTCTAAACTCTCCCCACCCTCCTCTATATCGTATTCTAATTCTTATTATTGATTTGACTTAGTTTGTATCTGAGATACAGAAATATATAGTAAACTTTATTTTAACTTTATATCATATATTAATATATTTATAGCAATATTATTGTAGCATATATTAAAATACATATTGCGATTGATTGTTAATATGCTTTTAATAAACAAATTTTTATTTAGCATGAGACTCTAAATTATTTAAATCAATTGACTTCAAAGTTTTAACTCAATCTTAACATCTCAGGTGTCTTGGGTACGGTTTTAATTGAAATATTAAATTAGTTTAACAACAATTTATTTCATCCATAGCATACATAACCTAATACAAAATTCCTTTTAAACAAACTCAAATTTTTATTACTTGCAAGTATTTAACATACATCTATGAAATAATTTTATTTATATTTAACATTGAACATTAATTTGTTTACAAATTTAGTAAGACTAACCTTCCGCATTTGGCGGAATTTAAATTAGTTCCTCACATTGCTTCCGTCGGACGCATGAACTCTTATTCCTCGGTGTTAACAGTATAACTTCCATTCCTTCAGTTTTCCAATTGTTTATAACAATTCTTTTAATTTATTTTACACATTCATTTGAAATTGCATAACGTCTTTAATTTTAATTGTCCGATTAATAACACTTCACTTCACTAATTTCGCGGTGCCCGTCTGTCGGTAATAATACACTCAATACGTGATATTTTGTTCAATTCAACCGACGTTTCACATAAACAGTTCTTTTATTTAAACTGTTAATCTTATTTTAACGTTTACAATTAACAAACAAATTCTATTCACTACTTAATTTAATTAAATGAAAAGACTTCTACAAAAATTAAATTAATTGAATTTAGATTGGTTCTAGAAATCATATCTAAATTTTATTACCGTATTAATGATTGATTCGAATAAACACTTACTATAAATTTTTAAATTGATAAAATTTTAATATCTAAAATATTTTTTATTTAAAATAAAACTCTTCCAGTGCAATATTTATACTAATTATTTGTTCAATACTTTAGGCGACCAAAAGGAATATATTTCCGATACAAAATGCAGGATTGGATATAATTAATGCTGATGAAAGTGATTGTAGACCATTTAATAACTTCTAATAGTAGTATAAACTAACCCTTATATCATAAAGTAATTAGAATCAGCATTATTATTTTACAATGTCAAGGTCAACTTAATCATTTCTAAGTGGAAACCAGTTTGATTTTGTCACGTCAAGACATTGTGTCGATTTTGTAACGTAGAATCGTCAAGATTAAGTGACGTAAATTCGTGAAGATTTTGTCACTTACTCGTGTGACGCCTACGACACCCAAATTCTGACGACAACTTCACGAATCTCTGTATCAAGTTCGTGACAATTTTAACATTAAAAAAGTGCAATTGGGCCACTGCGTCAGTTACCAATTCTGCGAAGATTCTAAACTACTAAATATAAAGATACATCACGAACGTAACGATTTTTTTGACGATGTCGTGAAGCATTGTTATTTGGTTGTTGATAGTATTGAGATTATATGTTAATATTAGTGTGTACTTGAGTGTGAGAAACTTTTTATTGTGTGTAGAACGACTTATTTTACTGTAAATAGGTAAGTGTTTATGATATTGAAGGTTAGGATTTTGTGTTTTACTTTTGGTTTAATAAACTACGAAAAGATTGATTTGAAAATAAATGAACACAACACGTGTAGCAATGTTTACTGTTTTACTTATTTAATAATTTTAACGCAATTAGGTTTGGCTGAAAAACACAAAATCCACCACAGGTTACAATAATAGAATAATTTCGATACTAATCTTATAAATGTGTACTAAATAAAACATTAATTTTTGCAGTTTATTGTCCTTGAGAAACGAATGTATAATTGGAAAAAGTGTGTTAAAAGTGTATAAGTTGTTGAAAAAGCGTAACTTTTTGTAGTGTCCATATGTTTTGTCGTGTAGTCGGGTGTCGCTATACCTTATAGAATTCCATCTGAAAGAGACAACCAGAGACGAGTAAATCCAGTAAGTGTTAAAAACGTCAATTTAATTAAATTAAACTAAAAACACCGAATATGAATCAACGGAGTGGAACGGTTTGTTGATCCCGCAGGCGGCAACAGCTGATTGTGGCCAATGTAGTGGAAATATATGGAAGTAATATATTGTCCAGTCATGGTTGTGTAAACTCCGCACCAATTTCATTGATACCGGGGATATCAAAATTATCTTGGTCAAGGGTAGTTGGGAATGTAAAACGTTTGTCTTAGTTTACGTTTGAAATAATTATGTCACTGTTACACTGACATCATCAATAACCTACAAATTTCATACCTATTTATTTCAGCACAATGACTTGACAGATTCTGACACAACAAAACATATTCAAAATTTAAAGTAAGACAAACGTTTTACATTCCACAACCACCCTTGACCAAGATAATTTTTGATATCCCGGTATAACGTTTAAACGTAATAAAATTACTAACAATATTACTTTCGATCCGGCACTGTTAAAAAAACAAATTACATTTAGTGAAGCATCATTATAATGTTCGTATACAGAAGCTAAACTTGAAGTGAGAGTAAGAGTAAATATAAATTAAACGTAGTTATCATTTAAATTAATCTTTAAAGTAGATACCTATACGCGTTCAAATGTACTTGTATACTGTACTAATATAACGGGTGTTCGAATAAAAAACTGAGAATTTTTTTTAACAAGAAGTAGTTAGCTGATACAAGTTTTACGTTAGAAAACAAGGTATCTATGAAAACATTCATTTTGTCAATGTTTAGGTTATATTTATATCGTGTTTTAATGCGCCAACTCGCGTTATTACGCTGTACTTTTTGTACATTGTAATAATAATTAAATTAACTCAATTCCACGACCTCTGCCCACCCCAATTTTTGTATTTGAACAGTCGTTATTAATTACGATTTTAATTGAATCTCTTCCTTATACACCTAAATTTTATTGATTTCAAATTGCATCATTTAGGAAACGGAAGTATTTGTCTGTAACAGCAATAACCAATAATACCATCCACAAAATTCCCTTTAGTATCGGGATACATATTAATTATATACAGGTATCTTATAGCTCCGTATTTCTATTCTTACCTCAACTTTAAGTCAGTATCTTAAGGCAAATAAATTACATTTAATGGTTAAGTAGTTATTCTCGATTATTATTCTACCATACGAGTGAAAAATACAAAAAAATGCAAGACATCATTATGGGGAAATTCGTCTAAAAGACTCAAAAATAATTTTAAATTATAGGAGGGATGAAATATTAATAGTTTTAAACTAAGAAAATGCCAACAGTTAAAAAGTAAGGACACGTGTGTGTTTACGTGCATTTCGCTATCTAAGTAACAGCTTCAATGCCTTAAACGCACGAGTGTCGATAAATCATACGTGTCAATGTTCATACACGAGATGTCGTCAGACACACATTTTGCTTATATTCATTACTCCACGAGAGTTTAAAAGACCAACCGCCGTCTTGTACAGTTGTATACCGCACTTAAGTATACACCTCTGATGAGCTCATAATAAGAGCGAAATGCAGCATCAGGTGTTCTTTCGTTGCGTGTAATGCTTCTGTACAAGTTATTTATTTGGCTTTATCGACACTCGTGCGTTTAAGGCATTGAAGCTGTTACTTAGATAGCGATATGCACGTAAACGCACACATGTCCTTACTTTTAACTGTTGGCATTTTCTTAGTTTATACTAATCATACGTGTCAATGTTCATACACGAGATGTCGTCAGACACACATTTTGCTTATATTCATTACTCCACGAGAGTTTAAAGACCAACCGCCGTCTTGTACAGTTGTATACCGCACTTAAGTATACACCTCTGATGAGCTCATAATAAGAGCGAAATGCAGCATCAGGTGTTCTTTCGTTGCGTGTAATGCTTCTGTACAAGTTTTTTACTTGGCTTTATCGACACTCGTGCGTTTAAGGCATTGAAGCTGTTACTTAGATAGCGAAATGCACGTAAACGCACACATGTCCTTACTTTTAACTGTTGGCATTTTCTTAGTTTATACTAATCATACGTGTCAATGTTCATACACGAGATGTCGTCAGACAATAACATTTTGCTTATATTAATAGTTTTATTAAGAAATTTTTTGACTACATTGTACAGTATTAGTGGTGTTTTACAAATAAATTATAACTTAATATTGATCAACAGTTAATTAAACTTCAGTTACTTTTAATTGACTTTTCTTTGGTATGCTTTTTTTTCATGCCGCTTCAAGGAATTTTTGGAATAAGTTTTGTAGTCGCACTTGTCACACGTGAAGGGCCAGTTACCAGAATGTTTACACATATGCCGTTTTAAACTATCTGGAATGATTACAGCGGTAGTCGCAAAATTACATTTCATTAGCTTTTCTTCAACATGTGTTCTTTCATGCCGATCCAAATAAGTTTTAGCAAAAGTTTTGTAGTCGCATTTGTCGCACCTAAAAGGCCACTGACCAGAGTGTTTATACAAATGTCTTTTAAGTTGTCAAGATGATTACTAGAATAGTCACACAATTCTACATTTAAATGGCCTTTCTTGGGTGTGGATTCTTTTATGTCTAATTAAAAAAGATCTCGCATAACTCTTTGTAGTCACATTCATCACACCTGAAAGGCCACTCTTCTGAATGTTTATAGAAATGTCTTTTAAATTTGCAGCATTATTACAGGTATGATCACAGAAATTGCATTTTATATACTACTTCTTGGGTGTGTCTTCTTATATGCTGAATTAAACAAGGTTTAGTGTCACTTTTAAAAATCACACTTTTCACAGCTGAATGATCGCTCATCTGAGTGCTTCAACAAATGCGTTATAAAATTTCTTATATACATGTGTCTCGTAGTTGCATAGGCTGCACTTAAACAGTTTCTCATGAACCTTAAAACCATGACTCATTAAATTTGTTTCACTTGTTACAATTACTTCGTAGCAGTTAGATTTTTCAATGTTGGTATTAAATGGCAAACATTCATCTTTAATAATTTCTTCAGTTTTGATATTTACATCGAATAAAATCTTCCTTTGACTTGTTCTAAATAATTTTCTTCTTTAACAAGTGCTTGTGGTAGAATGTTGGAATGATGTATTCAGTATCCTTGGGTTTTGACTTTGCACGCAACAGTGTTTCCGTAGACGTCCAAAACCTTTAACGTAATATTCAAAATGTAACTAAATTTAAATGAAGTGATACTTACTGCTTCCTTCGAACAATTCAACATCTCTGAGTGGGCTGTTAAATTATTAAGGAATTGTATGACCTGCTGTAATTGGGTTACAGTTGCAAATCAATAAAATTCAGAAAGTGGTTATTATTCCTACAAAGCATATATAGGGTGACGCAGAAGAACATACTCTTAAGTCCAATGATAAAATGGTCTAGCTTTGCGCATTGAAGATTAAAGTGAGAGGATTTTATATAAACTTAGCTTCTTCAGCCAATTGCTTAACGAAATTTTTTTTCCGTTAATTTTTCTAATTATACATTCTTATCTCGTTTAATTTCTTATGTAAACTGTTAAATAAAACAAATATTATAAATAAAATGATGTCATCTATATGTTTCTTCTATTTTCAGTAGCTTTACTTGAATAGTTGTTTAACGAATAAGTGGTATTCATGATAGCGATTAATAATCAAGATTGTTTAATAAGTGAACGAGCGAATTTGTTATATAGATTATTAATCGCATTGTAATTATCGAGTTAGTTACATTATTCTAGTTTAAGTTAAAAAAATTGTTATTTACGTCACAAAGTTCACAATAATTGAAAGTTCAACTAGCGGGTATTTTTAGGCAATGTTTGTTCTCGCCACTTCCGGCGGCGTTAAACAAAAATTATCAACATTTATTTACTTACCTAATATGTTTAATTATGTAGAAATTCAAATGTTATGACAGATTTGCTGGCAGATAAGTAGGTACTTGAATTGTATGTTTATTGAAATTGTGCATTAATAGAAAAAACAAAATCATTCATTAATAGGGTTTATTAATAAATAATTTTTTTATGTTTTATGCAAAAACCTCCTGTAAATACAAAGTCGGCTGAAATAGTTATTTGTGTGAAACTGCCTTTTGCGAGTGTTGTTGGGCCGAGGCGCAGGCCCCATACATGCGAATACACGCATACAGTTTCTGGACATGTGCTACACAAAATTTTTAGGTCGACAAATATTTAAAATAAATCTTTATTGTAAATTTTGACAATAAAGAATTATTTTTGGGGTTGAGTATTAACCGAATTTTATTTCTAATTTAAATTCAAAAATCGAGTAGTTACTATTGACTCTTTTCATAATTGCTTTTTATTTCTATAAAAACATAAATGAAAGATACAAATACGTCAGTACACCCAAGGATGTGGTACGCAATGTAGTCGTAAGTCAATAACAAAATGGGTTTTGTTAGCATATTCAAAAACTTTTAAGTGAAGCACCTAATAAAAAACCTCCTGATAAAAGTATAATGTATAAGTACGTTTCTGTGCCCAAATAAGTGGCTATAACTAAATTTAAACTATCCTAAACCAATTTAACGTTGGAGTAAAACTTAAGTATTTTAAACCAAGTGAACCTACAATATAAATAACTTTCAGTACATATTCAGAAATTCCAAAACCATGGAGTTCCTGCATAATAAAACTATGACGGCTTATTATCGTTAAAATTTGTTGTCGTAAGGGGAGCTGATTAAACTGACAGGGGGACTGGAAAAACAATGCAGTTGGAAAAATATTATACTATAATGTGTTAGGTGGTATAGTAAAATTGATAATCAATTAGAAAGGCAACCAGCTCTCCTTACCACAACAGCAAGTTCATTCCTTTATTGATATCTAAAATTTTCAATGTTTTTACAAATATTTGTCAAATTTGTTAATGTCGTGTAATCATTTCCATAAACATTTTTATTCAATATAACTTGTAATACAAAGTAGCATCATAGTATAGCAGTCAAAGGGCTCTCTGGATCAGAAATGGTACTGTAGTGAGATACGTCTCAGGCCACCAGGACTATACATGAAGCGTAAAATATTTTACACGACAAAAGTGAAACTTTTAAAGTAAGGTAGCAAAGCCACAAATTCAAGGATGTTCGTCTTCCCGTGGGAATCTACAAATCAAATTAAATGATAGAACTAACTTACAAAGTTATATTTACTATGAATTTTAATTTTAAATAAGCAAACTCAAATATGTAATATTAAATCGATATTCTAGACTTCACACTCATCTGTAGCAAAATCGAACAAGAATTAAGCAAAATAGAATCTTAGTCGAACAGATGCATTGAACTCAGACACCAACCCAAGTCATTTTAAAGTCGACACTTAACTAGAGTTGATAGTAGATAGATTCTACGTTTGCTACATGGGTGGTTTTGGCGTGAATCTTAAATTGAAATTTACACAAAACATTTATGTGTGTAGCTGATTAAGACCTTCCTTGTCAATTAAAGCAACCGGTGGCTACCACGTCTAACAAGGATTGGTTAGGCTTTATAACTTCAACGAGGGAGCCTAACGCCTTCCGTTTCTCTTCGCACTCCTTCCCTAAGAGGAATCCTGGGGTTACCTAACTTCCTAAACTGTCGATATCGTCGCTAGCAGAGAACTCTTACTCTCAGGACTTCGTTCATCAGACTAAGTTTTATCATTTAAGTACTTTATTTATTGTTTATTTATTTGCTTAATCGTATGGTACATTTTAAATATTGTATTGTGATGTAAGTGTTATGTATGGTGCTCCAGAAGATCAGTATAAACATGTACAGTGTGGTGATAAAACCGTGTGCAATTGTGGATTGGTTCGTCTTGGCACAGCATTTACTTTAAGGTTTAGGAAAACCACTAAAACCTAAACATGCCAACCCTTACCCACCGTAGTATTAACATGTAATAATATTAATGTTTTTCTTGTCGACCATGGAGTACTGTAAGGTACTGATCACCTTCCATATTTTATATTTGCACAAAACCTCTAAAAACACGCACGAAAAACTATAAAGAAAATTGACGTACGTTTTGACGTTAAAAACTTTATCATTATTATTATTATTGTTAATGCGTGTGAAGCTCATGTACATACGTCATGAAACGGCTTTGATCTTTAGTTCTTAAGTAAAACCTTATTTGGTGGTACTCTCCACAACCGAACGTTTATAACCAGCTCAATACACAGGCTCGTGCGCTTCACTTTAGAGCGGTTGACGCAAAATCAAAAGGCCTTCTAGGGTTTGCGGGAGGTACTTACCCATTTTAATATTAGTTTAAGTCAGTGTCGTTGCATATTCGACCAGATAAATCGCCGTGTGTATGTGATATATATATATATATATATATATACACAGAGCATTCCTAATAGCCAATCTTCAATTGAAACATTAACTGTGCGTTTGGTGTGACTAAAGTTTACCTGTGAATCTAACGTACGTGAATACATCCCACAGTCTTTCTTTCTGTCACATTCACCTATTACTATCAGATTTGTTTGTTATTTTATTAAATTGTCTGTTTTTCTCTTAAGACTAGTTGTTGTGTTTGATCTAGCGTATTAGGCTTTAAGTAAAACCTGTTGTTCTCCTGTTGGTTGGTTTTATTTATTTCTTTTAACTAGCAGTTGCGCCTTGTTAGATAGCAGTTTAATTTCTTAGAACTTCTTAAAGACCCCCACACTCTTCAACAAAGCCGGAAGCTGCTGCTCTACCTATTATAAATAATTTATTCTCCGCGAACCTAGTGCGCTACATTAATCCGTATTTCTTTTTTTGTTTGTTCCTCTAGAGCCGTCGTCATTTGTAAACCTCAACCGTTACAAACTTATGTGCGTCCAACGCCCAGGTAATAACAGCAGGATATTTATAACTTACAATATTAAAAGTGTGTAGATGTACAAATAAATTTTCATGTGTTACATGTATCAACCACTGGAGAAAAGGAAGAATTAGAGGAGGAAGAATGGGTGATGAAAAACAATGGACAGAAAAAAGTATAAACTATACAAATTAAAGATGGATGAAGATCAGGAAACGGAAGAAATGCAAGAAGAAATGATAATAGAAGAAGAAGAAAATGGAAGAAGCAGTGGAAAAGAGAAGGTATAAAATAAGCAGAAAATATGTAGGAAAAACAAAAAGGAAAACAGATAGAAATTGAAGAATATAAGAATTTAAGAGTCAAACACAAAGAAGAATGTGTAAGAAAAAAGAAAAGTATAAGAAGGAAATGGAACAGGAGGTAAAGAAAATTCAAAATAAAGAGGAAGTGTAGAGATTTATTAACAAAAGAAGGAGGAAAGGCAAAGAAAAGGAGTAAGGATAGAAGAAGACGAATTGAAACAAAACTGTATAGAACTATTAGAAGGAAAACATGAAAACCAAATTAAAACAAAAGGCGAATCAGAAAGAGAAGAAATGGAGAAATAACAAAAGAAAAATTAGAAGAAGCATTAAAAAAGTTTAAAAAGGGAAAAGCAGAAAGTACCGATGGAACGCAGGCGGATCAGTGGAAATATACAGGAGAGAAGATGAGAGAAAGGTTAAGAAAATATTTAATAAAATATGGAAAGGAGAGAGATTGCCAGAGCAATGAAAGAAGTTATATGTCCAAATTTCAGAGGAGTAAGTATAACAAACGCATGATACAAAATTTACGCAGAGATTATAAAAAACAGATTGAAAAAAGAGATAGAAGAAAAAAAGGTGTTATTGGACTGGCAGGCAGGTTTTAGGAAGGGAAGAAAAACTATGGATAATATATTGCGGTGTTATTATTTATTTGTTATTATATATTTTTTTATTTTGTGGTTTTGTTCTATTGTATTAATCTATTGAATCATACTTAACAGACTCAAGCTGCACCACGTGACAAATTAACAAACCTTATTTATAACAAAATAAGACTTAAATCATCAAATTGTCAATCTATGTCATCGTCCATTCGATCAAATTTAATCTCCATTTATGTTTGTTATCTTCTATTCACCACCAACGATCTTCAATATTTATATTATTGCCTTTTGCAACTTTGATCTACTCTTCCTTGGTTTTATTTTCATTCCACTTAGTACATTTTACATTAACTTCCCTTTTCTTCTCTTCATTCTTTCCTGGGTATAATTGTACTTTAGGTAAAGTGCTCGGAATTGCTTCAAATTTTTACCAGTGATAGCCCTTGGTCTACTGATCATAAATATGCAATAAAATTTTGTCGCTCTCAAAACTGAATTTTTTAAAAATAATTTTCGAAAAAATTTTGAAAATTTTGGGTCGTTTTTTTGCATTTTTGCACGTTTCAGACAATTCTAAGACTTATTTTTCAGTGAGAAAAATTGGGGACAATTATATAAAATCAAATTGCATATCAAAATCGTCAGGGTCGTCTCCTCCTTCAGTCTCGATCGGTGGAACAGGCATGACTGGGTCGTACAGGTCTCGGGCAAGCATGAAGAATAGAATCAGTGGGTCTTGATTCAAAGATTTGACCATCTTGAGGAAAATATACCGGGCGAAGTATCCTCCCAGGAAGGGGATGCATTGATTAGGTTAGGTTAGGTTAGGTTACATCTTATCCGGTCCACCGATCTTGCCGGCCTTGGTAACGAAGGCATCAAAAACTACTTCTTGACAGAAGATGGCCCAATCGACTGCTGCATGGGAAGAAATATGGAGCTCTTTCATTATTAGTCGTAGGGGACACTTCTCAACCCACAAGTGACAGAATCCAACGATTTTCCACAATGGCAAGTGGGACCCGTCCAGGAAGGTCTTATAGCGGATGGAAGCCCTGTGTTAGGTTAGGTTAGGTTAAGCTTCTACCGTTTCGAACATTTTACACTTTTCTTTTTGGTTGTCGGGGGTGAACGGTGTTAGTTGGTAGGTTACAGTTATTACAATTTTTTTAAAAAACTTGTCCAATGTGATCCATTTCACAAGAAACACAACAAACCCACCTGCTCTTACTTTCTGTTTTTACTCTACTTCAACTTCCGCGCTCCCTCTTGTGTCACACCTCTGACGTATTTGGTTGGGTTAGAGTTAGGTTTTTTTGAAAAAGTTTTTTCTCACTAAAAATAAAAGTCTTAGAATTGTCTGAAACGTGCAAAATGCAAAAAACCGACCCAAAAATTTTCAAAATTTTTCAAAATTATTTTTTATAAAATTCAGTTTTTGAGAGCAACAAAATTTTATTGCATATTTATGATCAGTGGCATGTAGGCTACTTTTGGTAAAAATTTCAAAAAAATCCGAGCACTTTACCTAAAGTACAATTTTTCCCTCTCCTGTCATGTCATATTATTTTAATAATCATTTTTATTACCTGTCATTTTGTTATTTTACACCTACTTTTATTTAGAAATCTTAAAATTATCTTTAACAATTTTATACAATTACATTAACCACTTTACATACTAAATAACAATAAAAATCTTCATCACGTTATGCAACCTGATTCATCAACATTACTTTATATTTAAATCAACAATTTTAGAACAATCACCGCAATATATATTGTATACTGAAACAAATAGTTAATAAGAAACTGGAAAAAAGGAGGAAAAGTATATGCTTTGTTTTTAGATATAAAAGCAGCATTTGATAAGGAATAAATTATGGAAAACACTGAGAGAGCAAATGGTAAGGGAAGAGATAGTGCAAGTAATAGAAGAGATATACGAGGAAACTAAAAGGCATACGCGGATGACTTAGTGGTTCAAGCAAAAAGCGAACAAGAAATGAAAGGGGTATCAGAGGTAGTAAGAAAATATTTGGAAAAGAAATCTATATGTAAATGTGGACAAAACAAAAATAATGATTTTTCAAAAAAGAGGGAGGAGAAAGAAGGTAAAATGGTGGTGGGGAGAGCAGGAATTAGAAAGCGTAGACGAATGGAGATATTTAGGATATAAGTTGAGATACGATAACAAGGACGACAGTCATGTAAGAAAGCTAGCGAAAAAGGTAATGGTATAGTACGACAGGTATGGGGAATGGAAGAGAGAGTGTTTGGAAACGATATAGAAAAGAGAAGGTGGATTTTTGATAAATTGGTCAGAAGTGTTATGATTTACGGAGCAGAAATATGGGGATGAAAAGAGTGGGAAAACTTGAGAAAATACCAGAAAATATTGGAAATGGATCATGAGGCTGGACAAGGAGACACCCGGATATAGTAGAGGAAGAAATGAAGATTGAGAAAATAAGAGTGCAGACGGGAAAGATAGCCATTAGGTATGAAGAAAGAAAAAGAAAATGTAGACAAAACGAAGTCATAACTGAGTGATAGAAGGAAGTAAGGAATCAAAAGATAAAGCACGGACAGGATGAGAGAAGACAGTACTACGAAAGGCGTAGATATGCGAGGAAAGAAGTAGAAATAATAAGGGATGAAGGAAGGAGTAAGAAGAGGAGATAATGATACGAGATAGAGACACACAGATAGATTCATTTTCTAAAAATAGTGCTGCAGCCTGTTTTCTACATCACTGAACTCAGACAAAATATTTTCGTTCATACAGTACAACCGGAAGTAGCTGTCAACTTTCTTATTTCAATGGAACATGCTCTTTTTATTTTATTTTCAAATTCTACGTAAAATTTAAGGTGTAGTTTAGTTAGTATACCATATCCAAAATGACTGGTTTTTTTTAGATATCGATTTAAAAAAATTAAAATAAGGCTGAATGTTATCGTTCATATCTCAAGATGGTATCAATGTTTTAGTTCCTAATTTGTTTGTGGCAATTGTTGATATGTTACAGTAACTCACATATAAAGATACTCAATTGCGAATATAAGAGGGTGATGAAAATTATCGTATGCCAGTATGAACAACTCGACCTCAAAAAACTTGGTTAATTCAGATGAGAGCACCCTATGTTTTTTATTTATCAATCGATGTCTTTTTGTTGTCCTCTTCAATACGTACTAACATGTCCTATGCTTAAATTGATAAATAAAAACATAGGGTGTCTCATCTGAATTAAGCAAGTTTTTTGAGGTCGAAAGTTGTTCATACTGGTACGATAATTTTCATCACCCTGTACATGTTCATATTGGCACGAAAATTTTCATTACACTGTACATGCAATTCGAGTTTCCATTTATATGTGAGTTACTGTAACATATCGACAATTGCCACAACAAATTAGGAACTAAAATATTGATATCATCTTGAGATAAGAACGATAAAATTCAGCATGATTTTAATTTTTTTTTAAATGGATAATTAAAAAACGATAATTAATTCCTGTACAACCGGAAGTGCTGTATGAACAAAATTATTTTGTCTGATTTCAGTGATGTCGAAAACAGGCGCAGCACTATTTTCAGAAAAGAATCGAAACAGTTCTCCATATACTTTTAATGCACGCCGATGTGCCGGACCCTGTAGAGTGAGGGTTTTTAGTAGGGGAAGGAGTGTGAAATTTTTTTATTTTGTTAATGCAAACATAAGTTTATTGAATTTTTAATCCGAATCATTTTGTTAATTTGTAAAATAAATGTAAATAAATCATACATATAACTTTAAGACTGGACGTTCAACGGCAGATGAAATTATAAGAACTGTTTGCAAAACTATTTGGAATGTGCTGCAACCAAAATGTTTACGTATTCCTAATGAAGTTTATGTTTTTTTCTGGTATTCATGGGGAATTTTAAATACACTTGAAACACTAATACCTAAATTGAAATCGTTGGATAGATTTTAATAACACCTTTAAAATTACCTACTGATGCTTTTGCAGTAAACTCAACAATCTCAAAAATACTGTTTGTGAATGATATAGAAACGATGCAAACTACTGATATCAGCCGTAGTAGGTCAAGTACTCTGACACAAATAAACGACTTAAAACTGCTCTAGGTATTGTCGAGTTAGGAGAGTGGCCATTACGATTATATGATAGCCAAATATAATGTTATAACAATGAATCGAATTGGCAGCAACAACAGCAAGAGTTGATATTCACAATCACTTAAGCAATTACTTTGTAACTATAGAAGAGTAAGTGCTGGCACCTATGTAAACAGAGGAATGAAACGATCACGTACCTCATTTAATACTAAAACTAATTATTTCATAATAGATTTTTGAAATGAAACGTTTTTGTAATTTGTTTGTTTAAAACTATTACTATTAGTCATCATCATCAAAATCCATCATAGTACAGTACAATTTTTTTAAATCTTTTTATTTTGTTTGTTTTAACTTTTTTAAAATGCTGTAACGGTTTTCCAAACAGTTCATCTTCATCATCACTTGTTTCCTTCTTAGAGTGTATTTTTGTCGTTAACAGACTTATATTCGATAATTGCATCAAACTGAGTTTCTGTTGTAGTCTTTCTCTTCTTACTGTATGCCGCAACACCTTCGACAATGCTTGAGTACTTGGTAAACTTGCATTTGGAGCTAGTTCGAGCAAGTTGGAGGAGTTAGTAGCAGGTACCGAATCTTCTAAAATTTGGATATCACTCAAATTATCCACTTCCAAGTTTTACTAACTGCTCGGAAGATGCATCTGTATTTCCTATGTCTTCCAAGTTTGTTTGGAAATTAGACTTAGACCTAAAACACATGGTTAATAACGGCAAATCCAATTTCTACGATGTACCTTTTACCTTTTCCTTGTTAAGATGTACTTATCCAACCATTTTAAATGTTGGAACCATTCCCACTGAGGTTTGGGATGTCCTCCACTGCTTTCATTTTTCATTAAGTTTTTTTCTCGCACATACTTTTCACGTAAGTATTTCCAACGAGTTTGAACTTCTTCCACTAAAAGTACAAAATAAATTTTCTATTACTAGATAATTATATTTACTTTACATGAATATCCTCCAAGAATCTTACAAATCTCTGACCATGAATTTTTTTTTCTTCTATTATCTTTGAAGTCCGAGCGCCTTTTATCATACAGGTGCGGATATCCCAAGTAACACTAAATGTTTTTTAAATATACAAAAATGGTTTTGAATATTCAATAATATTACAAACATTATTTGAACATGCAATTAATATTTCAATCGAACATTAGTTTTTAATTTATCAAGAGCGTTCGGAAGTCGTGAATATTTATCGAAAAATAAATTTTAAACTGTAACTGTTTCCAATTCTATGAAATAATCAATACTAATATTTAAAAACCTTTGTTTTATATTAAATAAATATTACATAATAACCTTTTTATCTTTACAATGCAAATATTTAAAAACATGCTTAAAAACATTTCTATTCAAATGTTTAAAAATATTTTGAGTTTTGTACTAAAATTTGTTTAAAAACAATCCACAGGTAATTCTACGAATATTAAATTTTTTTTCATATAAATCATTTATTTAGCCTTTGATATAATTTACGTATAGTCAGCATCGTTTAAATATAGCACATCGTAGATTTCCGCTTTACCTCCTCGTGGGAATGCATTCATTGAAATTTGTTAGGTTAGAAAAATTTAAAGGCGGGTTGTTTTCCCAGTTTCTTTTCAGCAACATTTTCATTTTATTAGGTGAAGTCATACGGTGTGGTGAAAGTGTACTACTTATGGATTCTGAAGTAAGTAGAACTGGTTATTTTTAATTCTTAAAGATGCCTAAAGTAAAGAGTAAATCCAGATGTTTCAATAAACTAATTTTGAAAAATACAAATTCATCATTATCTTTAATAAATGCAGTCAATGTAGAAGCACAAACTAAACCACAAATATCTAATATAGGTGTTAGGGTGGAAGGTTTACCTGCTGTAGTACATGATACAGTAATTGCTTCGAATGAAATTTCAATAAACCGATTTCAATTCTAACTAGCTGCATATCATCGCCTCAATCTAAATTTGATAATTATGCTAATACTGCCAACAGTGAATCAAATAGTAATATTAATAGTGATATATTTGTTAATGAATCGCACCGAACATTCAATCAAGGTTGGCAAGTTGGGCGATTGAAGAAAGTATACCACATAGTAGTTTAAAGAAACTTATTTGCATTTTGAAAAGTGAAAAGGATGTTTCAAATTTACAAAAGTTACCAAGTGATCCACGTACACTTTTAAAACACCAAGGGTCACTCTAGCAAAGGAAATGGAACCTGATATTTCTATTACTGAGTTGCTGAAACTACCAAAATTACTTGATCAATATAATTATGCTATACCATTATATGTTAAGTCAATTGAAATAGCTGTTAATATAGATGGTTTGCCGATTAGTAATAGCTCATCTGATTGTCTTTGGCCAATTTTAATTCAGCTAATATTTAATGAATTAAAAAAATCCTATTGGCATGGTTGCGCTTTATTATGGTAAAGAAAACCCAAAAGTGTTAATAATTATCTTAGAGATTTTGTGAATGAGTGTGTCGACTTAAGTAATAATGGTATTATTATTGAAAATAAAAAGTATAACTTTAAAGTCAAATGCTTGTATGTGATGCTCCTGCCAAATCTTATTGTTTGAGTGTAAAAGGACATGCAGGACATCATTCATGTACGAAGTGTACTAGTGAAGGTGAAATGGTTAACAATATTTTATGTTTTTCGGAAGTGAGAAATTTACGAAAAAGGACTGACAATGAATTCAGAACCCAATTAGATGAAGATCACCACATTGACATTAGTGTATTGACCCAGTTACCAAATTTTAACTTAATCGATGATGTAGTTTTAGACTATATGCATTTGGTTTGCTTAGGGTTATGAAAAATTTTTTAACTAATAAAAGATTTGGATGGGTATTTGGAAAACAACCATTTAAACTACCATATGCAGAAATAGAAAGAGCTTCTAAGCATTTAATGAATATTAAACCATTTGTACCTGTAGAATTTGTAAGAAAACTAGAAATCTTCAGGAATGTAAAAGATATAAAGCAACAGAACTGTGATTACTTCTGTTATATACAGGGCCAGTAATTTTAAAAATTCTGCAACCCTTTATTTACAATAATTTTTTGACACTTTCTGTGGCAATTAGTATTCTTGCAGGATGATTTTGTCAAAATTCAAAATATGATTAATTATGCTAATTCGTTACTTAAGTGCTTTGTTGAAGTAGTCATAAATCTTATGGAGTGGAGTTTGTGTCACATAATGTACACAATCTTCTACACTTGACTGATGACGTCAGCAGGTTTGGAAACTTAGGTCTTTTTTCGGCATTTCCATTCGAAAATTATATGCAATTTATTAAGAAAATGTTGCGAACTGGCCACAAACCACTTCAACAAATCGTTCATCGTGTTTTGGAAGGTAGATTTTATAAAGAACAAAACATAGAATCACAAATTTCTGTTTTACAAGAACATTTTAATGGCCCTTTATTAGATGACTGTCGTGGTTCACAACATAGGGTCTTAAAGATGCCGAAATTTACTTTGAAATTAAATTTGGCAGACTGTTATGTCCTTATGAACAATAACGATATCGTTCGTATATACAATATTATATTATCTTCTGGAGATACCATTGTAATTATTGGTCGAGTATTTGAAGAAAGAAAGCCCTTTTTGATATTCCATGCAACTCTACTAATTTGGGAATTTTCAAGTTGACACTTCTAAAATGTCACCATTAAAAGTTTTTGGATTATCTGAAATGCAAAATAAAATTTTTCATATGCCATTTGAAGGAAATCACGCAGTAACGTTTCCTCTTCTTCACAATTAGGTATTTAAATATCTCTTTTCTACATATTTTTATTGTTTCTATTAATTGATTAATCAATTCAAATGTATGTTTATACATTAATGTATTCAATCATTCAATAATCTCTAATTTTATATTTAAAAATTTAATAGGTATCTAATCAGTCAATAGGTATGTGGTGTGTGGTACATTTTCTAGATGAAAATTCAGTTGAGGTGGTTCCTAAAAATTGGATCATACAAGATTCAATGGAATGTTTTTGGCCTCACACATATAACAGAAAAAAATCATTGCAGCGGTGAAGGAAAAAGAGTCTCCAGGTTGTTTGTGGCGCTTATTCGCTATTAATATTCTAGGATCATATGGTGAGTATGCTTTTGTTACTACAAAATGATGTGAATTAAAGATCACCATGTATTTTTTCGGATTCTTTAATTTTTATAATTTTATAAGTTAAGAGCAATAGGTACTGGCAGTGCGCCATCGTTAAACAATGCACTATAAGTAATAATTTTAATGCGTCAAATGGTCTTAAAATACCTATAAACTTGACTCAAATTTTAAGTTATTGCTTTCATTTAAATTGGTAGGTATATTGTTCGTAGTTGTGGTAGAATTTTTGATTTTGTGTTTATTTCTATTAAAACTGTGGTGTTGAATATGCTATAAAATGTACAAATTGAAACATAAAAAATTAAAGAGTAATCAAAATAATCATTTCGAAAAAGCAATACTACTTTTCTTTCATAACACATTAAGTTTTACGCTTAAAATTAAAAGCTGCTTTAATGGTATTTATAGTACATCAAAGGAATGGAACTCTAATCTGCAGCGTCTATCTGTAACAAAAAGAAAAAAACTGTCGGTTCGCTGATGATAGCTTAGCTATCATCGAAACATGTGTTCGAGAATAGTTTTTTGTGCAGTTTTTTGGTGTTTTCTTTTTTGTTACATTATAGTACATGGTTTAGCGATGGCACAGTACATAAAAATTATTTCGAAAATTTAAAGAATGGTTAAATATAATCTGTACGTACATTATGTATACATGTAACATTTAATTTTTAGAAGACCTATTAGTCGCACAAGTCAAGTGTAACCGAGCCAAAAACAGAATTGCTTATCAACATCTAGTGACGAGTTACCTTTGGGTAGAGGTCTACGTTATAAATCCAGTAAGAAATTAAATGATTATGAATGTGATACGGATTCTGTGGATTATCCAACGATGCCTATTCTTCCCAATAACTACTAAAGGAGGTACCAACTAATTTTTATTTGTATTTAGTTTTAGTGACGGTTGTTAATTTATTTCTTACAGTACCTATCAAATATTATTCTATGTTACAAAAAATAAAACAGTAAGAAATAAATAACACGTTATACGTCTGACCGGCAAGAGACGTTACAGTATTCGTCGTTAAATTCTGAATTTGACTCTGTCGTCTCATCTATAAATATGACACACATATTGTAACATTCCACTTACCAGATTTGTAACCTACGTAGAATGGACATTTTAATTTTTATTAATGTGCATTTTCTAGGTAATCCTAGCACACAAGTGTTAAAAAATTGCCAAAGAGCCCAGCAACGGAGACAACCAATTTTTGAAGAGGATGTATTGAGTGATGGTTAGTAGTTTTCAACATTTTTATCATACTAAATAATAATTTTAACTATATCAATTTACTTCTTCTATTTCCTGACGTACTTTTGTACTTTCAACAAAGTAATTGTTTATTTTTTAGAAGACGGTGGTTTATTAAAAAGAACCGATTTAGACTCTTCAAAAATATTAAACATCGAAAATATGTTACTTCAGTTTGTTAACGAGCACAAAGGTGAATATCTTTTGTTAATATTTATGTATCTTTATGTTATGTTAGATTTTTTTAGAATTTCAAAGAGTAGTGCTAAGACAGTTACATATATTAGACGCTAGGATTAAGGAAATAGCGGATGCACAAGAAATATTTTGAGATCTAAAATAATATAGAAGTAGAGAGCAAGAAATACAAAATTTGGAAAACATGAAACACTTCCCAATTGATAGTGACACAAAGATTATAAAATTGAACAAATCCTTAAAGATTCCGACGAAATGCGCAGCTTGGTAAGATAACCTTCAATTTGAATAATTATGTTTTTTGCAAATACATACAGTGAATTCTCTTTGTTTTTTTTTCTTTCAAAGTGAAAACTTTTGTTCTTTAATTAAAATTATTACTTAGACTTAGTTAGTTTAGCATCTTAATTGTGGTTGTTAAGACTTTATCATAAGTTATAAGTTTTCATTAAGATTTGATCAAGATTACTGTTTGCCATGCCAATTTAAATATTATAATCATCGACCTCTATATTCTTTTTATATTTTTAGGCAAAAGAACTAAGTCGTTTAGGTGGAACCACCGTGAAGGAGATCACGAAAAGGATCATGTTCCACATTTTAACGAATGAAGTAGGAAAAATGTATAGTTGGGAAGGCCAGAAAGGCAAAAAAAAATTTAGGGATATGCTTCTGTCTAGACTTGTGATAAGTATGTTGCTCATTACTTTCAGTTTAATTGTATTTTATTTCTTAGATGCAGTAAGACTTAATGGAAAAATACAAAGAATGCAACAGATGCTGATGTAATAAAACCCATGCGCGAATGGCTTGTACGTGCCAAATTCAGACAGCTGGCAGTAGTATCAAAGTAAGTTAAATCAATCACTATATATATATCTTATCGACATAACGATTTAATAATGCAATTTTGTACATGGTTTAATTATGAGTATTTTAACAGTTCACTTGTCTATATAAATTTATAGAAACTGAAAGGTTATTTTACTGCGCGATGTTAATTCACAGAATTCCAGTTTTTTTTAATTAATATTTATCACCATATAGTAGAGATACGGTGCATACAGTATTTATATTTGGGATAGAATCACATTCGTACTATATTACTGTTACTATTAACCATGAATGAATTACCATTCTGAACTTATTGCATTAAATTAAAATGTTTTTTTTTATTGCAGTAGACAAATGCAGTGGAAGAAGCAGCAGATTAGTTTAGCTATAAAAATTACTATATTACTCATCATATTACCTACATGTATAGGTACTTTGAAATATATTTTAGTATTGACGTTTGTTACTGTTTTATTGTGGCGTTTACTTTACTCCATCGAACATTTGGCAAACATTTATATAATATTTAGCAAGTTGTTGAAAATACGTTTATAAAATATTATACAGATGTTTCCGTCCGTGTTAAAAATGTTTACAACATATTTGCTAACATTTTTTGGAATGTTTTCAGAGTGATTTTATAAATATTTGAATAATATTGTATGAACATTTTTTGGGAAATGTTAAAATAACGTTTTTAAAACGTGCCAAAGTGTATTTTTGCATATTTATAAAAACATTTTTTGAAGGTTAAAATACACTCAACTTAATATTTTTTAATATTGTAATATTTCATTGAAAACATTTGTGGTACATTATATAAATGTATTGAGGTTACTTGGGTATGAGCACACTAACTTTATCAATTTACCATCATCCATCATAAAAATTGCACACAAATATAATTTAAAATAAATTCAAACTTAAATAAAGTTAATTAATTAGTTTTGACGTTGTCACTCAATTTTGTAAGTATAACTTTTTTCAAACTTCAAATTTAGAACTGTGATTGTGGAATTAACCTCCGTATTTGAAGTTGACTGAAAACACCGTATGCTACGTTAATTTTCTGAAATAAACGGAAGGATGTTTTACTAATTTTTAATGTTACGTACGTTAATTTAACTTAAGTAGATGTAATAAATGACACTTAACAAATCAATAAAATTTAGAAAGTGGTTATTATCCCTACAAAGCGTGTACAGGGTGACACAGAGAAATATACCTACTCAATTGCTTCAAGAATTTGTTTTCCGTTAATTTTTCCACTAAACATTTTAAAGCTGCGTTCACAACTTATTAATTAACATTGCTTAAAAATAAAGTTCTTTTTTTCAAACAAATACCTTTGTAGTTACTTTTTCAACGTATACAGCAAAATATAAAGTTAGGTTACTTGTTACTTGCTTATTTTTATTAAATTTATAATTGCGTATGCGTTCATTAGCATTAATTTCTCAACGACAAATTTTACGTGGAAGTTTGGAGTTTACTATAACTTCTACGTTAAGTGAAATTACTAAGTGCTAACTTCTTTAAGTTATGATTGCTATGTGAAATTACAGTGAAACAAACTTTTACGTTAAGGGAAACGTTAATTGTTAGGTAGTAATTATTGCATCGTTAATGCAGCTATATTTGGTTTATTTTTTTATGTATAGTGTTAAATAAAACAAATATTACCAATAAAACGATTTTCATCTGTGTTGGGTTTCAAACACACAGGAAACCAACAATCTAGAGCATGCGTATTTGTAGTTTTAAATAATGAGAACATTAATAAAGTTACTGTTTAAGCTGAAGGTCATTCCCAAGCATTTTACATTGAGTAAAAATTTTTAAAGAGGCCCAACCTAATGTTAAATATTATGCCTTATAAAGAACCCCCACCTTTCATAAAAATTGAAACTGTATTTTGGCGACGCCGTCTTATAAAATGCGAACTACAAATTCCACCGTCGCGTCGGTCGTAAAACTGAATTTAGCCTTAATAAAATGTTAATCAGGTTTCGATGATTTATTGCCATCCCGTCTACGTTGTAAATAAATGCAATGTTAAGAACGACATTTTTATATTTATAAGTTAATAATGTGTCGCTGGTTTTCGGTTCATTCCGAACCTTGTACCTGGGGGTGCAACGCTTACCCCACGAGGAGAACACAATTTATTATTGCTGTGTTAAAACCCGCAAGACACACTCACCTTCCTTTTATGTACAATAACTAATGTGCAAATTAAATCATTCTTTGAGTGTTTCTAATCTTCTTTTTGTTTTGGTGTGTTGACCACCGCAAAGTGCCAGCAATTTTTCGTTTAAGCAACTAGATGCTGCAAAATCTAGTGAAAACGTGAGATTGCAGTTTTTGAAGATCCGCAGTCCTGCATCATGCGCAACATGCAATGATTGTAAATACAAATTTTTATTTCAAAAGTGGACTAGAAAATTAACAATTAAAATAACTCATCAAATATTTTTATTTCAAAATTTGTTAAATATGCAGCAATTGAAAATAATTTAAATTTTATGAAATTATCCGAAAACTAGTTACAACCTTCCTGAACGATCTAAACTTTGTATATTTTTTTTCGAAGACACAGGAATTTTAAGTAAAACACGACTAAAAGTTGAGGTCAATCGGTTAAATACAACATGATAAAACATAATTTTTATGTATTTCCATGTAATTGTGGATATTATTTACATAAACAATTTATTCGCTTCTGAACCAGTTGGTAAAGTAGAATCTGCTGACTTTTTCTTTGAATCGAAAATAACATAAATTTACTGTTAAAAGATATGCTGAGTCAATTGTATTTAATTTTAAATATTCTTATTAAAATTTTAATTCTCATTAATTACACACAACTTTTAGTACATTGTAATGAAACAAAATAAGTTGTTAATGTGCTATTAAATTTGTTTTGTATTTTGTTTTTGCAAAAACTTACAGTTGATAAATTAAAATCTTAAATTATATGCGATTAATTTTCAAACGAAATAAAGTTAATAAAATTCTAATTTAATTTTATGTGAATCACTTCAAACGAGTGAATAATTCTTAATCTTATCAATTTGAAATAAAAACTATAGAAAGATAAGTTAATACACAAAACTGTTTCAGTAGGAAATAAAATAATATTAATTTGCTTTATAAGTATCTTCTTTCTCAAATTTTGCCGGCAAGGCATTTTTATGTAATTGTTTTTTTATTGTTTGTCTGACCTAAAAAATGTTCTTCACAAATTAAAATATTTCCTAAAGCGTCAATAGCTACAAGAGCATTAACAATGTTGCCACAATCATTTATTGAAAATTACACACGCACAAACTCGAGCGGTTCAACGGTGACGCTAATTCAACGAACATAAGAAAGCAACTAAAAATATTTCGCTGAAAATCGACGGTGGAGTCATCTACAATCGGTGAAATTGTACGGTAACTTTTGTTACTCTTTTTGTTACCTGGTTACTAGGGTGGTGGTGTACTAGGTAGGAAGATTGGAACAAGATACTAAAGTACAAATCAGCAGTTATAGAAATACCCAGTAGTCGGAGAGATTGGATTGTGGGCTGAACCTCTACACGTTGGGTTCATATCATACTAGAAATTACTTATTTATTGGGCGCCAACTTCCAATTTAACTGAAGCGAGTACTAAATCGGAACTAGTCGTTAGCAGTAAGCTGAACCTAATTATTTTACTCAACATTCAATTTGGTTCAGGTTGGTAGTAAAGAAATCCTCCAATACAGAAAATACATATATCTATCTACAAACAACGAAGGTGTACTCAATTGAAGTACCTCAACACATAACAAAACAATAGATATTAACGTAGAAAATAGGGAAACTATATATTATAGTTGGATAAAAATATTCGTGCCACCACTGCATCGTCTATGCTTCTATAATTACGGCGTTTGTTATGACCGTATACATCTTGCATGTAATTAAACACAACTGGGGTACATGTAAGTAGGTATCTATTTGTTTTAAAAGAAGGCAAGTGCCAGTATTTATTTAGTCAAATTTTCAGTTAAACTACGATAGTGCACTAACGTGGCACTGGAAAAAGGTTTCCCCTTCCAAAGGGTTATTGTGATAGTAAATAAATCTGATGTTCTTTACACGTCCTAAACAGGATGATATCTTACTACAATACGATTTAGGTATCATGCAAACGATTCTTACATTTAACAAGTTTCGATTGATTTAAGTCGGTACATTTCTACCAGCGACGTTCAGTAAGTAAAGAGGAGCACAACGGTATGATGCAAGTAAAGTGATTAATGCGTGCTAAAGTTTTAGGAGTGTGGCGCAAGTTCGCTCACGTAAGTAAAGTCTCTCTGGGCTGGTGCCGATAACACGAGCAGGGAAAGAGTAATGTAATTGTACGACCTGATCCGATGGCAGAGAATCCCTGGAGGTGGTGAAATATTCTCGCAACGAAGATGGTTCCCATACGAACGTTTGGATGTAGTCTGAGTCGATGGCTGATTCTCCGTACCTCTCTTAGATGGTGGAACCATCGTTTTTAACCCAAGGATGTGACCAGGTGCTGCCTGTACTTTGTGGCGATGTGGACGTTGACGAGCACGGTTAAACGGCAGCAAGAAGAGCCAAAGAAAGAGGAGGAAACAAAAAACCTCTGTAAGGAAACATTTCACTTGTAGGTATGCCCTTTCTTTGGGGAGAGCAGCAATCTAATTTCTTATATTTACCTGTGGAATAGAACGAGCAAGCTATGAAAGACGTCTCAACAAGCGCCCCACTTTCGAATAATGGAGATGCACCCAGCGGTTGAGAATTGGTAACGGAAACCGATAAGCCAGAAACGACGTTCGTTTTAATAAATTTCCACAATGCCCTTTGGAGTTTTTCCGGCGTATTTTCGCCAATTTTTAAAAGACGACAAATCCTTCGGTTCAACATCGGTGTATCGTAAGTTGCCTAACTTTTGGCGAGAGTGAATTTTTAGACTAAACAATGCTTTGTAGGAAAATAGTCTATTTAACCGTTACACTTTATAATCAATGATCTTAGGCTTTGTATGTGAGCCAAAAAAAAGTCACACCAATCCCCTCTTTTGAAAAATGAACATAGTAAACATGTTTCGCCACTTTTAGAATAAGCACGAATTACATATACCTAACAGAAAATTAGACGTATTCAGAAACCTCACTCTTGTACTGTGCACTTTTAAGTGTAATTATAATGTTCTCAATTGATTTAATACTTGTTAGTGTTTAAAATAATACATCAATGTATTACAACATATGTGAAAACGACAAAACACGTTGTCGTATTCTTTAATTACCTATTACAAATTCACCTTTATTTAAATGTCATTGTAGTTCGGGCGAATTGTAAAACAAATTTAAAATTGTAGTGCAAAAATATAAGTTTAATTCATTCGGTGTAAAATAAGCAAAATGGGTATAGACACAAAAAAATAAATTTATAAGTACGTCATTATACAATAACAGAAGTTGATAGAGTTAGTTATACGTGCAACCTAATTACGCCGGATTTCTTAACAACATAAAAATTTCACAAGGTTTGAGAAGAGTGTTGATGTTTGTATTATTGTTTGTAAAATATTCCCAATTTCAGCTTTAGGTAATAATGTAGGGTACCAAATTCTAACTAAATTGGAAAAGGTGTAGTTTGAAATACCCGTGTGTTCTGATTCCTGTTAAAATTTTTTTATTTTGTCTGTATACTAGAAAAGATTATTTTGTCTTAAAATTTGATAACATGAATTTTAAAACACAAAAATAAATGATTAACATGAAAACAACCGCATAAAAAAATTATTAAAATTACACATTTGTAATTATTATAAATAACACAACTTTTTTATCCTACAACATCATCAGAAAAGTATGATTTCTACCGGCTTTTCAGAGAGGAGAAAAAGTAGTTCCTTTCTACAGCTAGCCTGACAAAGTGTACGACAAACGGCTAGCCCAGAAAATAATTTGTAAACTTTCCCGCTAGATATCGCGTTACAATAATTATTAAACTTTTATTGTGTTTTTATGAAAGTTTTATTATGTATGGTTTTCAGCTTATGATAAATGACGTGCGACGTCAACTGTTTATGCAAATTATTCCGAAACAAATTTACTGTGAGAATGTTTATAAATCAGAACGAGAATAATATACAGTATCACTATAATCGATGTTAGCATATTTCAGAACCCAACTAATCTGATTTTGAACAGCTGGGGAGGATATTTGTTTCTCTTAATTGCAATAATTATAGGAACAAAGTTACTCGCTGTTAATCAGTTTTTACGATACATCAACCCCTTCATCGTCTAAATGGACCTAAATAAGCAAGCGCATTTAGGGAAGAATGGTCGAATTCCGCGCAGCGGTTAATTCCGCGCATATGTCATGGTCATATGAAAATGTGTGTAAACTGAGTTCTTATACTCTAACATGCCATCTAGCGTTGTAAATATAAATTACTCTAACATATGATTAACGTGTACTGTAATCTTGCAAGTTGGTAATAGTGTTATTCGCGAAGCACATGTTTTGTTACTACATAGTGAAATAACCTGTTATCGGTAAGATAATTACCTAATAAAAATACAGTAATTTCCATTGTATGTATGTGTTAGCGTGTGGTTTGATCTATCATTTCTTGTTTTTGAATGATTCAAAATTTCAAAATAAAACATAATTTTTAAAAACAATACGTAATCATGCGCGAGGTGTAATTCCCGCGCAGATTAGGACGGGTAATTCCGCGCTGCGCGAAAGTACCCCCCATAATATTTTCCACTAATTTTTCTTGTAGAGATGCCTAAAGTGTACAATCGAAAAACTAATAAGCGGAGGTGGACTGTGGATCAACTAGAAGCGGCAATTGCTGAAATTGGACGAGGACATCCCATCAGAAGCACAGCAAGAGTTTATGATATTCCTGAATCCACTTTGAGGATAAATTAAAAGAAGGTGCAAGCCTTTTCCCAAATTTCGGACGCAAACCTACTTTTCCTCCTGCAGTAGAAAAGCAATTAGCAAACCATATTATCAAATTATCAAATATGTTTTATGGAATAACCCCAACAACCTTACGTGAAGTGGTCTTCAAATATGCATCTCAAAATAATATCACACATCGTTTCAACGAAGATAAGAAAGCTGCCGGAAAAGATTGGTTTCAATTGTTTATAAAACGAAACCCCGAAATATCTCTGAGAAAACCAGAAGGAACAAGTGTGAGCAGGATTGTTGCCTTTAATGAAGAAGAAGTTCAAAGATTTTTTAAAAATTTGGGAGATGTTCTAGAAAAATACCGTTTTTCCGAAAATAACATTTATAATGTGGACGAGACCGGCATCAGCACAGTACAAAAACCTACCAAAATTTTGAGTCCTAAAGGACAAAAACAAGTGGGGTCGGTCATTTCATGGGAACGTGGCAAAACGTCACTATAGTTTGTGCATTTAGCGCCTCAGGAACATATATTCCACCCATGTTTATATTTCCGAGACAAAGACATTCACCTCAGTTAGAAAAAGGTGGACCTGCAGGTGCCATATATTCATGTTCAAAAATGGGTGGATTAACGGCGATTTATTCTTAGATTGGATTAAGCATTTTCAGCAGCGCATCAAATCATCAAAAGAAGATCCCGTTTTATTAGTGCTTGACAATCATGTTTCCCATATTTCTCTCAATGTGTACAATTATTGCAAAGATCATGGTATAGTGATGGTGTCCATTCCCCGCACACATCACATAAACTACAACCATTAGATTTAACGTTTTATGGACCGTTAAAATTGGCATACAATAAACAATGCGATATGTATCTAAGATCCAATGTTCATAAAAAATCACCCATTACGAATTGGCTGAATTGTTTAATATGGCTTATATCCAAACTGCTACTATAGAAAAGGCTGTATCGGGATTTAAGACGGCTGGAATATGCCCCTATAATCCTGATAAGTTTAGTAAAGAAGATTTTGCTCCAGCTCAACATTTTAGGCCAATACAAGATGCTGAGAATGTTCAACCAAATCAAGATCCGATAATTCAACAACACATTTCAGGAAAAGATATAGCTCATGGTTCAGCGGCGATAACGAATCCTTTCAGCTCTTCATCACACTCTCAACCTCAACCTAGTTGTTCAACCTTAGTACCTCCTAATTCATTCGAAAACCAATCACAAAAAATACCTGATAAAATGATCACTTTTGAAGCTCTGTCAACAATCCCTCAGCCAGCGACTTCAAAAGCTTCCAAAAGTACCAGAAAGAAGCATTCTGAAATTATTACAAGTAGCCCCATGAAGACTGTACTAGAAGAAAACGAACGTAAGAAAAGATTTTGCAGACAAAAAGCTGAAAGATTGCAGAAAGGAAAGGTGAAGAAGTCTAAAAACACATCTGCAAGAATGCACGTTGTTAGGAAGCTTATTGATTCTGGAGACTCTAGTAGTGAAAACGAGGTTGATCAAAATCTGTTGTGTGATGACGATGAACTCGACGATATCGATCCGTTAAATCCAAAAGATATATGCAGTATCTGTGGGAGTTTGGCAGAGATAATGAACTGTGGTATCGTTGCGTTAAGTGCTCAGAATGGACACATGCCGAGTGTAGTGGTCGCAATTCACCCACAAATTATATTTGTGATTTTTGTGTTTAATTAGTATGAATGAGAATTATAGTAGGTACCTATATTGTTTACAAATTAGGTACATACGTTTTATAATAACTTTTTCACATTATTTTTTCCATTAACGGAATTGCCCCTTCGGAGGGTAATTTCGCGCAAATGCACTTTTTTTAAATATTGAATTAAATCTACTTAAAACTTGAATTTATGCATTTTTTTGTATCTTATGTTAAGGAAACAAGGTGGAAAGTGGGTACCATGTATTTTAGCTTGTTAGATTAGCAAGTAACAGAAATATGATTTTATTCTCTTAAGTGCGCGGAATTCGACCATTCTCCCCTACTTTCATATTATTGATAATAACAATATTACCTCAACAACGTACATGCAATCACTGACGCTAGCTAAAACCTTTCCTTTTGTCAAACCCAAGTCAAATAAGAGATGCCCAAGTCACCTACGAAATGAAAACTTTTTGTGAATGAACTCCATGACGATTTCGCTTCTCTTTCTGAACATTTTCGGTAAATGAAATTGCTATTGCACTTAATTTCAACACGTGCTTTATTTCACCCATTAGTTCTGATAAAAGTGTAAAATAAAACAAAATTAGCATTTAAACCCTTGATCTCACTTTAATTCTAAAAGCAAATTTAATTTATTACAAGTTAAATACAAATCTCTTACTACTCACAGAAATGCTCCTTAATAAAAAATTGAATTTCCTTTTTCGAACTATTATCAAAAGCTTGCGGAACTGGAAAATGACTGTAAACATAAAAGAATGTTTTAGTAGTAACCTGACCCCTACACCTTGATCTAACCGAAAACATGGCTGCTGACTGTTGCTTTAGTTTTTTAAAAAAAAATCAGTAGGGCACGTTGCTAAAAAATCAAAAATCTTTAATCAAAACGATATTGAAAATTTTCTTCGTTTGGTTTCTGATGAAACCTATGTGTTGGCAAAGGTAAGGCTTACTATTATTCAGAATTAATATTATTGAAGGATTGTTTTAGGTCTTATTAATCATTGGGATCTCGGATGCCTGTCGAACTAACGAACACACAAACATGAAGATGGATGATGTTATAGTTAAAGATGATGTTTTAATAATACACGTACCAGATACGAAAACCTATACACAAAGAACTTTTACTGTTTGTAATGTCGAGAAAGAAAATTTCATTGATGTCATATCCATTTGCAAAAAATATTTCTGCCTGCGTCCTGATAATATGAATTCTCGACGATTATTTATCAAATATCATGCTGGAAAATGTGCATCTCAGAATGTAGGACATCACACAATTGGAGCGATACCTTCTGTAATAGCTGCTTATTTAAATCTTCCTAATCTTAAAGAGTATACAGGACACACTTTTAGAAGGACATCAGCCACACTTTGTGCAAACTCAGGAGCAGATATCCTAGCACTCAAAAGGCATGGAGGATAGAAATCCGCCAGCATAGCGGAGGGCTATGTTGAAAATTGTTTAAACAATAAGATAGCTGTAGCAAATAAACTTTTAGACAGCAGGCATAATCAATTATGGGATAAATCTACGAGTAGTAGTAGTAGTCTGGGCGCTGTAACTACTGAATCATCAGTCACCAGCGAAACTGTCCCTTTAACTTACACAGAAAAATCATCTTTAGTTACATTTTCTGAACCATTACAATCAAATTTATCCAAGCAAGGGACTTCTTTCCTTAACTGTTCAATAATTAATCCAACATTTAACATCAATGTTACAAATCATAATTAAAAAAGGTATTAATTAATGAGTGTTATAGTTACATAGTATGAAACATTTAAGAAAGGTTGAAGGTGATTAATCGATACCATATTATTGTATTTTACTTTTACTTCAATCTTTATAAATGTTTTATACTTTATAACATTTATTATTAATTAAAAATAAATATAAAAAATATTAATTACTGGGCAAGAATTAACTTTTATTTGTATTGTACATTATCACCGCGTGTAAAGGACTTGTAATAGTAAAATTGAGTTCTATATTGATTAAACTAACATGGTAAAATAAAAACAATTAAATTAAATTAAAGTATTATAAATAAAATATCTCCTCCATGAGGACGGTGGTAGGGAGAGATCCGAGGATTGACGCCACGTTCTCACGTTGAATGGCCATGCTAATGCGTTGTGTTAGGTAGTATTTAGAACGCGGATCGCCAAAGATAAAATTGAGGTTCCTTCCAATAATGTCCATCCACTCCCTCGCTTCTTCACTCCAAGCTCCCATTGTCTCCACTGCAAAAAGCTTTGAAAATGTTGCCATCATCCTTTATTTTAGAATATTTTGAATGTTTGCGTTTGCACGCGATTTCAGCTGCAGCGCCGGCTTCTAAGCAAGTTTTGGGCAAATAAGAGGGAGCAAATGTGTCGACGCAAGTAACGTCCCATACCAAGCATTGACCTCTGGCCCAAGGTACGAGTGTGGCTCCATCAGGACGTTTTCCATCATTTCTGGATATTCCAGTCGGTTCCAGTATAGAAGGGATTTCTAATGATGATAGTGCTCGTTTGATGATTTGATTTATTTCCGAATGCCTGAAAATCGTCCACTACTTTTGGTGTAACTCATGGGATGCAATCTTTGCTATCTACAGTTTCGGAACATAAACAAGTATATGAGCGGCAATGTCACATCCAAGACGTAGTCCGACACTAATGCGTAGTTGATTGTTGTCCATTAGCATTCCAATGTGTTTCTGAAGGGAAAGCATCAAGCCAAGCATTGGCTTCTTTACACTGCAAAGAAGCTAATCTCGCCTTGTCCGTGTCCGTCTCAAATGTTAGATCCTCTTCAACCGCTTTTTTTTTATTAGAATCGAATCCCAATTTATTTGTGCTTCAGGGATTGGAGGAACCATTTCATGTTTAGCTTTCCATAAATCCAGTGCTTCATTGTTTTTGTGAATGGACAGATCGTCAACGGTAGTATTTAGTATGTTGGAGACGACCGACTTTACACTGTGAACAAGACGCTAGGAACGCTGGTAGGCTAAGATCGGTACATTTTTTAATTCCCAATCCTCCGTGTCGTAAAGGTAAACCAGCTTGTTTCACTGTTTATCGTCCAGTGAAATGTTAAGTATGTTTTCCATACAAGCTTTCATTGCGGCATCTATTTCTTTAAAAATTTTTGGATGCATCCATGAAGGAGTGGTACGTAATGTATATAGTAGCTTTGAATCCCCAAGACAATTTTTAAAAGAAAGAATGCGACGTGGGCGGAAAGTTTCTTCAAACGTGACCAAACATTGCCTTCATTGTTTCGAAGCTGTTCCTAATAATGCGTCCGAAACTCCTTCATCGCAGAGGGGTGCTCCCAACAACTCTAGATCTTGAGGTGTCACTGTGCGGATACCGTGTAGAAGTTCCTGAATTTGCTCTGATTTCATGGTCAATACCCCTGATGTAAAAACAATTTACATTTGGAAGGGGTTGACAGTCAAACCAATCTTACTAGACTCCTGAACCAGCTTTTCTACATCTTTCAAAACTGTATTTCTAAAATAAAGATCATAATAAAATTCTTTTTAATTTATTGCAAACAAATTAACTGATAACGTGGTGTAGGAGAAAATTATGTGTAAACCACGGCGGGAGTGAGTTTCCAGACCTCAAGAAGTGGCCATATCTTCTTTCGTCCTGGAAATTGACACTTGAAATTGACGTTGAATAATATTTAGCAGCGCACCTCTATGAGTTACTATATTCAGCAAAAAAATTTTTACATTTACTAGAATAATAAAGCAATTGAAAAATATTGTATTAAATTCAAGTTATAAGGAGTCTATTGTTCAACCTGTTTCGCTCGTCGTGCCATAATTCCTCTCGTTGAACAATAGACTGCTTATACAACTAATTTAATAATATACTATTTTTGTTATTTTCGTTGTTTATTGAAATTCCTTAAAAAGAAAGAATGTGCCATTTGAAGAAATCGTATACTCTGTACAAAATCTAAACAGCCGCTCAATTCATATTGTCACTAAAATAATGTCCAATCCAAAATCAAAGTCCCGACGGTTGAGTGAAGTTTCTGTATATTTTTCTGTGTACCTAACTTCGTATTTATTTTGAAAATTAGGTTAAGTCGAAATTTAAATCTGTGTTTAAATCAAGACAAGGGGTTGGAACAGAAACATTACTACTAATGGAAAAAATTAACTGTTACGCGGATGCGTACCATTACCCTACCTGTGTATCATGTAGTGTCCGAAATTGAATTAAAATTTGTGTTTTGATTTCTTATAATTAAAATTACGGCGGGAAAATATTGTATCATAGATGCCCAACAAGTACAAGAGAAAAACGAATATCGCTGGTTGGACCGAGGACTCTACAGAAAGCTCTTGAAGCAATAGATGGGGGAGTAAGATCATTAGGATCATTTGTTAAAGTTGTTTGTGACGCTTGCTTCCCGATTTGGTTGGTTCCTGGTAGTAACAAAAGCGGACGGATTTCGGGCGCCAGATTTGATGACAAAGTTTACTCTCCGTTTGCTTGTCGGGCAGCTACAGTGGAGGTTAAAATTCCAGTATCCTGATCGTCTAACGGGAAGCAGTTCCGGAGAAATCAAGAGAATACACTAAAACTCAATACTTCTTTATTTAACATGAAACAAGTTACTATTAGTTTCACAAAAACAAAACAGCATTTAGTAAAGTAAGCACATACCAGGCAACCCAAAAGCAGTCAGCGGATTTGACGGTTATAGGTGTGAGGGTTTCGGTAATGTAAGCAGAGCGGCGGTCTGTTAAGTGATACGGTAGGTAGTGTGAGTGACCGAGTCGACACACGAAAATGCTCTATATCGACCCGGGCAACTGCTTGAGTGGTATATTCAAGGCGCGAAAATGCGTCACCCCAAATACAACACACGGATAGGAATAGAACAGTTAAGGAAACATAAAGTGGTATCTCTGCAAGATGCGGGTCGGGGAGAGAATAACCAAAGCGGTATCTTTGGCGATTTAAATTAAAAAAAAGCAGACTTACTTAGTTTTCACGGCAGGACCAGGAAATATGTCTTAGAGAAAATCAAAGGCAACATATGCTTTAGCAGGAGAAAAAGTTAACATTGCCGAACTGTCGCCATTGCCGTTATATTCTGGAAAAGGTAAAACTAAAAAGATTCCAAAGGAAAGTCAGAGATATTAACGGCTACACCTATGAAATCAATTCTCGAAGAAAAACAACAAAGAGAAAAAAAAATTAGTGCTGCTTGAGAAGTAAAGAGAAAGAATATTAAAACTAAGATGGAAATACGCAAAAAAACAAAGAAACAAAAGAAATATGGAATTAGACACTGATACTTCCAAAGACGATGAAATTGACGAGAAAGATCTTGTTAATGATGCCGAACTGGATGACATGGATTTAGATTCTAACAACAACGACCAATGTTTGTTGTGCGAAAAATTCGGAAAATATGGAGAAGTTTGGTTCAGATGCGTTCATTGCGGGAGGTGGATGCATGCCGAGTGCAGTGGAAACTAACTACGAGTGCGACTTTGCCGAAAAAATATGTTGTGCGAAAAAGAGGCCTTGTTGCTAACTTTTGACTTATGAAATTTGTTACATGTTCTTGTTTTTTATCTTTCTGTTTTGATATACATATTTCAAATACTTATTAGTATTCTGTTTAGAAGTTTGAATATTTTGTACTGTTTCATTTTTAAATAAATAAGATTTTTAGAAACAGTTTTATTTGGGTATCATTAGGTGATCACAACGCGTACCATTATCCGCCGTGGAGGATAATGGTACAGCACAAAACTTGACTTTAGCTATTGTACTGAAACTCTTTTATTTTAGAAAAAAACAGATAGCTATGTTAAAGAGAACATGTCAATACACAACTATGTTGAAGTTGTAGTTTTAGTGATTAAAATATCTAGACAAATATTGCTTAGGTGCATTCCCTCCCCCTTATGATTATTGAAACGGCGGGCAAAATTTACACTATGTAACATTGCGAACAAATAGTTATTTAAAATAAATTCGTTACACTGAGTATGTCACTCGTTTCTTCATATTGTCAAAAATTGCCTCTTGTAAGTCTTCAATTGTGTGTAATCGATTTTGATATATTTTGTTCTTTAAATATCCAAATAAAAAGAAATCAAAAGGTTTTAAATCTGATAACCTCGGTGGTATTAATCCTCTCCCTATTACTTGATTGTTATAATATTCCTCAAGAAACTGTATAGTTCTTCTACCTGTATGGGCGGTGGCATTATCATGTTGAAAATAACCATCTTGTAATTCATCATTGTGAAGATCACCAATGAAAACTTTTAGCATATTTTGATAACTACCGTTCTGTATTAATCGTGTCATCAAAGAAAATTGATCCAATGATTCGTCTTCTTGATAATGCAATCGAAATACCAGTTTTCACAAGATGCAATGAAGTTTCATGAAAACGTGGATTTTCATCACTCCAGATGCGGTAATTTTGTGAATTTACATATCCAGTCAAATAAAACCAAGCTTTGTCAGAAAAATGTTGTATTTAGCACGTTATCATTTCTTATACTATCGTTGAACCAATTGCAATATTGAATTCGCTTATCCAAATCGGGTAGTAAAAATTCTTGAACAACCAAAAGCTTATAGGGATGGGAGTGCAATTCCTTACTTAACAACTGAATGACATGTACCATAGGACAAACCAGTTTGTTGAGCCAACTGATGTAAAGGTTTGCGAGGAGATTCTTCTAGGCAATTACAAACATCTTCAACTACCTCTTCGTTGACCCAGGCGATTTTCTGTGTCTTACGCTTCCCGTCTCATCAAAACGCTTTACCACACGATAAACTTGACGACACAATACACCGTACTCAACTTCGAAATTGGGTAAAGCCTCCATAAACTCTTCGCAACATAAGCAAATTGAATAAACCCAAGTTCCATTTTCATCTTTATTTCCATTACGAAAATAAGATTTCACAATAAGCTTATCGTGATCTAAAGTAAACGGCATAGTCGATAACAAATTCTTGGTTATAAGTAAAGCAGCAAATTCACCTAAAAGAAGCTAATGTTACTTAATTCTTTTATCACAGAAATAATATTTACCGTTACTAAATACGAAAGTATTTTTGTGTTACGTAGTCTTAAAAAAGACTGATTTAGAAGAGTATGAACAGTTTAATATCACGCAGGTCACCCTGAATAACAAACGCAAGTGGAAGTAAATAAAAAATGATTTTTTCGGTCAGGTTTTTATAACGTTCACTGCAATTTATAGGTTCCGCCACTGGAATTATGCGAACGGTAGCAGTTGGTCACAACCGCTTGCGTACCAGTATCAATTCCTTTTTTTATTATCTAAGTAAATTTTAAATTACTTTATCCATGCTTTTAGTAAATTTAAAGTAAAAGGGAATAATTTAAATTGAATTTTTGTGAGTAGGGCTGCAACCCAATTGACACTCATATGTTACGCCACTGGAATTATGATCATGGTGCTGTCACAGAAAAATAATCTAGTGCTATGATGCTTGTCCGAAAACACAACAATGAGTTGCAAAATTTGTTTAAAAAAAATTAAGCAAGAACCAGAACTTGAACTAAACAATGATTTAACGGTTAAGGTCAAGTTAGAGTTTCCATCGAACAAGTAAGTATGACCTGTATGACTTTGTTTTATATGCAAGGGTAAATTTTATTGAAGGATGTTAGCATCACAGACAACCCAATTGCGTGCCGTGAATGTAAGCTTGAGATTGATACACTTTATCAATTGCATCCAACTTTCGTTAAAGAAGAAATCAAACAGGAGTTTATCAAAGAAGATATTAAGACTGAAGACATTGTCGATGATGATTGTGTGTTATTTAACACGGACATTCCTTTGGCTAGTGAAGAAAGCGTTTCGGTAAATATTTTATTATTGTGAAAAATGTAATTACGGCACTAATGACAAACAAAATTTAACCGATCACGTTTTCACCCAATCGTTTTAAATGTAATCAGTGTAGTTACACAACTCCTGATGATCACGTGTTAATAAATCACAAACAAATACACTTGTATGTTTGTAATTACACTTGCATAGAAAGTCATTCTTTAAATGAACATATGTCTTTGCAGATCGGTGCACAAGCTGATATAAATGAAGAGAGTTTTCAGCAAACAAGTAAATGTTCATTTGAATGTTATGATTGTGGTTATCAGACTATCAGCAAATTTAGTTTGAAATTTCATATAAGGGCTCATAGAAAAATTTCTATGTAGGATATGCAGTTTCGATACTCATTCTAAAAATGGTTTGAAATCTCATATGCTAACAACACACAGAGATGTTGCTGCTACTAGTAGGAGTTCATTAGATATGCATGCAAAGAATAGTAAACAAATATCCTTAAATTTAAAGAAGTATTTGAATAAAACTAAATCAGTTAATTGTAAGTTGAGTACTAAAACAAAACGAATAAACCAACGTTATATGATTAAGTACAACTTATGTGATTTCAAGACTAACATTGAACACTTGAATGTACATTCGCGTGAACGACCTTACAACTGTCACAAGTGCGACTACAAAACTAACAATAAATTTTGTTTAAAGCGGCACAAACGAATACACTCTGAAGCAAAAGTATTTAAATGCAGTTTGTGCGATTATAGTTGCAACTTTTCAAATAGTTTAAAAATGCACTTGATGAAGCATTCAGGTGAACGACCTTTCAACTGTGACAAGTGCAACTACAAAACTAACAATAAACATAATTTGCAGCTACACAAAATTATCCGTTCAGAAGAAAAAGCATTTAAATGTAATTTGTGCGATTATAGTTGCAACTTTTTAAAGAATTTAAAAGTGCATTTAATGAAGCATTCAGATGTACGTCCTTACAGCTGTGACAAGTGCGACTACAAAACTAATAATGAATATTATTTGCGGCGTCACAAAATTATCCATTCTGAAAAAGCATTTAAATGCAGTTTGTGCGGTTATAGTTGCAACTTTTCAAATAGTTTAAAACGCATTTAAAGAAGCATTCAAATGAAAGGCCTTTCAGATGTGACAAGTGCAGTTACAATACTTACACATTAAAAAGTTTAAAAGTGCATATGATGAAGCATTCAGATGAACGATCTTACAGTTGTGACCAGTGCCACTACAAAACTAACAATAAATGTCATTTGCAGCAACACAAACATATCCATTCAGAAGAAAAAGCCTTTAAATGCAATCTGTGCGATTATACTTGCAACTTTTCAAAGAATTTAAAAGTGCATTTGATTAAGCATTCAGAAGAACGACCTTACAGCTGTGATAAGTGCGACTACGAAACTAGCAATAAATGTCATTTGCAGCGTCACAAAATTATCCATTCTGAAGACAGAGCGTTTAAATGAAGTTGCGACATTTCAAATTGTTTAAAAGCGCATTAAGCTTAGAACCATAATTGATAAAGTTCTCTTTGTATTCATATAAACTTTCTTTTAGTTCATTCGCTGCAAATCAGATTTCATTAAATTTCCTACATGTTCTTGCAACAATTTTGTCACATTGTCCATGAAAATTAAATAGATTCATCAAAACTTCATGCGAGTAATTATTTCGCTTCATTGTAATTTGTTTTCGAATACGTATTAAGTAGTAAATCACAATCTCAAAACTTCGACGTTTGTCAAACACAGTGAATAATTGAACAGTTGTCAAATCACATGACGCTCCATGGCTAACTAATACAAATTATGTGATTTTTAATAATTATTGCTATTATTTCAAAAGTTGACGAGTTAGCTATACCACTATGCTATATCAACTTGAAGGCATTTTAATTGTCTATCACAATTTCAAGTAATATACAGGGTGTTCCATTTAGAAAAAATTAATTTTTGACGTTTCTTGTATGTCACGTTTAAATCATTAATTTTAAACCGCCCTGTATAAAATAAAGTAAATTTATTTATGTAGCTGTTAAATACAAGGCTTTAGCAAACTACATCTAAAATTTCAGCCTTATATGGGTTCAAATAACAGCTAAATTTAAATTTTGGTGGGATCATATATAAAAAATAACCGAAAATAATTATTATCTCGAAAACCGGTGTAGATAGATATACAAAACTATTCAGAAAAAATTATCAGTAAGAAATTGCGATTCTAAAATTAAATAATATATAGGATATGTTTCATTTAAAATTAACAAGTTGTTACTACTTTTGCGTAGAAGCGGCAACACCGCCAAAATGAAAATATTTTAGAAAGATGGATCGTGTCTATTTATAATAGCCAAATTTTCAGATTACCCCTATGCCCCGTTTTCCATAAACGTCTAACCTACCATCAATGACCCTGAATATAGCGGGATTTGTTGTTTATTCGTTGTGGAAAACGCCAAGCTGTGATCAGTGCGTAAATGCTATAATTGGACAGAAAAGATAATAAAGGCAATCTTTGCAAACCCAAAACCTACACGCTACTGCCAAATCCCGTTTTGTCCGCGTTTGTCTTTACAGATATATTTAATTGTTTGAATACCCACGTGTTATTTAATGAATACAATCGTATTTACTTTCATAAAAGCGGTGACACAATAGTATATTGAAAAACAAGTGTCACAACAATGTATAAATTCAATGTATAAAAACAATTTTCTAATAATAGTTTTTTAATTTTATTTTAAAGCTACGTAAGTTATTAGAGAGTCTGATGTCGTCAGGCAGAAGATTAAAATGTTTGCATCTACTGTGTCTGAGGCTTTTTGAAATAAAGTTGTTTTATGCTGAATTACACTGAACAAATCTTTTTTCTAGTATTATATGAATGTGCAGATGTTAAAAATGAGATTTATTAGCATACACATAGCTTCAAATTTCTAAGATGTATGTATTAGTTACGGTTCGATTTTTAGTTTTTTAAAATATTCTCTACAAGATTAAGTATTAGGTAATTTGCATATTAAACGTATTACTCGTTGTTTTTGTAGTATTAATATAGGTTCAACTGTAGCGCAAGATCCCCAGTTTACTATATTTTACCGGATATGGGAATGAAAGTTAGAGTGGTATAACATTAAAAGAGTAGTTGTATCCGCCATTTTTGTTATGACGCCCTCAAAGTTGATAGAAAAAAATTTAATTTATTCAAAGAAAACTTATACTAAAATGTAACATTTCAGTAAAAACCGCATGTTTCTATCTTGAACCGTTTAGAAGTTATAGGCAGTTAAAATAGGGAAAAATATAAGTGGACACCCTGTATTATTCCGGACATGGGAATGAAAGTTAGAGTGGTATACCATTAAAAGAGTAGTTGTATTACAAACATTTTTTAGAACACTTAACGAATAACAACATTTAGGTACGTAGTTTCTGACATACACTGTCAATATGGTCTGACCATTGAAGTTTTGATTTAATTATTAGTCCAAGCATATTTGTTAATTTCAGTTGGTAAATTAGCAATAGTTTTGATGTTAAACAGGTTACATGTATGTCTGAAGTGAATAATAGTAGTCTTATCTTCATTAATAAATAAATCATTAGTTTTCACCAAAAGTACTGATTTTATCAAACACAATTTGAGTCTTTAATGATAATTCAGTTAGGTTAGATGATTTAATTAAAATGTTGGTGTTATCTGCGTAACAAGTTACAATTAAATCAGTATATTTATTTTTGTCCACAAGATATTGAGGTAGGTCGTTGACAAATAGTGAAAATAGAGTTGGACCCAAAATAGACCCTTGTGGGACGCCTGAGAAAACAGAGACATTAGCACAGTGCTCGCCTGATGGCATTTTTACGAACTGAGATCTATTTGAAAGAAATGACTTTAACAGATTAAGTGCATCGCCGCGAACACTATACCTAAACATTTTATCTATAAGTAAATTATGATTGACAGTGTCAAATGCAGAACAAAAATCAACGAAGAGACCGGCAGCGACTATACTATTGTCTAATGAGGTGACGATTTCGGATACAAACTAACACAATGTTGTATTTGTGGATCTATTTTTAATAAAGCTATGTTGGGAACTGCTTATAACATTAAATGTAGATATTTAACAAGCTACATATATTATAGCACATTCAATAATTTTCGAAAAGCAGGAAGCAGGCTAATCGGTCTGTGGTTCCTAATATCGTTGGAATTATTTTTTTGTACAATGGTTTGATTAGTGCGAATTTTAGCTTAGAGGGAAATACACCAGTATGAAAGCATAAATTAACAATGAAACATAATGGACAGCAATTGCATATTTGCAGTTCTTTAACACAATTGTAGAGGAAGTGGTCCGAATGTGAGCCCCTATTTGTTTTTTTTCGTAACTTACTATTATTGTCTTTATAACAATGTCTAAAATCATCTATATATAGGTACTATAAGACCTTAGTAATAAAACTGCAAAACCTGTTCTTTTAATGTGCCTAGAGATTGCACATTAAACACTGAACCCAGGTTTCTTCTCTGGTACCATCTGAAAATCGTGTTTCGCAAAATAGACATGTAGCATCATTACTGCCAGGAGTGTACTCGCCGATCTGGTCTTGGTCAAGGTCGTCGTCAGCAGGCAAAAATTCATCTTCCTCTTCTTCATCTGAGCTGAGCTGATATTTGCTTTTATTTTGGGTTTCTTTTACTATTTTTTTAAATTTAATTTTCCCTTTGTCTTTACACTTTCATTTGATTCATCTGAAAATAAATTCCTCTTTTCGTTTCCTTCTTTGATTTCCTTATTTTCTCAATCGATAATTCAGAATCTGATTTATATGGAGATGAAGTTATAATTTGGGAACGAGAGGTATTTCTTCCTCTTGTGGACTCTCTTTTTGTAACTGACGGGACAGGTGAAAGAACGAATGAGCTCACGAAGGTTTTTAAACAGTCTTCTAATAGCACAGTTGATGGGGCCATTGTGACCCTTAATGGTGGATCTGGGTCTTCAGAACAACCCGATTGTTGATCTTCTGGACGAATTGATATACCTTCTAAAGAAACAGTTTTGGAAAGGTCACATGTCGGTTCTTCCAGCCGAGTTTCAGTTGAGTTACAGGTTTTTTCAGCTTCAATTTTTTCAGCAATGAAATCAGCATCTGTAAAAATGTTTTTATTTATTGGCCATATTCCGGTCACTTTAAATCCATTTGTAGCTATTTCTGCCGTCTGGCATTTCAGAACAGCTTTATCCAATAATTCTGCTAGATCAAATTGTGATAAGGCTCTGTTATTAACCCGGATCTAAGTTCTAATCTCGTCGCTATAGTACGCTTTTAGTGATCCTATGAACGTTTTGTCAAAGGGTTGGAGTTTATGTGTCGAGTGAGGAGGGAGTGATATGATGCAGACATTATTTTCCCTTGCCAAGTTTATCATGTCCAAATTTCTAGTGTGTATCCTGATTTGCAGCCAATAAACGAAAGAACGTTTATGCTTTAAGCTTAGAACCATAATTGATAAAGTTCTCCTATATTCGCATAAACTTTATTCCGTTCATTGGCTGCAAATCAGAATACATTTCATTGTATTTCCTACATGTTTTTGCCACAATTTTGTCACATCGTCCATGAAGTATAAATAGATTCATCAAAACTTCATGCGAGTAATTATTTCGCTCCATTGTAAATTATTTTTGAATAAGTATTAAGTAGTAAATCGCAATCTCAAAACTTCGACGTCTGTCAAACACAGTGAATAATTGAGCAATTGTCAAATCACATGGCGTTGCATGGCTAACTAATGCAAATATGTCTCTCAGAGTTTCAAATAATATACAGTGGGTGTTCGATTTGAAAAAATAAAGTTTTGACCTTTTTTGTATGTTACGTCAAAACAATAATTTTAAATCTCCGATATTGGCGAATCTTGTGATGCATGATTTATTAACAGAGGCTATAAAACGTTAAATTATACTCCTATTTTCTTTTATGTCTACGTTGACAATGTTATAGCATGTATTCCCACAAACAATATCAATGATACATCAGAAATATTAAACAATTATAACCAACACATTAAATTTACTGTAGAGATTGAAAAAATCAAAACTTCCTTTTCTAGATGTAGAATTAATAAGAGTGTTAGACAATAACACGATATTAATTGACTATTATACAAAACCGATTGCTTCTAATCGTATTATTAACTATTTTTCAAAACACCCACACCATCAAAAACTTAATATTATTAATTCTCTTAAAAACAAGATTAAAAAATTATGTAGTACTCAACTATTAGAAAAATTTAAATCTACTGAATACAATCTTACAAAAAAATAACTATCTAAGAAAAACTATCTACAAAATTAATTTACTATAATAATATTCCACCACCCAATAATCAACTAAATGTTACTAATGACATAAATAATCCCAACACCGTTTCAACTAATACATACATACAATACAAAAAACTAATCAACATACCTTACCTAAATTATAAAATAATTAATATATTAAAGAATAATTAACTAAAAATAATTTTATATAATAAAACACTATATACAATACGTGTTACACAAAACTAAAAGACAAAATTATTTCTACACAAAAATCTTCCGTTATCTACAAAATTAACTGTTTAGGATGCAATATGTACTATATAGGTCAAACAAAACAAAACTAATCAATAGAATGAAAAATCATAAGTATGACTGCACGAAAAAGTGACAATACAGCACTCGATACATCATTTATCAACGGGTCACAATTTTGATCTCACAAATCCTATAACATTGAACTTTGAAGAAAATTACAATAAACGTCTTATATCAGAAATGTTACATATAAACCTGTACAAAAATAATATTAACTTCAAAATAGACAGCGAAAATCTGAGTACATGTTATAACAATATAATTAGTAAAATCAAAACTAAATCATAAAGACCTTTTAATAACATTTACATAATATTTTGTTACTGATGTCAATTTTCTAACCAAAATTTAAATTTAACGTTTCTATAAAGCTGACGTTTATTATCACTTACTTATCATTTTATACAACTTTCACATTAAATTCAATTCAAATGTTTGTGGATTTTACTCAATGTGCGTTTGTTATAGTTCATAGTTGTAATGTAACGACAAGAGAGTTGACAACAATGAAAATGCCACTGACTTCCGGTACACCAGAGTCGATATATAAAAAAGAACCTTAACCTATGTTTTGACGATTGTTTGACATCGACTAATATTAATATAAATATAAACCGTTTACTTGTGCAGTGGTTTTATTATTTATTGACATTCGGAAACATCTCAATAGTGTTATTTACAAGCATTTATTTATCTATGTTATTTATTTTGTATAATTATAAGTGTTATTTTATTCATATTCATATTTACAAGTTTTATAATAGTGTACTATGAACATTTGTTCGTAACTTCATGCATGACCATCTTATTTTACATCAATCAAGTAAGTTATTTTCTATCTTAACCAGTTATAATTTTGTAATGTAGTAAAGTTATGTATATCAATTCTAATTCGTTTTTCTAATCATCTCCAGAGCCTCATGAAGGAAGCATCACTTTAAAAAAACTTCCGAAACGTTGCTTAAAATTGAATCAAAAATAAGCGAGTTTATTTTAAATAACCCTTTTCCACCAAGAAGGATAATCTATCAAAAGAAAGAAATATAATTAATTTAATAAAATTACTAAGTTGTTACTACTTTTGAGTAGAAATGGCAACACCGCCAAAATGAAAAATATTTTGGAAAGATAGATCGTAAGTTTATTTATGGCAGTAGCCAAATTTTCAGATTACTCCTATGCCCCGTTTTCCATAAACGTCTAATCTACCATCGACTATCAATGACCCTGTATAGTGTTGCAAAATTAGAATCTATGTAGAAAAACCCAAAATCTAATCAGTTTGCCATATTATAAATAAGACTCATATGCAAGATTTTCTAGACATCTGACCGGCTGTTTTCCTGATATCTTGATCAAGATGCAAATGTTTCACTTTTTACGGTAAATAAAAGATCGAGCACCGACTAAGCAGATACTCTGTGTTTCATACTTAATCCCGTCTTAGGATTATGTGCTTTGTTAACAATATTCAAATAAGTATTGTCCGCCGAGTTTACGAATTTTACAAATTTACAACGAATCAGTGTGGTATAAGGTATAATATATTGAAAATATAAAGCGAATTCGGCGATGTGTCCAAGTTGAACGTTGTGTCTATAAAGCAATGTGTCCAAGAGATGGGCGTTGTGTCCATAAAGCGAATTGGGCGATGTGTCCAAGTTGGGCGTTGTGTCCAAGTTGGGCATTGTGTCTAATAATCAATGTGGACGATGTGTCCATGTAGGGCTTTACGTCCAAACATTAAAGTGGGCGATGTGTCCATGTTAGATACTGTAACAGCGTACTTCCGTAATCAGACGTTTAAGCGTCGGTGGGTTATGTGTCCAAGTTGGGCATTGTGTTCAAGTAACAAAGTAGGCGATGTGTCCAAGTTGTGCGTTGCGTCCAACTATCAAAGTAAGCAATGTGTCCACGTTGGGCGTTGTATCCAAATAAAAAGTGGGCGATACGTCCAAGTTGGGCGTTGTGTCTAGCAACTGCAGTTGGGCGTTGTGTCCAAGATAGCTGCTGCTACAACAAAAAAATGGGCGTTGTGTCCAGTGGGCGAAGTGTCCTGTATTCTATAGAACCTCTAAGTACTCGCAACTGAAAGTGATATCACATTCCTATAGTTAGTATAGACCTTCAGATATTTCACTTTTTTTAGGTTATTATTTGAAATATCAAATTCACACTTTATTCACATCGCCCAGTAACGACCCTAACTGTCCACGATTTCAAAGTTAACATCGATTATACAGAGTATGAGGAAAAAAATATCTAACTTTGTAATCGAAAATGATGAATAACTCAATAAAATCAAATGGAACACCCTATATACTTTTTGCCAGATCAAGGTAAAATTAAATTTTCTACAATTTTGCTATACATGTTTGTCTGCCAAAAATCCACTGTTGGCCGTGAAACTCGTTTGTGTCGAAAATTATCATCAAAAATTAATTAGGCGATTAATTGCGAACGGCAAAAATTTATTGTTGTCACGGTTGTGTTAGTAATTGTCCAATCTATCCAATCTAATAATGAGTGAGTTTTCAACAGCAGAAGTGGTTAGTATGGTTAATTTCACCGGAAAATCAACTGGAAGTTGTTTATTGGCAGCTCATAATTATAAAGCAGATAATCCGGGACTACAACGATATCCCCGAACTGAGATTAAAAAAACTACAATTTCCAACTATGTTAAAAATACTAGGAAACATGTCTGTACGAAAGAGGATATGCAATTTGACATCGTTGTCGTTATCAGCAGTTGAAAGTCGTACCGTTGGAAGAATACGACAAATAGCAGATAACGTTCAAGCTTTGAAGAAATATGGTGTTACGAAAAACAAATTCCATCCTTATCGACTACAACACTATATCAGTATCTAACAAAAACAGCTTTTGAATGTTAAAACGTTTACTAGAAATTCTTTTCGTATTTGACATTTCCAGTTTATTTAGATATTCCTTTTGGCTATTTAAAATAATCTGTCCAGCGATTTTGTTGTAAATTTTGATGATCTGTTTTATAATTTTGAATTGACAATAAAAATGTTGTGATGAAACGTGTATTTTTGAACAAAGCTAACAGTTGAGTTTTGGTAATCAGATATTACTAGAAAAGTTGTAGAGAATTAAATTTTACAACGATCAAGAAAAATATACAGGGTGTTTCATTTGGTTTTACTAAATTATTCATTATTCTCAATTACAAAGTTTGACATTTTTTTCTCATACCTGTATAATAGATGTCAACTTTTAAATCATGGATAGTTAGGGTCGTTACCGCCCTAAGTGTGAATAAAGTTTAAATTTGATATTTCAAATAATAACTTAAAAAACGTAAAATATTTGAAGTTCGATATTGGCCCAATTAAATGATTAAAAGTGGATATCTCAAAAGGTATCATTTTTGAGTAAAACTCGTATACATAAAGTCACCATAGATTTTTAAGTAGATTTAAAATAAAAAAATTATGTTTCTATTTAAAATATCAAAGTTGGCAGATGGTCTATGAAAGTGGACACCATGTATAATTGACAATATTTTTAAATTGTAGCCACTGAGGTACCTAATAGAATGGTCAAAACCGATTTTGAAAAAATCTACTTTTTAAAGGCAATGTCAAAGATCCGCGTACTACATGGACAGGCTGTATAGCATGTAGAAGACAGGTTAAAAAGCATTTTTACCGAGGTAAATATTCAATTTTTCCGGAGACAACTAATTGATACAACAGAAATGTACACTTCCGCATGCAGCACCAATTCATTAAACATTTATGTTTTTCATCCAGAGGAGAGCCAATTTCACTATCGAAAACTACTACTCATCATAAACGTATAAAATGTACCACGATAAATCAAAATAAAATTTTAAAATAGTTATCAATTTACCGAAAAGGTGCACTTTTTGGCCGAGCCAGCGTTTGATGCAAACTAGTAAAACCAAAAAGCATTAAATCCCATGGAAACGCATCGAATCTTAGTTACGCCACTGATGACGTTCATGGGAAAAAGCACGAAAATAGTATTTTATTTCGAATTTAAAGTTTAATCTAGCATTTAATTGTTGTGACACCTATGTGTCGACTCGTGTAACGTAATGCACTTTGCATTTAAGGCCACTTTGTCTCGACAGATGTGTTAGCAGTTACATAGTCGATACTTCATTATCATCGCCAACTATGTGAGTTGGCAAAATGACAAAACATTACTTACTATAAAACAGAAAAACACCAAAACTGCACCAAAACAATAATATTTATCAACAAAATTTATGGTACAACAATGGGTAACAGCTCATCTCCTGCTTTATGGCTAAATTGTTCATGGGTAAATTTGAAACTGATTTAAGAAATAATTAAAATACTTTCCTAGAATTTGGTGTAGATATGTAGATGATGTTTTCGCAGTCATCGACACTAAAGTTTACAGCCCCCTCTGCAATTTGTAGAAATTTTCAATTCAAAATTTGAGACGGTCAAGTTTACCGTAGAAACAGAAGCAAACCTTTTAAGTTACTGTTATTAGACACTTTAGTGACAAGAAATTGCAACAAAATAGATATAGATATTTATCGTAAAGACACTAACACTATGAGGTTTATAAACAAATGATTCCAACCATAGTATGCAACATAAACTTGCTTCTTTCAATCCTTGATTCACATATTTCCCCATTGTCAAAACAAAACTTTGATAAAGAACTGTGAAATATTAAGCAGATCACATCATACCAATTTTCTTTCAACAATCAATTGTCACAAACATAATTAGAAAACATAAACATAAGTTAAACATTAGAAACATTACAACGTTAGGAACTAGTAATAGCAAAATAGATAAAAAATATGTCAAATTACCAAATTATCCCACATACACAAAAGGTCTTCAAAAAATATTTTCAAAATTTGATTATAAAACAGTAACCTCTAGTAGTAACAACTTGCAAAATCTTTTAGGCAATCCGAAAGACCCAATAGAAATGTGTGTGATAAATCGGGAATATATAAAATTAATTGTAAAGACTGTAACCAAGTATATATAGGGCAAACAAAGAAACCTATTAAAACTCGTTTTAAAGAGCACGTAGCTCATGCCAAATATCATCACAGCAGATAGGTCCAGTGTTGCCATGCATATGCTTGAAAATGGCCATAGGATAGACGACATTGAATTAATTAAGAGGGTAGATAATAAAAACGAACTTGATTCTTATGAAAGTTTAGAAATTTTTTAAAAACAGAAATTTGCTTATGAATTATGATGATAACGATCCATTAGGATTTTCGAATTATTTAAGGTTTTTCATTCAAGAATCAATTAAGTTTAACGATGCGTGATACAGATAGTATATACAGGGTGTTTCTAAAAGGTATGTCATAAATGTAACAGCGTAATCCTGGGACAAAAAAGTGATTTGGACAAAATTTACCTATATACAAAAAAACGTACCCCGCAGAGCTACAGTTATTTAAAGCTTCCATTTTGATTTTCCTATATTTGGAATATTTAAGCCAAATCTAGAGATAATCGAATAAAAATTTAGCATGAGAGTTTCTCTGTAGGATGCAAACAAGCAGTAAAATTCTATACTTACCTAACTTATTATTCAAGGGTACTTAACCTAAAAGAGCATCTCCATTTTTGGCCAGAATTTTTTACTGGTATAAGTATCGAAATCTAACTTATCACGTTGAAGTATGTTAAAAGCAAAAAAAGATTCTCTTTGTTAAAGGTGTGAAAAGTTAACCATTTTCGATAAAAATCCATTTGAAATTTTCTTCTGTTTTCTTTAACATTTACATGTTTAATTTAGTTGGCTTAGAAAACAGTAACTATGGAAAATAAATCTTACTTGTTAGTGAACAAAAGACTTTATGCTTGTTGTCAAATTGTTCAAACATGAAAGCACTTCGTTTTAGCTACTACTTAATTTGTTGAATAAGCAATACGTAACTGAACGAAGTAATAATGA
>JALBCR010001490.1:0-240095 GCA_030710515.1 Abscondita cerata | reverse complement strand
TAGATTCCCAAAGTGGTCCAGGTGGACCCCCAGGGATCCACGGGAGCCCGATAGGGGTCTACGCTTGCGTGGAAAAAATGGGGGTCCACAACTCGTTAACGGGGGTCTATAAAAATGTATTAGGTGACCCGACTTGACTTCTCCTATGAATAAGGGAGACAATAATATATATAGGCAGACAATATTATAAGAAGCTTGACTTCTCCTATGAATATAGGAAGACAATATTATAAGAAGCTCAGCAATTGTTTTTGTAAGAACTTGCATATTCCATATTCAGAAAGAGCGTGTCAAGACTCGCCGATGCCGCGCCGCCCGCCCGCCTAGTTAAAGTCGTGTCTGAACTTGCATGAACTTGTTGGATTTTTCTTTAATATAAATACGAATGCGAATGATAAACATTACTCAGTTGTTTCCGGAATTTCAAAAAAGAAAGTGTACCTATATAAGTGTTCACCAGTGACGGAAGTAGTTTTCAGACTTTTGAAAATTAAAGTGAATTGATATTATTGTTTGCCAGTGTTGGAAAAGTAAGTACCTACCTATCTATTTGTTAGCAACTTGTATCTTAAAAGCCACTTCTATTATGTTTGTTAAATCATTTTAAGATTACTTAACAAACATTTTTTTCATATTTACAGGTAAGTAATTGATACGAAACATGGCTGAATCTAAGAAGAAGTGTCGACAGTACAGTGTTGAATATTTGAAATTTGGTTTTCTTCCATCAAATACAGACAAGCGATTGCCCATGTGTCTTTTATGCAACAAAGTCTTGAGCAATGACTCTATGAAACCATCGAAGCTGGAAGATCATCTAAGAAGGTGTCATCCTGACAAAATAGGTAAGGATTTGAAATATTTCCAAACATTGAAGGAAAAGTATGAAAAGAGACCCACCGTGCATAGTATGTTCGCTTCAACGTCTGAAAGCAACGACGATGGCTTGCGGGCATCTTACAATATCTCATTACTTATAGCAAAATCTGGGAAACCGCATACCATTGGAGAGGAGTTAATTTTGCCTGCTGTTGAAGAGGTCTTAAAACTGTCCTGCACAAATCTTCATTTGACATACTTAAAAGAATTCCTTTGAGTAACAACACTGTACAAAGACGTATTGATGAAATGAGCTCTGATGTTGAAAGTTTCTTGTGTAATTATCTGCAAACAACTCATTTTTCTATTCAACTGGACGAGTCAACTTTACCTGGCAATGAAGCATTATTATTGGCATATGTTCGATTTATCAAAGGCGAACAAATGTTTGAAGAGTTACTATTCGCGAAAACTTTGAAGACTGACACTAAAGGTGAATCAATTTTAATGTTCTGAATGATTTTTTTACGGAAAAATCAATTGCATTCACAAACATTATTTCGGTGGCAACAGATGGAGCTCCTGCCATGGTCGGGCGATATCGTGGGTTTATAAGTCATCTTAAAAGGATTATACCAGAGGTAATTGCAATTCACTGTGTCATCCACCGACAACATCTAGTAGCGAAAAAATTGAGTGATAGATTGCACCAAGCGCTTCAATTTGTGATTAATGCAGTTAACAAAATAAGAAGCAATGCATTAAATACGCGCTTATTTGCACAGTTGTGCGAAGAAAATGATGAGGACTTCCAACGATTGCTGCTACATACCGAAGTACGCTGGTTGTCGAAAGGTGCATGTCTATCAAGATTCTATTTGCTTTTCGACTCTGTTTTAGAGTTTCTGAACACTAAAGATCCTGTTTTAAAAGAAAACCTCATGAATTTCAAAGCAGACATTGCGTATTTGACAGATTTGTCTAAAAATTCAATGACCTCAACCTACAGTTACAAGGGGACAGCCTCAATTTGATAAAAACAAAGAGTGAAATTTCAGCTTTTCTTGGTAAACTGAAACTTATGAAGCAAAATATTGGTCGACGGCGTGAAATTTATCCCGTAGTTTCCAAATATTCTAACATTTGATTGCCCTGTATGATGATTTTAAAATCAGATTTGAAGACATTCTGTCGATGGATATACCACCATGGATAATAAATCCATATGATGAAACTGAAGTGGAAAATGTGGTACTGCAAGAAGAGCTACTCGAGCTTAGCACTAATGAGGAGCTCAAAGTAGCATTCAAAAGAGGGTATCAATCATTTTGGCTGCAGGCACAAATACCTGAAAAATATCCAGGACTGTGGGGAATTGTGCAAAATTTCTCATAGCGTTTCTTCGTCATATCTTGTCGAACGCAGTTTTAGTGCCGTAACAAACTTGTTGACAAAAACGGAGCAGATTAAATAATATTACAGAGCGAGGAGATTTACGGTTATACTTAACTAAACTCAAGCCAAATATTGATAATTTGCTGTCAATTCACCAAGTACATCCCTCCCATTAAAATTATAACTTTTATCTCAGATTACAATCAACATAAAACTATTAATGATTATTATTTTAAAAACAGTCGCAACTGTTTTTAAAATAATAATCATTATTAGTTTTGATGTTAAATTTTGATTCTACTAAGACTGTTATAACAACATAATTAAAAGTGTAGTAATTTTTGTGTTTGAATAAATAGCTACAAAACAAGAAAATATTTATTTTTACTTTTACCACTCCGAAGTGGGAGATTATTGGTTTCTTGTACTGTGAGTCAATCTTAGAATACAAAAAGTAAAGTAGGAATCCAACTGTTGGATGAAGAAGCTTTTAGACTGGCTTTGAAACTTAGCTTGAATGACAATACTCACAGCATAATCAAAGCAATATAAATTCTCACCTTTTTTCGAAAACTTTCAACTCATAGTTGATTGAAAAATAGCCACAACACAGATTTACATAGACATATTCTTTTTCGGGTTTTGGAAGTAAGTTAGTAAATGTAATAGCTGCAGGGGTCCACCAGATCCAGCAAAATGTTTAAAGTGGTCTATGAGAAAAAAGTATGGGAACCGTACAAAACACATTACATACAAATATTTTATAAAACGCTACTTTTTATTATTTGCAAGTATCTTTAATCTGCTGAATAATTTTATTGATATTTATATGCAAACATTAATTTATATACAAAAATTTTATAAGACTAACCTGTAAAATTCTGACAAAATTTTATTTATTTCCGAGCATTAAGTTTCCTCCATCGGACGCATGAATTGCTTTCTTCAACTTAGAGTGTTAACACTAGTTTCTTCATTCTTTCCATCCATTTTATTTACTAATTCTTGCTGCAACAACGTCCGGAATCTTAATTGTTTATTCATAATCAAATTTATTAACTTTTCAGAAATTTACTTTTAAGTTACTTTTACATGTTCATTTTTGGAAATGCATAACGTCTTTAATTAATGGGTTTAAGAATTTCACTCGATCGATTTTAATTATTATTCATCGAATTCCTCGCGCCTTTTATTCTTACGTCTTAGCGGTTCAACCAACTTAACATCGAGTCCTTGTCTCAGATAATAATTCCTCTGTCTTTCCGTTTTCATTTTGTTCTTCAAAAATGTTCATACACAAAATCACTGAGTTTGTTTTTCAGCTATCGCTATAATTTACTTCGCGGTACCAGAATGTCGGTAATATTATATCCAATACGTGATATTTTGTCCAATTCAACCGGACGTTTCACACAAACAGTTTTTTAATTTAGACTGCAGATAATTTTATTATAACGCTTACAACTAACAAATATGTCCAACTCTTCCCCTTCCTCAAATCTTGTCTGCCAATCTGGACTTATCTTTTTTTCTTCTATTTCTTTTTCCATTCTAGCTTTTATTATTTCTGTATATATCTTATACCCAATATTTGTTAAACTAAGCCCCCTGTAGTTTTTCACTTCCTGTCTATCCTGTATATTGGACAAATAACGCTTCCTTCCATTTTTCGGGAAAGTCTTCTCCCTGCCGTATTTTTTCTAATACTTATTTTATTCTCTCTCTCATATTTTCCCTTGTGTATTTCCATTCTTCCCCTGCGTTTCATCTGTGCCTTCTGCTCTTTCCATCTTTACTTTTCTTAAGGCTTCCTCCAATTCTTCTTTTTTGATTCATCCCTTTTCTTTTTGATTTTTTTCTTATTTTACCTTTTTTCTACTATGATTTTAACTTCTTTTTCCTTGTAGTACATTTCTAGTATGTTTTTCCCATTTTTCTCTATTGCTGGTTCTTTCCTATTCCCCTTTTTTCTTATTCGATTTAAAAATTTCCAATCCTGCCCTTCATTTCTGATTTCCTTCATCTTTTCTTCCATGAGTTTTCGATATTCCACTTTTTCTTTTCACATCTATTTTTAATTCTGCTCTTATTTTCGTATATTCTTCTATATTAAGTTTCCTTTTTTTCCATTTTTTTTTTCCTTTTGTCATTTCTGTTTTTGCTCTCTCACATTCCTTGTTCCACCATTCTGACTATACTTTTCTTTTGTTTTTTCGTCTTTTTAAATCTTCGCTTTTCCGTTGTCATCTTCAATATTTTCTATAATTCTTTTCAATTCTTCTTCGACCTCTTCTGCTGCTTCCTGCTCTTCGTCCATATACGTTTCTATACTTTTGTCATTCTATATTTTTTTCTCTCCCCATTCTATACACTCTTCTTCTTCTTTTTCTTCCTCCCCCTCTTCTATCAAGTACACTTCTATTGGTTGATGATCTGAATCTACTTCGTCTCTTATTTTTATATGCTCCATTTCTTTCCTACTTGATTCGTTGACTATAACGTAGTCAATTAGTGCCAATATGTGGCAATACATGAAATTTTATTTTGAGCATGCATTTTGACTTACATTATCTTGATGTTTATCTGTCAAAATATAATAAATCGTCAGCTTGAATGAACAAAAACATAATAAGAGTACAAAAAGCTCTAAAAGAGATTATCACACTTGTGTTGTACAGGGTGGACCGATTTCGATGGGATTGTAGGATACTATTACTGATACTGATTACTGATAGAGCAACTTTTTGAGACAAATTAAACAGCAAAAACAAAAATTTGCTTTTTTGAATTTTTCAACCTAACCTTCAACCCTAAAAGGTCCCTAAAGGGACAAGTTTTCTAAATTGTTTAATTTACTTGAAGTATTGCTTTTCTTTGAATTTGTGTTGTGTATAACGTAAAGTTATATCTTCAAGTGTGGTGAACAATGAGCATTATTTGATTTATTACAATGCCAATGATCTATTAAATAATCATCATGTTTCGGTACGTATCACATAAGATTGACTGCACATTGAATTAAAACTTCAAGTGAACTATTTTTCTCAAATAGTAAATATGTTTTCTTAATATTCGCGATGGTGTCACGAAATATTCTCTTTATAAAAATAGAAAGCAGTTCACGCAATACTCCACATCCTTTACATGCTAAAAACCGTGTAAAAGTGTACTAAAAATTAATAAATGTCTAATAAATGGATAGTGCGTTGCAACTTACCAAATGTTTATAGAAAAACTGAAAAAACAACCGATACGACAAATATACATAACTGTTTTAATAACGTATAACCTTAATACACCGGTTCAAGTACCTAGTTGTTATAGACCGCCGCGCTTTTGGACTCTTTTTGCACGATTTAAGACTGGAATTTAAGCTGAAAAATTTCTGCTCAAAAAAGAGGAAAATGAAAATAAGGTTTAGACCAAAAAAATAGTTCAAATAAAAGTTATAAATAATAAAATTAGTTGGCAATAATAATCAAAGAATCGACATTTATTGAAAAATTACATTAATTTTGTTGTTATTTACTTTTGACAGACAGTAATAGAATAACGATGTCTGCCACTTGCAATATTTATAAAATAATAATCCTCACTTAATTTGTATAAAATTCAATCCCGAATCATAACGGAAATTAATGAATTTTTAATTCATTTTTAAAAGGAATTTAGCTATAAATTAAGTGACATTTATACGGCCTACTCGCTGTAATGGATCTGTAAAACAACTTTGTTAAGAAAATAAAAACAGATTATCTTACTGATTTCATTAAAAGTTTAGGGAAGATGCGTGGTTTATATATAACATTTCTTAATGAAAATTTACTTTACTTATATTTCAACTGATGGTGTATGAAAATTCCAAGTATTCATATAATATTTACACATATTACAGCATTTGCGCCTTGATGTAATTTTTGCACGGCAATGTAAGTTATTATGATTCTATGGCGCTAGATTAACATAAATAAATCCAAATACTATTGTAAAGTTGCTACTAACACGTCGTACTTTTTTTTAGTGATACATTTCATAAAAACAAGAATGAGGTAGACCGAACAACACGAATTTTTTCTCAAAAAGCTTGGGTAATAAATTACATCTTAAGTAGCGATTTATGAATAGTATGAGTAACAATATTAATCCAATTAAAATTAAAAAGCAGAATGTTTACACTGTAAAATTCTTGAAGGTGGGTAATTGAAGGTTAGTTAAACTTTAGTATATTGCTTTTTGCGTTTGGCGCAGTACCCCTTATCACCCCGAATAAAAAGAAAATGGCTTGCCTCTTATAACTTTTTTCTATAATTAATATTCTTGCAAAAATTGTAAAAAAATTTATTAACATATACTGGGTGTTTCATTAAGGCTAGCCACCGGCCATATCTCAAAAATTAGCCGACTAAAAAAGTAGGGAAAAAATTAATTATAAAAGTGGAGAAAATCCTGGAAATTATTTTTTAATTCCCTAATTCATCGCAAGGGGGCGCAATTAAAAATTAAAACAGAAAATTCTAAATTTCTCCGAAAATTCCACATTCATGCATACCTTTGGTAACATCATTAGAAAGCTTAGACAATTCTTCATCATTTTGGTCAAAGGCTCATTGGCGTACCGACCTTAACAAGAGTGGGGGAAGCTATTGAAAGTGTAATCATTTAATTCGCTGTTATTTTTAAACAACTTATGCGATTTTAGTAAAACCTAGGCTTGTTTAGAAGAGAAAGGTAAGTACTTTTAACTGTAGTATTCATTGGTACGCGATAGTTCATAATAAAATTGTTAGAGGGCGCAATTTGTAATAATACCACTTCTTTTTGAAACCTCAAGTCGATACCTTTGCTCGTTGCAGAGTTATTGCCAAAAATTAATTTTTAACACTGCAATACCGAGTTTTTTGATTTTATCCAGAAAAATGAAATCATACGGTATAATTATGTTATCATAGCGGAAAGTAGATTAACTGTTAAAAACAAATCTATAAATGTTCAAATTGACGGCCAAGTTTTGTAAAACACAACTATTAATTCTTCTTCTCGTAGCGATTTATAACAACATAGAAAACTTCCCTAAGGCATAATTATAATGTGGTGTATTTTAAAATAGTAAACTAGTTAGCGGCGGTTATTTCCATGGAGCTAAATAAATTGAAATAATTGTCAACTTACTTCTAATTTTTGATAGATGTTGTGTTGAAGTCAAAATTTTTTTTTCCTTCATTAGTTTGGGTTTCATTTTTGCCTAATCAAGAGAAATTGGAATTGCTATCCTTCAAAATGTCCTATACCAATGCAGAGACATTCGACATGCTTGCCGTGTACTTTAAAAGTTTTCAAAATGCAGCTATTGCGGAACGAGAATACGCTATCAGATATCCTGATCGAAGGCACTACACTAGAAAAGTATTTCGGAAAATGGCAGCACGTTTAAGACGAAGAGGAAATGTACGACTATGCCAGTTCCTATCAGAAGACGTCTTATAAGAAATGAAGACAATAGTATTAATAATTGATTTTTTCTTCGTTGAGGAGTGGTTTTTTGGTGCCCCTCCTCAATGAAGAAAAAATCAATTACTGGTAAATTATAGGAGGAAATATCTACCTTTCATCAATAGTATTAATGTTCTTGCGTACATAGAAGCGGAGCCTCAAGTAAGCATAAGGGAGGTTTCAAAACTAGGTGTAAGTGTTGCTTCTGTGTTCAGTTTTACACCAAGCTTTATCAGACACTGATTTTGACAGGCGGCTCGACTATTGCTATTGGCTGAGAGACATGTGTGAAAATCTTCGATTCCTCTCCAAAGTTTTATGGACCGATGAGGCTACTTTTAGTAGCTGCGGCAGAGTTAGTTTGCACAATATGAATTATTGGTCGCAAACACATCCTCATTGGATGCGCGAAGTGGATCACCAAAACAGATAGAATGTAAATTTGTGATGTAGTGTTTTAAGTGACAGATTTATCGGACGATTTGTTTTTGATGGACACCTAAATGGTGAATCTTATTTAAACTTTTTACAAAATGACTTGCCCAATCTTTTAGAAGACATTCCCTTGACGTGAGCATCAATGTGGTATCAACATGATGGATGCCCTTCAAACTATTCCCGAAGAATCCGTGATTTCTTAAATGTTAGATACCCAAATCGCTGGATCGGAAGGGGTAGTTTGTTTCCGTGGCCACCTAGATCCCCGGATTTAACTGTATTAGATTTTTACTTGTAGGGAAGAATCAAAGATATTTTTTACGAAACGATACCAACCACCCCAGAAGACATGATTCACCGAATTGAAATTGCAATAAATTCAATTCCACGAACCGAAATCGAAACATCTGTTTCAGTACGAGAAGAAGAATTAATAGTATTTTACAAAACGGCCATCAATTTGAACATTTATAGATTTTTACTTGTTTTTTTTAACAGTTGTTTATGATTTTTTACCGTTCTATTAAATTAAACGGTTAAAAAGTCTTCTTTTCGCCATAACTCTGGAACGAATAAAGATATCAAATTGCGTTACTTACGTTTTTTGTTACAAGTTTAATCTACTTTCCGCTTATGATGTCATAATTATACCGTATGATTTAATTTTTCTGGATAAAAAACTGGTATTGCAGTGTTAAAAATTAATTTTTTGACAATTACTCTGCAACGAGCAAAGATATCGAGTTGAGCTTTTCAGGTCTTTTCTTGCAAATTTAATCTACTTTCCGATTATGATGTCATAATTATACCGTATGATTTAATTTTTCTGAATAAAAACAAAAAACCAATGAATACGACAGTTAAAAGTACTCACCTTTCTCTTCTAAACAATCCTAGGTTTACTAAAATCGGATAAATCCTTTAAAAATAACAGCGATTTAAATGATTACACTTTCAATAGCTTCCCCCACTCTTATTAAGGTCGGTACGCCAATGAGCCTTAGACCAAAATGATGAAGAATTGTCTAAGCTTTCTAATGATGTTACCAAAGGTATGCATTAATGTGGGAATTTTCAGAGAAATTTAGAATTTTATTTTTTAATTTTGTAATTACGCCCCTTTGCGATGAATTACGGAACTTAAAAATAATTTCCAGGATTTTCGTAACTACTTTTATAATAAATTGTTTTCCCTACTTTTTATGTCCACTAGTTTCTGAGATATGGCCGGTGGCCAGCCTTAATGATACACCCTTGTATAATTCAAAGAGACTTAAATCAAACGCAATAGAAACTATATTTTTTAATTGTGTGTACGCGAGTTTGAAATGATATTTTTCGATAGCCCCTTGCCCTACTTCATTAATAATGACATTATCGTGTAACTCATTTTAATTCACGTAAAAAAGAACCTATGAACATTTTTCATTACTCGAAAGTCGATGGTTCACTCTGTGTGCATAAAATTCTCTTACCGAGTAAATAACTTGTAACTTCACCTTTTAGTACGTATTAAAACCAACATTTGTAAATTTTATGATAATTATCATAATTTATGATCAGATAAACTACAATTTTCAAGGTATTGTTATGAATATCAACTTTATGGGTGTGTATAATTTCTAAGTGAATAAGGTAATCGGGATATACAGGGTGGTCACTTTCAAGAAACTCACCATTGGGATATTCTAAGCGGTGGGGAGATACAGCATCGGTTAATTAGAGAAAGTCGCACATTTTAACCACTTTTAAGAATTAAAGAAAAGTATGATATTCCCACCTCATTCTCAAGTTATGACAAAAACTTATTATTTATTAATAAAATCAATTATCTAATATGGTGCCCATAAGAAAACAAAAGTAACCGTTTAAAAATCGGCTTTTGAGTGAACCTCACAAAATTTTTGATAGTCTTATTAAAAAAGCAGCTTGTCAAAATGTAAATCTACTAAGTTTCATAAAAATTGTTAAATAAGTAAAAAAAGTTATAACATGAAAAGAAAAATGACAATTTTCAGTTTTTTGTCATAAATTGAGAATGAGTGGGAATATCTTACTTTTATTTTTTTAATTCTTAAAAGTGGTTAAAATGTGCGACTTTTCTCTAATTTAACCGATGCTGTATCTCCCATCGCTTAGAATAGCCCAATGGTGAGCTTCTTGAAAGTTATATATGTATGCCCCGCCGGATTATATAGCCAAGTGATAAAAAAAGCAAATAATTTTTTTTTTCTCGCAACGTCAATTACTTCATAAACTGGTCCAAATACCGACGCGCATAGATCAAGGTTAAAATTTTGCATCGTTATTGTGTACAGGGTTATTCACTATAAATTACCCACCCCTTATAATAGTAGAAAAAAAAGTTATACATGAAAGTTGTATGTTCTAACTGAATTTTTTTAAAATGCCATCAATAGTTCAGTTACTCGCCGTTTACAGTTACTCAATAACGGCTCAATATAAAGACAACATATTATATTTTTGAAATCAGAAAAAAAGATCTCTTCAAAAATATAATAATATACAGGGTGTTACATTTAAAAAATAATCTTTTTGTTGCGCCATTTAAACGGCGAGTAACTGAACTATTGATGGCATTTTAAGAAAATTCAGTTAGAACCATACAACTTTCATGTATAACTTTTTTTTCTACGAGCAATAATAGCGATAATAAGGCGTGGGTAATTTATAGTGAATAACCCTGTACTCTGAAGTCAAGTGTTGCTGTGTGCATTTCGTGGCTCTATTATAAATTGAATGAAGGTTGAGAGACAAGTATTTTGAGTTAAAACGAATTAAGTGATAGTGGATATAGCACAAACTGTTAGTACTGATGTTGTTAATATATTCTCATGAAATTACCTGCCGATGAGTAAATTGAGTGCATTTGGTTAATATGGCCCATATTATCCTTTGCTGGGCCATATTACCAGAAAAGATTTTTTGAAAGTTTCAAGTAATTTATTCTTTTTGCAGATACAGTGAAAATAAAAGATAAAAACAGAAACATTAGAAAGCAGAGCACACAAGAAAATTTGGAAAGTGCGTTGAAAGCAGTAATTGATAACAATCAGTCACAATGAGAAATATCAACACGATTTGGAATTCCACAGCAAACTCTGAGAAGATACATAAGAGTGGTGCTTCAGTAAAATACCAAGCATTGTCCTCAGAACAAGAAAGAGACTTTGTACAAAGAATTATTAGATACAGCGAAATAGGTTTACCTCCAACTTCCAATTTAGTTCGTCACAAAGCTTATAGACACTGCAGTCGTTTTAAAATTGCTAATAACTTTAGCAAAAAGAATGAAATGGCTGGTAAAGATTAGTTGCTTCTTTTCTTAAGAAGACATCCAGAGATTTCCAGTAGAAAGGTTCAATCAATGAATCCGGCCAGCGCAAAATGAATAAACCCATTTTGTTGCAGATTGCTTTCAAAAACTTGGCCAAGTTTTGGATGAACTAAATTTAAAAAATAAACCACAAAGCATTTATAATATGGATGAGAAAAGGTGTCGCCTTACAATCCATCACCAGCAAACTGTGCTTGCACTTAGAGGACGTAAACGGATTCAACTTATAGCACCAGAGCATGCTGAAAATGTCACAGTTGTTGGATGTGCAAACGCAGTTGAAAATTCAATACCGCAAATGGTACTTTGGTAAAAATTGCTCCAAAGGGCAGTATGCTAACTGACCTTTTTATTAAATTCTTACATCATTTAGCAAAACAAAAAGTAGCCCGCCCTCTTTTGTTAATATTCAAATCACTTAGATTTAAGTATTGTAGAAGCTGCCGATGATTTGAATATTACTCTAACACAAGCTACGAATTACAGCCCCTAGATAAATCAGTTTATAAATCTTTCAAATCTCATTGGGATACAGAGTTGCTGAGATATTGAGATGTGAACAAAAGCACGTTTTAATCTTATTTTATCTCAAGTTTATCCCAAGTGGATGACTCCCGAAAATATAGCAAATGGGTATAGAGCTACTGGGATTTACCCTTTTAACCCATTGGCGATACCAAATTGTGCTTTTGCTCCGGCACAACTCAAGATGTACCTGTACACTTGAACGAACCTCAAAATTTCGAATACTCATCGGAGGAAGAAATTTCATTGGTCAGCCTATTGGGCAAAAACAGGAAAGAAGAAAATTCTATCCCAGATATCTTTGAGACTGATAAACGACAACCAAACAACCCTGAGGCTAATAAAAGTCTATCAGAACCATTAGATCTAGACGAATCGTTTAAAGAACTTTTGACTACACCTGACGACACCAAACGAGTCACTAAAAGAAACCGCCGTAAGACTATTAACTATAAATCTCAAAAGTAACCAAAAACCTTTTTTAACGAATCTGATTACCAGCCTTCCAAATCACGATACTCAAATCCATCGCTTTCAAAGCCAGTAAAGTTCTGGTATTGTTCGACACCGACCAATAGATGGACATGCGGTTGTGTTCCACGTGTTTGACATACTACCATGAAAAGTGTGTCGGACTAACAGCAGATGATGAAGATGATTTTGAGTGATAGTGGTCCTATGCTGCTATTAATTTTGTCAAGCTAAAATGCTCTGTTGCTTGGCCTACTATGTTAAATTAAAAATTAACGTATATTTTTTTTCTGGCACAACCTGAACACAATATAACACACATTAATGTTGAATAGATAAAATCAAACAAATTGATGCATTGAGAAAGAGTACTCAAAGCGTATTTTATTAAAAAATCGGAAAAAAGTTATATTTTGTGACTTTTTGTGTATTAACCAAATGTATTTTAATATACAGGGTGTTTCTGAAAGGTGTGTACTTGTTTTCCAGAGGTTTTCTGATTCAAAATAGACCGTTTGATACTAATTTACCTATAACCAAAAGTGCACCATAAGGGCGCCAGAGGGCGTCAAACTTTCCAAAAAAATATTGTATATTGGAAATAACATAATAATGCCAAAAAACGTCGCTTTCATACGGGCACTGTCAAATAAATGATAATATTTTAACAACCGTCAACGATACGAAACCAAAATAATTCTGACAAATAAAACGAATAATTTGAAAACTTTTTTCTTTCTTGTTTAATTGCGCTAATGTTATTAGTTAGATCAGAAAAAAATTAAAATCATATCCGTGCAAGGCGCATTCATACGCTTAGAAATTCAAGTAGACTGTTATTGGGCTATGCGATCAAATATATCATTTATTCATTTTCCGGATCTTCCCAATAACCAAAAACTACTTAAAAAATGGGCTACACATTTGCCGAACAGACTGATATGCTGTTAGTGTTAGACTTTTGCAGTGGCAATTGTCGGGAGAGCGTGAGAGTTTACGCAGAAAGGTTTCCAAATCGGACTTTTGCAAATATGGAACGGCGATTACGTGAAAAGGGTACTTTTGCTCCAAGGACCGCAGATTGTGACCGACATTGTTTTGTAAGAACAGCAGATGTGGAAGAGCAAATTTTGGAGAGGGTTGGTGAAGCCCCACAGGTTAGCAGCCAACGATTAGTCTTTGAGTTTGAAGTGTCGAAATCTACACCCCATCGAGTCTTAAAAGAACAACTAATCTGTCCGTACCACATTCAACCTGTGAAAAAATTACTTCCTATTGATCCTGAAACTCGTCTAGCATTTTATAATTTTATTCAGCAACAAAGATTGCGAAACCCCAATTTTCATCTTCCATACTTTTCACTGATGAAGCCTGCTTTACAAGATCAAGTATCATCAATGTCCATAATGAACATGTCTATACAGAAGAAAATCCTCATGCTATTAGAGTTTCGCATTATCAGCATGAGTTTAGAATCAATGTTTGGGCTGGTGTAATCGATAACTACCTCATTGGGCCTATTGTTCTTCATGACCGCTTAAACGGAGATAATTATTTAAACATCTTGCAAAATAGATTGCCAGATTTGCTGGAAGATTTGCCTCTATTAGTGTTACAGATAATGTGGTTCATGCATGATGGAGCACCTCCACATTTTACACTAAATGTTCAAGAATATTTGACTCACATTTATGAAGGAGGATGGATTGGTCGGGAAAATAATAGCCCAGCAGCTTAGCCTGCACGGTAACCTGATTTAATTCCGTGTGATTATTTTCTGTGGGGAGCATTGAAAACAAAGGTTTACGCAAGACCTGTTAATACTCGCGAAGAGCTATGGAGACGAATACAGGATGTTTCAAATGGACAACATTTTGAGCATTTGTTGTAGTTTATTCACATTAGTACAAGTAACTTGACAACCTTTATCCTAATTATGTTAATAAAGTATTTTTGTGTCGCATCGCAACTTGATAATGTCGGATTGACATGATCGAATACCCTGCTACCAGTCTACTTAAATTTCTAAGCGTATCGGTGCACTTTGCAAGGATATGGTTTTAATTTTTTTCTGATCTAACTAATAACATTGGAGCAATTTAACAAGAGGAAAAAAAGTTTTCAAATTATTCGTTGACGGTTGTTAAAATATTATCATTTATTTGACAGTGCCTGTATGAAAGCGACTTTTTCTGGAATAAAAAATTTGTCCACATTACATAGAAAAACGTCTTCGGAAGCAGACAACCAGCATACGAAAGCGGAACAAAATCCGTCGAACCGTTCTCGAGTTATTCCCAATATACAATATTTTTTTGGAAAGTTTGACGCCCTCTGGCGCCCTTATGGTGCACTTTTGGGTATAGGTCAATTGGTGTCAAACGGTTCATTTTGAGCCCAAAAACCTCTGGTAAAGCCATGTACACACCTTTCAGAAACACCCTGTATTAAACGGCCTTCGTGGACGAATTGGTGAATTTGTTGCCTAGTAGCCTAACCAGGGTTCGATCCCGATTGCAGTATTTTTTAATTTATCTTTATAACACAATTGTAAGAAGTAAATTCAATATTAAACTAATTGGATTGTTCTTCCTTGAGGAGGGCACCAAAAACCATTAAGGCGTTTTTTCAGGCAACGTTTCGTGCAGCCGAATGTGCACTTCTTCAGGCCTTTAAAACAAATGTTTTATTAGAGATATTTATTTACATTTAATTGTTAATTTATTTTGTGTTTGTTTTAATATCTATGTGTTTTTACACTTATTCAAGTGGCGGACCATTTATTTGTTTTAAAGGCCTGAAGAAGTGCACATTCGGCTGCACGAAACGTTGCCTGAAAAAACGCCTTAATGGTTTTTGGTGCCCCTCCTCAAGGAAGAACAATCCAATTAGTTGATCATTTATAGGAGGAAATATTTACCTTTCAATATTAACTCATTTTATATACATTGTATTAATAATATGCGAGGTTTTTTCTTATCTATCTATTTTTTAAATTTAAATGGATTAATAAAATTCGATTTCGTGCAATTTTATACCTGGTGCTTAGGCAACCAAACGATAGATTAGATGATCGATTTTTTTACAGATAATGCATTACTCCACTTCCTCAATTATTTATCTCTAGTGCTTCGACGGTATACACGTGGTTTTCATTATTACTGAAGATAAAGTACTTTCTTTTATTAATTAAAATCCTCGAAGCTCGAACTATTCAATCACTTATAGGTTGATAAATTCCTTTATTGTATTACAAGCTGCAATAAGTATTGTGCTCACTGTCGGAAGCCGTAAGTCAAACGATTTTTTCTTATATCTTCAAGCGCCATTTAGGTATCCTTTTAAAAGTTATACCGGAGGGACCAATTATTGAATAAGTGACGGCCAAACTACCCGATGAGTTGTGTTCCATCATTTTACTTGTACTGCTGGTGTTACCTATCACAACCCTGTGTTCTACGAGGTTGGAGTTTATCTGATTTCTCTACAAAGAACCGCTGTATATTGTCACCGCAGGCTGCCTTCCACTTGGACACCTGTCCGTCGTAACCGTATCAGTCACTAGTCAATCAATCAACTTTTGTTCGTTCTGCATCGATATCATTTAGAAGTTTATCGGAAGTACCTGTTTTCTAGAACTATTTGACAACTAAGTACTGTAATTAAAGTTCATATTTTATGCGTTTATTTATGAGACCTTAATGTTTGTAGTTGCCTGTGTTTAGAAACCGAACAGTTCAATTCCCCACTAATTAATAATTAGCGCCTTTGTGAGCGCGAGGCCTCTTGACATAACGGTTTCACATATGTTTGTGCCAATATTTCGTTATTCATTTAAATCACTTTCACGGTATAGTAACTATAATTAGGGAATTGTTTGGAATTAAATTCTTATTAGAATAATTAGGGTACTTACTATAGAAACGTGAATTGTTTATTCGGCTTTGGCCGTAGTATTTCCTTCGTGCCATCAGATAATTTTAGAAACAATTTATCTGATCATATAATTTATTTACTAATTGTCTTATTGTTACTTTCTATAAATGTATGTGCTATGTATTATGTATTTCTTGGCTGTGACACAAGTGGTAAAACAAACTCTATATTTTTATCGTCCCTACTGCTTTGGACTGATAACTACAATTGTAGGATGGCACCCCTTTGTTTTGAAGCATTGTTTCTGTGTTTGTTCATATTGTTTTAATTTATCAAATTAATTTTTGGATTTAAATCTTTTTTTTTTATCAAAGGCATCAAATAAATCTCCCGCCTATAAAGTAAGTTAATCAAAGACAGCAGCTTTTACTTCTTTGTCGGCGTTGAATCACTAAAAGATTTTACTTTAAGATGAATCGTCCAGTTGTTTCCATCTAAAAGACCCTGATTAGATTTGAGTTTGTGCAGAACTATTTACCTTACAATTGAAGTCCAGATCCTGTATTTAATTATACTAATACCAGTAACTTTTGACATAATAGTGTTGCTAGAAACTAATTTTACTAAAGTCAAAAAATTCAGTTAGAAAACGTGGAAAATACTTCGATGTAGAAAAATAATTCAACTAAAAAGTTATATTACAACAATTTTTTCTTCCACATTTTTTTGGATATAATTAATATTCTTGAAGATGTTGGAAAAACAATGAATATCAAAATAAATAAAACTACGTATTGTTCTTTTGAACTACTAACCTCTGGTGTGTGAATCTATAAATACGTTTTTAATTTAATTTAATTTTCATTTTCGCTTTCCCTATCTCATTTATTTAATAAAAAAATTCGTTATTTTATTGTTTATAAAAAACGGTGACTGTTATATAGGAGAATTAATGAAGAAATTTCGATACTAGAACGAGCCGTTAAATTTGGCCAGAAAATATCGTCTGCAGTAAGATAAATAATGAATCATCATAATTTTTTTAAATGGACATGATTACGAATTACGAAAGGTAATGGCCATGTTTACACCGACAGTTTAGTACTCGAAACAAGGATTATACAGGGTGTTTCATTAATCAGTACAGAAAATGAAACTGGAGATTCCTTGCAAAATTTAAAGGGGTTTAACATAAAAAAAATTTCCTTAAAGCCTCCCCTGAAGAGTTACAGCCCCTTAAAGATGTGTAAAAATTCACATTAATCGATTTTTTCTGAAATGACTTGAAATAAAAAAGAAATCTAAACATTCAAATACTACTACCAAGAAGCCTCCATAATTTCATAATTTTATTCACCCTTGTTCTCTGCAAGGGGGTGAGTCTTACTACCCCTTAGAGTTTTTACCAGAACTTTTTAACTATTTTTTTTTCAATTTTAAAATTCAGATTTTGGAGGGCCAATTCAATTAAAAACTTTCTGTACTGATTAATGAAACACCCTGTATATGAACTTTATTTGAACTAACCGTTTTGTATTTTCGGTGTAAATACACAAGGATTAAATTAGTTCGATACGTGTTTGTCCATAGTACCGAACCAATTTTATAATTTATATTTTATATTTATTATATAAAAAGAATTATTAAAAATGAAAACTTAAAAAAAAATATTTAAATTAAAAATTAAAAAGTGAGGTTAAGTACAAAGGGATTAAGTTGAGATGGTGTAAACAGGGTCGAAGTAATAAGAGAACTAACCCCACTCCTTTAATTTGGTACTCCGAACTAATAAATATTGTTAACAAAGTCAATGAAACAATGGTACGTACTTAGAACATTTTTAATAACTAATACATCTGTAAAAAACCATCCACGATGCCTCACCGACTACAAACTTCTTTTAAAATAAAGTTTCGATAATAACGCACTGTGTCAAAAAACATCCATAATAATTTTATTCATAAAAAAATTACGACAATCGAGATCTAACCCGGATTTTTTTCGCATTTTTTTATTAAAATACGCTTTAAATACATACCACATAAATTTGTTCTCATTTATCTATCTAGTCAAATATTTTGCTATATTGTGCCCAAATGGCGACAGAAAAAAGATATTCATTAATTTTGAATTTAACGTAGAAACTTTTCGGAGGGACACACGGTACATGCACCCAGTATACGAAATGATATAACTCGTTAATTATTATTATAAAAATTGACTGTTTTAATAGCCGACAAATAACTAAAAAAAATTATAAACTGTACTTATCACACTAAAATTACCTTGATTACCTTTTAAAAGTTACGTTAACATGCAAATGTCATCATCAATAAAACACGATTTTCGAATAAATCAATGTAATAACATTTGAATGAGTTTGAACACCGACAGCATAAACACTTACGTAACCGATAAACATTTTGTAATAGGTATGTCGTTATAAATATTATGTTACACAGGGCCCTAATCATAACTACATTAATTGTAGTATCACTTTTTGTACAAAGTAAATTACATGTAATTTGATTACCGCGCTTATAAAAGATGAACGATATTAAGTGGAAACCACTGCTGACTCTATCATTATTGAAATTAAATTATAAAACTATTCGGTAGTTTTCCTTGATTACGATGTTTACGATAGTTCATCACGCCAACCGTATGTATTACTCTTGTAACATAGTTTTTGTTGTGCAAGTATAAATTTATACTAATGGACTGTTAAGTTATCGATAATTTGAGTTCAGAACGACGAATTTTAATTATAGGCAATTGCAAAATCGGTGTTAGTAAAAAAAAATACTGAAGTAGTAGGTCAGAAACTTATAGCACTGGCATACCAACATATCATACTTCTAATAATTAATAGGTGTGGTCTCAAACTTTGTGGCAATTAGATCTTAAAAAAAGTAATTACCGTTAAAAATTTGGTTCTTAGATATAGCTTCGAATAAAAATAAATGTGACTTTGGCGGGTGGATAGAAAAAGAGACAACTGCCAATAGCTGTAAAAAAATTCTTAAAAAACATACACTTTTAAGCTTTAACTATAATCAACACTTGTATTTCACCCTACTTTTCATTATGTATAAATAATAGCTTTATTATTAGACGTTTTATTAGGAAAGATAAGGCACATGGTAGGGGTGGAGGAATAGGAGCTTATGTCCTTTCGTGTTATTCCGCCATAAGACATTTTTAGATAAACGGATGAATCAATTCCATAAAAATTTTCACACAATAAGGGATGAGTTATTTTGAAAATTTTAGAAGTCATCCTTTTTTCAAAAAAAATTTTTTAATGAATGAAACTTTGAGTAACTTTATGAAATTAATTCAATTTGTACAAAACGTCATTCTGATGAAGATGTGAAAAGAAAAATTAATTTTGACTGTTACTTTTTCTTCAAATGGTTCCTAAAAATATTAAAAACGTGACAACATTTTTGGGGTGGGTGTTAACGATTTCATTTCCTTTGCCAATCATCGTTGACCTGGGCTGTAGGTGAATTGCTAAGATATGCAAGAATAACAAATATGGCAAATATTTATGTAATTAATTAATAAACAGTAACTTTTTGTGATTTATTATTGTTAATTAAGTTTAGTTGTTATTCAATAATAACAGGTTATAATGGCAAGTACGAGGATATATTGAAAAATTCTTAGCCTACTATAGAACCAAACAAAATTTCAATGTCAAAATATTTTTTACTCAACTAATTTTCCTCTTAATTGGATACATTTATTACAGCAAACCTGCAACGTTTCTAGACCTTTCAAAATAAATGTTTCTTCTTGCTCTGCAAACCAGGCCTCCACAGCTTCTATTACCACCTTGTTGGAAAAAAATGTACGACCTTTTAAACTTTTTTCAGTAGAGGAAAGAGGTGATAGTCGAACGGAGCCAAATCGGGTAAATAAGGGGGGTGTTTTAGTAATTCAAACCTTAAATCACGAATTTTTGCATGGCAACATGAGATTTGTGTGCAGGGGCGTTGTCCTGCAAAAACAAAACACCTTTGGATAGCTTTCCGCGTCTTTTCTCTTTAATATTTTCCCGTAGAGTGGTCAGTAATGTCGAATAGTAATCTCCAGTTATTGTTCTACCCTTATCCAAAAATCAATCATGATTACTCCATGGCAATCCCAAAAACTGAAGCAAGAACTTTTCCAGCAGATTTTTGGACACAAAACTTCTTAGGTCTTGGAGAACCAGAGTGTCGCCATTCCATCGATTGTTGCTTTGTTTCTGGATCGTAGAAATGTACCCAAGTCTCATCCATAGTAACAATTCGGTTTAAGAAGTCTACATCGTTTTCAAATCGAGCACAGATCGAACGCGATGCTTCTACCCTTGCACGCTTTTGGTCAACATTCAAACATTTGGGGATCCATTTTGCAGCAATTTTTCTCATGTCCAAATTGACGTGAACCATATGATGAACGCGTTTGTATGAAATATTCAGTGCTTCAGATATATTCGACGGTCTGATAAAATCATGTCATGAACTGCATCGATATTTTCGGGGACTGACACAGAAACTGGCCTTCCCGATTAGTCATCATCTTCAATGGAATATTTACTTCTTTTGAAGCTTGCATTCCAATTTTTGACGGTCGCATACAAAGGACATTGATCACCAAGGGTATTAAGCATATCTTCGTAAATCTGCTTACCTCTTAACCCTTTTAAAAACAGGTACTTGATGATGGTTCGATACTCCAATTTTTCGATTTTCACAATTTCGGTGGACATCTTTTTTCATTTAATTTATTGCGTGACTCTGGTTTACTTTTTTGACGTCAAACTTTACACTGACACTTCTAATAAGTTATTGTTCGTTGCTATGGTGACGCAATATTTTGTTTATGCAAGGAACTGGTCTAGGCTAACTAGATAACAATACACCCTCGTAGGTAATTCTAATCCGAAAACGGTAATCCTACCCCCAAAAATACTATAGCCAAGTCATAGTATTTCTAACTTGACTTGCCACAAGTAACAATACAAATACTTCTGCTTATACACTAGTTTGTTCAGTTTCTTTGTTATTTGTGAAAATGACTAGAGCAGGAGGACGCAAAAGGAACTGAACTGCAAAAGCACAATTACGTAGATTTTAATCTGTAAAATCAAAGTAAGTAATATTTTATATATAACATATTCTTATGAAGTTATAGAGTGATATAACAATAATTAATATTAACAAAGTGAGTAGGGGTGGACCAGTCTAGTAAGTAGTTAAAACACACTCCCACATTCGTGCGAGGACCAAGAAAAAAACCACCAAAAAAAAAAGAAAAAACCTGGTCGGAGTTGATATTATTCTACACAAATCTTTCGCTAAAGTCATAGTTGTTTCACACTGGTTAACCAATCCAGAGCAGCGGGTGTTACGAGGAAAATCATCTTCAGGTCTTGTGAGATGACAGTCTTCAACTATATGGCGAATTGTCTAATTAGTTACTCTGCAATCACACAATGGACTTTCTAAGGTTCCCCATTTGAAAAGGGTATTGTTACATCTACCGTGTCCAGTGCTTAAACGGTTAATTTGGCACCATACTTTTCTAGGTTGATTAAAACCAGGCACAGTTTGAACAGGATCTTAGATTAGTTCTTTGTTCGGGATATCCGAAAAGTTACTTTCCAATCTTCGTTAACAGAAAACTCTTCTATACTCACTACATTCTTCCAAAACGGGTTTCTCGATGAAAGTCTGTTGACAGGATTTTGGATATTTCTCCAAATAGGAAATTTGTTTTGGAAAGCCTTTTATTTTAACCATAGTTTTCTTAACGCAACTTTTCTCCGGAGCTCTGGTGGTTGCAATATGTGACAACACAGGAAGGCAAAGTGTTGGTGTAGACTTGATAGTTCCAGTGATGGTGCGCATGGCAGTGTTCAGCTGTTCGTTGACTTTCGTCACGTGACTGCTATTCAGCCATACAGGAACACAATATTCTGTCGTTGAAAACACTAGTGCTAAAGCTGATACTCGAAGTGTGTTCGTGTTCGCACCCCATCCAGAACCTGCAAGTTTCAACAGAATATTATATCGAGTTTTAAGTTTTTGCTTAAGCTTCTCCAGATGTTGTTTGAACGTTAATGAACTGTCTAATGTTATTCCAAGATAGACTGGAGTAAAATTATGTTTTAAGTGAGTTCCGTTAAAGAATACGCGTAGTTTTCTACTTTTCTGACTATTTCAGTCTTGGATGCATTCGGGCAGAGTCACCACATCTTAAAATATTCACACATCTTGTTCAAATCTTCATTCAGACTTTGTTCTATTGTTTCGAAATGTTGATACGCCAGTGCAATGGCATCAGCGTAGATAAATTTTTGAGATTTTGTGATCGGAAAATCGCTGGTATACAAATTGAAGAGAAAAAGAGATAAAACAGCACCCTGTGGCAATCCATTGTTCAAAGTTTTAAATTTGCTGCTGTTTTCACCAATGAAGACTCTAAACTTTCGGTTTGACCTACATATTTTCTATAAGTCTGACTGTTTGTGTACTAAACCAACTTTCCAAAAAGTATCATATGCTGCTGTAAGATCAACAAATGCAACTCCCGTCTTCTGTCGCTTTTGAAATCCGGCTTGATCACAGCAACTTCTGCTTGGACGAAATCCAGCTTATTCTGGAGGTAGTACATCTTCACAAATTCTTCTGTACAACATTTTTCCAAAACTTTGGGGATACACTCAAGAGGGAAATAGAGCGATAACTCGAAACTTCATTTTTCGGTTTGCCTTTTTTTAAAATTGCGATTACTTTAGTCTGCTGAAATTCTTTTGACAACTTAGCTGAAACAAAAATATCCTTAAATAATTTTGTTAACCAAATTAACGCAAAGCCCTGAAGATGTTTAAGAAATTCTGAAAATATGCCGTCAAAACCAGCTGCTTTCCTCCTCTCAGGCTACTGAGAGCAATTTTCAATTCATCTACATTGAAAGATTCCGCTAATTCGCTTGAAATTCTGAAGTTTCTTCTTTGTTTTTGTAGTTTCCGCTTGATACTCCTCTTTCGATACTTATCTAATTTAATCATTTTCGACACATGTAGAGGTCGAGATGCAACAACATTAGGATTCATTGTTTCTTTTGTAGGTAGAGATTGATTTGCAGACCAAAGTTTTCTGTTTGAATGAGTAAAATTCATGTTTTCCATTAACTCGTTCCATCTCGCTTTCCTACCCTTATTTTGTGAATGTAATATTGCATTGGGTTTGTTCTGAGTTGGATTAGATATAAAATTCTATACAGATCGTTGGACTCATTTGTTCAGCAAGGAATATATTCTTTTATCAGACCTCTGGGCAGCTTTCTTGATAACACCCACAAATCTGTTGTAATTGTCAGAAATAGGTGCAATTCATTTTAAGTCAGTGTTGACTTTCTTCCTGTATTCGTTCCAATTGGCTTTTCTAAAATTCCACCGTGGTTTTTGAATGGAGGAAATTGATTCCAAGTTGGTTCTGATTCGAAGAAGAACAAGTCTATGTTGACTTCGTGGAAAGCCAATCAAAACTTCTCTGTTGCATTGTAGAGGGAAGGAATCTTGAGTTAAGGTAACAAAACAAAGGTCCGGGTTATATTCGCGTTGCCATTTTGCTGAATAAAAACTTTTTCCATCCTTTCCGTCACAACTTAAATGCAAATTATTAATTCCAATTCAAGATACTAAAGCAAGACCATTTCGATCGTTGTCGGTGTATCCCCACAAGTTGTGATGGCAATTAAAATCGCCAATATAAACTACTGGATGGTTAAAATTCGCACTGAAGTTCTCCGGCCAAGGAGTGTTAGGTGGTTTATAAATATTAGTGCTGTATATGTTTGCTACCTTTATGATGAGGGTGTAAACATCGTTCAAATCAGATTTTTCCTCGAATTCATAGTTGTTCATAGAGGATTTAACGTAGGTAGCAGAACCGTAAACTGCACTATCAATGGAATCAACAAGGACAAATCCAGCGATGTTTCCTCTCCTTTGCAGGTCCAGAAGTGATGAACTGTGTTTCTTGTAAAACAATCACACCAACATCGTGATCCTTCGCCATTCTTGAGAGAAAATTACACTTATTCCTTCAATATTCAATTGACAGATTGTCAAACTCGGGAAAGTTTTGTTTAAACTCGGTAAAATGCGTAAATCCATTATCAGTGTTTAATCGGGAGGGTCTTGAGATCAAGGACCGGTTTTCCAAGTGTCGGCTATTATCTGGAGCTTTTAAAAAAGTCCATTTTGGGCCAAATTGGCTGCCGAAGCCCATAACATATTGAATGTAAAATAAACATAATCAATGAAATACACCTACTCCATGAAGGCATGGCATGCGCTGTTAGTACTAATTTCATAAAATTATCACTACTTTATATCAATAATCTAAATGCAGTGTTTAGTTTGCATTCATCTGATTAATACAAATTCAAAACAACACAAATGTTAGTAAAAATTATTACCCAGTGCAAGATGATAAAAACCTAATTCTAGATCGACCGGGGAAGAAAATATTTGCAACGGAAAGCAGTCATAGTACATCCGTCGACGTCTAGGATGAATCAAGGAGGAATATGAACGGTATGCAAAAACCTATTTTTTAACATGCAAACTCTTACATTTGTCGTATAAAAATACATCCTGATTTCAATAGGATTATGGCACATAATCTCACAATTGAGAAAATTAAAGAAGAGCAAAATGAGATAGTTTCAGGAGATCAAGTTGTAGATCTGTGCTATGTATTAAAATGAAGCATGAGGTTGCAACAAGATCATGCAAAAACCTGTACTTTAGGTAATTTGCACTTAAAAGAAGAAAGAAAAGTTGGTCTTATTAGCACTATCATATTTGAATGTGATCAGTGTCATAAGAAATATGTGAACTCAACTGTGCCATATGATTCCCATGTAAACACATGTGTTGTGTAGGCTACATTAGCTATAGGTAAAACAGTCTCGGATGTGTAAGTTTATTTTATCGACAACATTATATTACTAATTAAAAACATCGTTTGAAGGTGTGAAAAAAATCATTGGAAGATTCAATGATAGAAGCTGGAAAGTCAGAACAGCAAATTGAAGATGGTAATGTAGATTCTGATGGAGTTCCTTGCATTACAGTTTACTTAGACGGAGGGTGAAGTAAACGAAGCCATCGCTACAATTATGATGCCTATTCTGGAGCAGTAAATAACTACATATCGATCGTAGCTAAAAAATATTTCGTTTATAATTTTTTATGCAGTAATAATTGTAAAACAAACCCAAAAAGTTTTATTCTTAGGTATTAGAAATAAGTAGTGCGGTCGTAGCTCTGCAGTTAAGTGCGTTAGCTGTTAAGCAGGCACCTCAGGTTCAATTCCCGGTGCAAACATCGGATTTTTCGGCCGTACTCTCTCGCAAGGCAATGGCAAACCAGCGAGAGTATACTTGCCTAGTAAACCTCTCAACTAAGCCGTTCGGAATCGGCGTTAAACTCTAGGTCACATGTATATGTGTCTACTGTCACACACAACACATATACATTGCTCTATTTGTGATAGAGCCAGTAATCTTAACAAAACTCCAAACGAACACGTCTGCTTCATGAATTGACCTGGGTCTTCCTCAACTATAGAATCTGACATCATATGCAAAGGATTTAATCAAAGTATCCTAATGCATGGTGTTTATTGCTGATGGCAATTCTAGCGTTTTTGCCAAAATCCGAAAGAAAGTAGATTATGGTTCAGAGATAAAAAATAATTATTATTACCATTACAACACCGTATTTTTGTAGATTAAAAAACAGAGTGTGTCAACCACGCTGTAAAAATTTCAGTAAAAATTACACATGTTAAAAAATTTTCCTATTGAAGGCCGTAAGCTTTTGACTATTGCCAAAATAAAAGAGCTGATAAAAGATGTTAAAAACAATCCACTTAAACGTAAATGGCAATCCAGATATTTTCAAAGAAAATCTTCTGAACTGCGTGAATCATTCTTTTGGCGAGCATACTCATTGTCGAAGTGAAATATGTGAGCTGAACAGCGAAGATCCTACATTATTATCAGTGTTACAATTGCCTGGTAATTAGGGCATATATTACTGGTAAGTATAATTCTCAGACATTGTAATAAAATAAAACAAAAATAAAAAAACAGACGCATTAGAGCAACTTGTGCTGAAAAGGTACCACCTCATCCAAAATGAGACAAATAATTGTGCGGAACTTTTTATGACAATAATGGCAAGATTTAATTCGGGAAAGCGACTAAATCTTATTCAATGTGGCTCATTTCAAAGGAGAGCTACTTTAGCCGCACTTAGATACAATGCCGGTACTTCATGTCATATCAATTGTTGGAGAAAAATTAATCATCGTAGTGCAGGAAAATTTTTGAAACGCTACGTAAATTGCCAAAGCATAAAATCAGACAAAAGACGTTTATTTGCCAAATCAATAATTTGCCGAAAGAAAAAGAGTTTAGTCTTACAGCGCAACATACATTATGGTCCTTGTTCAGAACAACTCGAAATAAGTAACAGAGTTTCAAGCGGCATGTGAAAGAAAGTTGCTTTCATTACAGGTGCGGATTAAATAATATACATATATTTAAATTTTAGAAACAAATATTAGATCCATTATATCATGTATTGGCAATATTTATATGCTTAGTTTATTAATGAATTAGACAAACGTTTTTAAAATAACTGTGTACCTAATAATCTAGGTGACAAAAGAAGAAGGAACATCAATTGCTGACTTGACTATTGGGCAATTTAGTAACCCAGTTTACGTGTCACATCTGACACATCTTGCCAAGTCTTGGTCAAGAGCATTGTTTACTCGAAACAATTTTCAACCGCTGCTCTAGAGTACGATAAAGTCAACAAAAATGTCGCAAAACAATTATTTGCGGAAACAAATAATTGTGTAATCCGCGAGTCGGGCTTGTTTGTAGACATTGAATATAGTTTTCTCGCCGGTTCTCCAGATGGTGAGTAGATGCTCAACTATCTTTAAAAATAACTGAAAACAATACTCTAACCGCTGGGTAAAACTGCGCATCAAATTGGTGACCAACTGTATATTTACAGAACCCAATACATATTTTTGGAATACATATTATAAAATACTTGCAAGATGCGCGTCTAGTTTTGCATCAATTTGAATTGCGGTAACTACCAGTTGTAAAGTACTTGATTGTATTTTGCTCATTTTTAAGAATAGTTTAATAGAGAATACAGGGTTTTCAAACTTAAGTCGGCACTATTGCTAACTTTGTTATTATTAGAGTTACAGGGTCGGTTAAATAGACAAACTAGTACCATTTGTTTCTCTCATCACTATGGTGAAAACAAAATAAAATCGAAAACATCGCGTTCGCGAGTTATGTCAAATTGTTCTATTTTTTTCAAATGGGACACCCTGTATACAATATTCTCAATCGATAGGAAATTGAATACTGAACAAAAAGTGTCTCATTATTTTTTATCCCAAAGTCAAAAATGATGATTTTTCAAATAAGTTTAAAGTGGCTGTGATTTTATAAACTACAATCGTTTGTTGTATAAATGTCATCAGGATTAAAATGTCAAATTGAAATTTCACTGGTAAATAGTTTACAGCCATTAAAAGCATTTCACAGAATAAATTAAAATAAATCATCATATACTTTCGCTTCATGGATATTCCTTTTTTTATTTCATTTACCACTACTGCTGGATATAGCCACCGTAAATTTTGTATGTTAATCTATCCCCATCAGGAAATAATTTTTTTAAGTGTGTGCCGTGAACAAAATTCAAACCGCCTCGACCAACGGTTTTCCGACTAGTAAGTTCTTGGCATTACTAATCGACCACCCGCGAGTCTAATATTCTTCCTGCTTTCTATGATATGGTAAGGCAAAGTTATAAGTAACACAACCACCTTAACGAATTTGAAAAATCATCAATAGCTCTGTCATTTTTGACTTTAGGATAAAAAATAATGCGACACTTTTTGTTCAGTATTCAATTTTCTATCGATTGAGAACATTGTATACAGAGTGTCCCATTTGAAAAAAAGGAACAATTTGACATAACTCGCGAACACGATGTTTGATTATTATCCTGTTTTCACCATAGTGATGAGAAAATCAAATGCTACTAGTTTGCCTACCGACCCTGCAGCTCTAATAATAACAAAGTTAGCAATAGTGCCAACTTAAGTTTGAAAACCCTGTATTATTTACTAAACTATTCTCAAAGATGAGCAAAATACAATCAAATACTTTACAACTGGTAGTTACCGCAGTTCAAATTGATGCAAAACTAGACGCGCATCTTGCAAGTATTTTATAATATGTATTCCAAAAATATGTATTGGGTTCTGTAAATATACAGTTGGTCACCAATTTGATGCGCAGTTTTACCCAGCAGTTAGAGTATTGTTTTCAGTTACTTTTAAAGATAGTTGAGCATCTACTCATCATCTGGAGAATCGGCGAGAAAACTATATTCAATGTCTACAAACAAGACCGACTCTAAACGTGAGCAATAATTTTACAGTAATATTTTGATGACAACTGATGGTATTTCTGTATTCTACACCTCAATATTAGTCTTTTCACCAATTTTTAGTAAAATCGAAAGCAACATTTTTTTACTCCATTTAATACCCAAGACTATAGTTTTTGGTCTTTTGACAAAAATTGGCAAAAAATTTCGTGTGGCTTTTTTATCATAATATGATGTAAATCAATGCGTAGAACACGGTAGTACAAACCATTTCTTCGGATTTTTCAAAATTCCTGCTTAAACTACTTTTTCCCATTTGAAGCTTTTTTTCCCAAAAGCTCTAAACGTGAGCAATAATTTTACAGTAATATTTTGATAACAACTGATAGTATTTCTGTATTCTACACCTCAATATTAGTCTTTTCACCAATTTTTAGTCAAATCGAAAGCAAAATTTTTTTTACTAGTCTTTGGTTTTTGGACAAAAATTGACAAAAAATTTTGTGATGAGAAAATCAAATGCTACTAGTTTGCCTACCGACCCTGTAGCTCTAATAATAACAAAGTTAGCAATAGTGCCGACTTAAGTTTGAAAACCCTATATAATTTCATGAATTGGAAAACAATTATTTTTAATGTAGGCTTAATTGGCGACGATGAATGGGTGGAAGTAAAGTGCCTATATGTCTATTGAAAAACAAAAACAGTTGGGGAGGGTTTGTTCAAATTTGTAAATAAACGGCGGGTCGTTACTTGCTTGGAGGATTCTAAAAATGGCCAATTACAACTAAAACGAACCCATAATTACTATTACTAGTTGCAAAAAACATTATTAAACATTAAAAACATTTGTCGTCTCATAGTATTATTGTGGATCGCCAAACGAATTTATTTACCGAAAGAATCTCTCGCGATAATAATTTCTGGGAGACAAATATGCGTGAAAAACTTTTACAGTTTTACAAAGAACGCATCCCTCCAGAAATTAGTTTGCGAAATGTATGAAAAGGAAAATTTTGTGATGTTTGACAGTAGGTGGTACTTTGACCGAAAGGAGACTACTGATCTCGTCTTCGTAAAAATTTTGTTTTAAATTCCATGTACTGTAATTAAATAGGGTAGAACTTGATTTTGAAGTAGATCATATTTTAGAATATTTATGTTTAAAAGAACAGTTCACTCTAAAAAAGTAATGCTTTTTGGATGTTACAGATCACCTAACACAAATCTAGGTTCACTCATCAATGACTTCGACAACATTTTCTCCTTTATACTCGTAGTACCTACAAATGATTATACAATCTGCTTGGGGGATCTAAACGTCAACTTTTTTACCAAATCAAATCCATTAACCATATGTTTTAATAATAACGATTTGATACAAATTGTCAATGAACCTACTAGAATAGGTGGAAAAACTGCTCCGATTTTTATATCTGATGAAGATTTTGTATTATCCACGGGAACAGTCAATTGTGATAGCTTACCATTAATTAACTTATTGTCAAGTCAAGATAGGTAGTTGTAAGATTGAGCCTAGAACACTTACGCGTAGATGCTTTAAGAACTTTAATCGTTTCTATCCGACCTAGCTTGGATAGAGTTTGTTCGAGAAAATTACGTTGATATTGAACTTGGTTTATTAAATCGAATCTAGGAAAAAAAAAGCTGGAGAATTAAAAGCCGGGGTATAAAAACCGGGAAAAAAAAGCTGACGGAAAAAAAACCTCGGAAAAATGGAACTCCGGAAAAAACCTGGATATAAAAAAGCTATCGAAAAAACCGTGATATAAAAGCTGGTATCTAAAAAGCTGCGGTAAAAAGATCTACGAAAAAAGAAAACCGGCGAATGAATCATTTACCGTTCATACCTTATTTATATTTTCTTGTGCCATTAAATTCTGAAGTATTTTAGAAAGATTAATAATTGTAAATACAATTTTATTACAATAGACGACATAATTTTTTTATGTAACTAGTCATTCTAGTCATATTTTATAATCTGACACAATACAGTTTTCATAGAATAAGGATTGTGCTCTTACGGACTCTCTTTGTCTTCACTGGAAGAGGATTAGTTTTAAGACGAATTGCAAATGCATTTTAAAAACTACTTGCAAGTTATAAACTACACTTCTAAATTTGGATTTGGAAATGCACTTTAAAAATTAAATTATTTACATTCTAAACTAAAGTCTATAATAGTTGTTATGGTATAAGTGCTAAAGTAGAATATTTTATTTTGTATGACGAAAAGTCAATTACAAATGTGAACAAAACAAATAAACTTTTGACACAAAGTACCGATCAACGCATTGAGTTTATAAAATATCGTTTACGGTCCACCATCATTAATTAATACATTGAAGAATTCCTTATTGTTGTACAATCTGGAAACCATACTGTAATCTTCATAATGATAATCTTGAGAAACTACAGCGAAAGTTTTTTAACACAACTGATCACTTGATGCGTTATTTTTCCACCGGGTTTTTTTCGGATTTTTTCCTTCAGCTTTTTTTCCACCGGCTTTTTTTTCCGCGACTTTTCTTTCTGCCGGCTTTTTTTCGCGGCTTTTTTTCCGCCGACTTTTTTCCGCGGCATTTTTTTCCGGGATTTTTATTCCGCCAACGTACTAAATCAATACATTGTTTCGGTATTTAAGGCTCCTTGGATGACCCAAAACGTGAAATTAGCAATAAGAATAGATATATGTAGTTGCAAAAACATAAGCGTTCTCGGACAAATGTGGATTCGATAAAATATAAGACAATGAGAAATAACACGCTATATCTTATTATTAAGGAAAAGAAGAATTATCTTAATACAGTTACCGCTAATAACCAACCATACGATTTGTGGTCAAGGCTAAAAGAATTAAAAGTATGCAAAGATCGAACGCGTAGCATTCCTGATACTGTGAGTGACATTAATCAACTGAACTCATATTTTTTTGAGAATGTGCAAAGAATTAACACTGTCAGTAACAATAGAATTAATTATTATAATAATAATTTGTGTAATAAAAAGCTCAATTTTGAATTTAGGATGCTTGAGTTACATGAGGTTCTTGAAAAATTAAATACTATACAGATAAACTCGTCTGGAAATGATAGTATTTCTCTAAAAATGATAAAGTTTATCCAGTAACTCTAGGGACAAATTTTGCGCAGCGATTCTAGAACGAAAAATAAGAAAAAAATTCATATAAACGCTTCGTTTACGACCCATAGAGTGTTAAAAAATGTTTATGCTAAAAGTTAATTGGCCATAACATTTTTACCACCCGGTATATTGACGTTACATTTTAATTAGTTTGTTCCCTTTTCAGTTCTGAGCAAAAAATGCATACTTGGTCGATGCCCCTCAGATCAACCGTTTTCGAGATATTGGTTGAACAGTTTAATTTAATTCCCTATAATCCTTAGCTAATTGGAATTAAAAATCAAAGTAACGAAAAATTTTAATTTTAACTTTAAATTTAAGAACTAAAATGGAGAAATAAATAATAAAACCAAATAAATAAATGTTACAAAAACCCCCGTGTCCCAAATTTCAAGATCATATTCAAATTTGTTCGCAAAATAACGCAAAAAAACCGAAGATAATAAAAAATTTTTAACACCCTGTAGGTTCTAAACGAAGCGTTTTCGGACCTAGGATTATATGAACTTATTAGTTTGCGTCCCGTACTACCAAAACTCTTTGAGAAATTTCTTTATACTCAAATATATGATTGTTTCACCACTAATAACATAATTTCTGATTCACATTGCGGATTTAGGAAAGGTGAAAACACGTATACCGCACTTATCAAAGTCACCTGGTTGATTGGTCTGCTAGTATTATTGGACTTTTCTAAAGCTTTACTTATAATATCGCAGATGTATTAGATTTTGGGCATAATCTATCTAGCCAAAATTGACGTTATTCTACACAGATTCTCAAATTTTTTAAAAATATTTTACTTAATTAATTATACACAACCTTTGTTTAAACTATTTTTCGATCCAATAAGTAATTACTAAGATACGACTGTCACGTTGTTTTAACAATATCACTACCCTAATTCGACAAAAAGAGAATAAAAAGTTTTTTGTCTATAACTTTTGTTTGAATTATTTTTTGTCTACAACGCAATTTTTATTTTCTTTTTCATTTTCAACTCATCTTAAAAAGAAATGTGCGGGCGGTATCTCGTTTTGACGCTGTAAGACGTTTATTTAATTTTTCGAATAAACTGCTTTATCGCCGCACACTTTCGATAACTCTTTTACACGTTTGTTAATATCAGAACAATGTGGAGTTCTGCGCAGAACACTTGTTTAATATGATTTAAATTCTCTTCCGTGGATGATTATGTACCGACTGTTTAACGTACTAATAATCTGAGATGTATCTGTGCTTCGGCGTCAGCTTGACATAATTACTGCATTAGATTCAGGATTTAAGGTTGCTGTGATTTTATAAAACTTTTCCGAAGCGTTTGATACTATCAACCATGATTGTTATTATTGGGTTTGATGGTCTTCCATTAATTTTTTTAAACAATTCATAAGGGAGAGATCTCAATGTCTTCGTATCTATAATAAACTGTCAAAATCATCTTCAGATTGTTGTGGTGTTACGCAGGGGTCAATTCTCGGACCCTTATTATTCATTGTTGTATTATTCAATGTTCAAACACATGTAAATTGCACTACATGCAGATGAGTAGCAAGTATACTATTTCTTTAAAACACGGGACATATTAAGAGCCCAGTATTGCTAAATACAAATCTTTCTCACCTTCTATAAGTAACATTCGACCATTGCCTATCTGAAAATCCTTTCAAATCTTTAGTTCGTCTGTTTTGTAGCAAAGCAGAAAGAAATATATTTCAACCGAATCTTAATTGTTGGTTAAAGTTTAGAAGTCACATTTCGGCAATAGTTAAAAAGGACAAAGTTCTTATTTGCGCTTTATTTATGGTGTCGTCCTCAGCATATCTCATACGTTCTGAAAACAGTGCAATGGCTAAAAATGACATAGGAGGTTTTTACATTTTAGTATGTTTGCCCATCATACGCTTTTGTATAAAACTCCACCATACCTGTTTGAGAAAATATTGTTTCGCACAATTTAAATCTTCGGCATCAATGTTTAATATCAGTTCCAGGGCATAGCAATATGTTGTTTAACCGTTCATTTTCTTATACCATTGCCTTGATTTATAATAAAATAAATGGGGATTGGAAAATGCTTATTTTTTTGGCAATATCTCTGACTTGTCACAATGAAGAAAATTGGTAATTATATATAGACTACATTTAAAGGCCGTCAATTGACGGGCAAATTTTAATGCATAACTTTAATAATGTTTTTTATTTCAATAGAATTCAATGGTGAAGAACAAATTTAAGAATGTTGAGTGAACTTGTTTATTTACGACATTCAGTGTATAAAATAATGTTAAACCTATGGCGGACGGAGACGCCCCTGGCCCCGCCCCTGAATGGAAATTTCCGGTTTTTCCCGTTGGTTTGAAGGCAAGACCCATCGGAATGCCGAATTTTAAGTCTCTACGACGTCTGGAAGTAACCGTTTAATTTCGGAGACAGACATAAAAATAATAGGTGCTTTATTATATAGGATCCCTCTCGTTTTGGCGAGTGACTTGACCTGGCTCTCATTGAATTAATTATGTAGATTTATTTTTCTCATTTTATATTTCCAACATTATGACAATAAATAATTTGACAAATTGATTACCCTAACTTTTAGTTGTCAACTTTTAACTCTCATTTGTTCGTTCCAAGTCGTTCTGATAAAGCCCCTTACGATACTAGGCATAACTGGAAACTACTCCTCAATAAAGTTAGTAACATAATTTATCTTTCCCTCGTTTTCAAAATAATAACAACATAAATGAATTAATCAATTAAAAATTACTTTTTTTTCAGTGCACACTGAAATGTGTCAGAATACTTTGAAAAAAACATGCTTACTTACGTATAAGAATTCCACAGATATTTGTTGTTGATAATTTATTCATAGCCGAGCCTAGCGATTATTGTTGTTGTGTGGGTCAGTCACAAACATATTAAAAAGATATATTTTACATAAATAGTCAACTTTTACTTCTTATTATGAATAAAGTATACTAGTTTTTTGACACCATGACGAAAGTTAAAGTTAATAGGGCCCTATAATCTGATTATTTGTTTTTAATTTTTTAGCAAATAATTTTATAATTTATATTTAATTTTGATCAAAATCCGGAAGTATTAATTAAGCGGGGTTCATTAACAAGTAAAACGTAATTCTAATCTTGTAAGAATTTGACACAATTTTTTTTCTTCTTTATCGTAAGTTTCGCTTGTTTTGGCCATTTACGTATCGACACAAATTAATCAGAAACATAGCATAGATAGAACATTAATCGCAACATCCACACTTGTTTAAGTTTTTTGTCTTTTAAATCAACAAAATTACATTTATTTTAAAATCACAACAAAATTATCGTATTTAATACATGTTGTAAATGAAGGTCGTCGACATTAGTTAGCTTCATTAATTATTTTTAGAATGCTTCTGTAATATTAGTTGGTATTTATTAAGTATAAGTTTCTCTTTATTTCCTTGAAACAAAATAACCTTTAAACTTTTTAACGTTTAACATTCTAGAATTATTTTTAGATTTATTGAATGAAATCGAGATTATTGACGAGAGAAGAGACACCAATTAAATTACATTTAATTAAACGTGAATGCTTATGATATCCCGTAGCATTTTCTACATCATTGCTGTCAATATGAAACGGACAAGACAAAAAAATTTCATTATAAAAGTTTTCACAAAATCGAAGCAATTACTTAAGTGTTTTTTAGAAGAAAAAAATTTAAATAACCGTTGATGAACATCAATAAAGTATTCGTTAAAGGTTACTTTAATGATTGTTCTGCGTTCATGTTTTCTGCATTTCAAGCAAGAACTTAGGAGAATGGACGAAATATTACAAATTAAAATTTAAGGGTGTCGCCAATATATTTAATTTAATTTAAGAATTAACTACTTTTAATTATTTTGAAACTGTTTCAGTTTGAAGGGTTTCATTTTGTTTTTACACTGTAATCCGAATACACCAACAAGCTCTTTTAAATTGATTTTGTGTTAAAACTTAGATTTGGAGTTTAAATACCTAAAATTGCATTAGATCAGATTAGATACAGCCAGGTTACAAAAAAGCTTTTCTTATTTGTAATTGTTTTTCAAATAAAAGATATTAATTAATTTTGTAGGTACAGCTTCCCTATAAGCTAACATTTGAAAATATTTACTATTTGCATACTGCACCCCCACACCCCCCAAATATCATATAAACATTTTCAATTATTTACAAACAGTGACATATTAATTGACCAATTGACAATACACCAATCGTTTTTGTCTTTTTTTCCATTACGTTTTAAAGTTGCAAATGTTGAGTTCAAATCACAATTGTTATCAGAAAAAGAATTTCTCCTCAGGCGATTAGTAGAATATTACAGAATGTTATCATTCAGGTAATTATAGGGAAACGTAAATAATGTTCAAATGAGCATTATGTTTAAAATTTATTTACGATTCTTTTATATGAACCCATTCCTAAGATGGTGGACGCATATATCGGGTTATAAAGAAATCCGTTTGCTTCCGTACCGATTATCTCTGTTAATTACCAAATGTCGGATAATTTCTCCTTTTATGCGAAAACCGAAAGTTTTTAGAAATTTCCTATACGAGCACACAACGTGGGACGTCATTGTTGTCTTTTTGTTTATTTTAGATCTAAGATATCCTCTACGTTACCATTTAAAGATATTATCTAAATTATCATCGAATCTACCAGCTAAAGGGCTATCGAATTATCACCTAAGTGCATCCAATTATAGACTAGAGCAGATCACCCGACTCTTTGGGGAAAAAATTCATTTCTCGCTGGCTAGATATGCAAGTGTTTTGTCTACGACCAACTTAATAATAGCTCAAGGTACCGTTTTACTACTTTTTAGTCTAATTATGATTTTGAAAGCTAAAATAAATTAATTGTGCGATGCGCTTTGTCTTCCTTAAATTTTTGTGCGCTCGTTTATGTCGTTATCTGGAATCATAGCGTACGGTTCATTCAACTCGTCACCTATAGCACGAGTGCGCTCAAATTTTGGGTAATTATACTACGCTTTGCTGGTACCTTTGATGCCCGCTACTTTTTTATGTTAAGAATTATTTGTGTGTGCCGTTTGTTAAAACCCAATATTTAAATAAAATTACACACCTGTTATTTTGTTATAGTATTCGGTTGCTTTATTTAAGTGCCTCGCCTAACGAATTTTGCTTATCAACAGTATTAGTTCTGTCTGATAATTATTTGTCTCAAATTGAACGTTCAACTAACTAATTGGCGCCTTGCTCATTTACTCGTGATTAAAATTTTCGGGCACGAGATTCGGGGTGTGCAAAATAAATATCGTTGAATGTACGATACGATTGATAGGGTAATCTCAAGCGGCTATTATACTCTTATTCTCTGGACCTGCGACGCTCACCGAATAATCCAGTTAACCGGAAAGCCGTTAGAGAAAATTACCATCAGTTCGTAATCTCTGCTTATATACAGCGCGGTTCTTAATTAAAGTAATTCGCTAATTAACCTTTTTTTTGTACGGTAAATTTTTGCTGCTCGTCACAACCTACACGTGGAGGTGGTGTTGCGTTCTATGTGAAAGATAATTTTAAGTTCAAAATAAGTAATAGTAGCGTTATCAGAGATTTTACCGAATATATATCTATAACTGTTTATTTAAGGAATGTTGAATTTGCAATATATGTAGTAGACCTACTACCCTAATCGATCATAGAATCATTGCTGCACACTCTTCTATAATCGATATTGGAGTCACAGACCTTCATGATTTTTCTGACCACTATGTAGTGTCTGTAACGCTTAATTATAAAATTTATTAGATACTACTCCCAGAATATTTAGGAACTTTCCCAGAATTCATACAGATCTTTCTACTCCACATCTTATAAATAAGATGGGGAGTTATGCGACGGTTAATATGTTTTTTTAAACACCTAAAATTGCATTAGATCAGATTAGATACAGCTTGTTTACAAAAAAAAACTTTCTTTATTTGTAATTTGTTTGTCAAATAAAAGTTCTTTATTTAATTTTTAGTAAGTTTTGTTTAAACATCGTTTTTCTGATATTAATTAATTACCACCACGAAAAAATTACATTTCAATTGTCTCTTATGTGGCTTCAGGTTGTGATCTTGAAAAAGCCCAAATTAGACTTTATCAACATTTTTCTGTATAGTTCCTACTACCAATATTACTCTCTGAAAACGCAACATTTTCCGTGCAGAGTGCACCGACAAACCTCATTTTTTAATGTAAACTTCACGACGAATAGAAACAAACACTATTGATAAATTGTTGGTAGCTTTAAAGAAAGTCATTTACTTTGTCACAGTTTGTACTTATCATTTCTTATTTGTAATTAAATCTTAATTTTTTTAAAAAGAAGTGTAGTCTAACCTCTATAAGTCATGTTACGTTGGTTAATGGTTATTTTAATACTTTATCATGAATTTGTGCTTCGATAAAGATAAAAAATAATAGTCACGTGTTATTTATGAAATTTAAATTTTTTTTCTTCAAAAATAATTTAAAGGTTTTGTGACGTTTCGAACGATTATCTTCCACCACTTAAGCAAATTATGTGACGGTATCTTTAAAGTTTAAGTAAATTGATTATTGTGAAACTCAAAAATTGAGAAAATTTCGGTGGAAACACTACGATTCAGCAAAACGCATGCGCGAACGTAACATTCTCAATTGCAAAGAAATGTGGTGCAGACGCCATATACACGGAATAAGCAATAATTACTAAATCGTCAAAACAATGAAGATATTAGTATTAGTGCTTTTTTATAATTATTCAACGCCACATTTGGATTAAGTACGAGTTGTGAAGACTCTGTGAAACAAACAAAAACATTAGTGAAATCGTAAGTACATTTGTTCTTAACAAAACCCGGATGACAAAATAAAAGTGAAATAAGTGAATGGATAGATGTGTAATACGTCTTATTGAATTAAATTTTATTGAGAAGTCAAATGCGTAGACACCACATAATGAATTGAATTTACTAAAATTGCATTTGTCGTTTATTGTTTTTGCGTTTGGATTGTAATAGTATAAAGTCTTTGGTATCCGCTTTACAACGTGTACATAAGTGTCCGGTTTTGTGATTACATTTTTATTTTTAGAGAATTTCAATAGAAGCCAACTTTTTCAGTTTTGTCTTTAACTTTGAATCAACTTCGAAGTGTTCCCACTTTCCGTAGACACATCAAATAATTTTAAAAATAGGGTGGCTCCTAGTATATGAGGTGCAACTCAATTTTAACATTCCGATTAGACATTTATCCTCCTAAGTATAAGTTAACTGAGAAACAATTCTTTAAAACCCACCCCCTAACGACTGTAGCCAAGCCAAGTAGCGAAATTGTAACAATATTTTTATTACAACTGAGAGCGAAGCAGTTGGTTCAATTAAGGTAAATCGTTCACAATATGTTAATATTAATTGCGTAATGAATCCACCTTGCAGTAAATTAGCAATAGATTTCGACCAAGAATAAATACGACAATTAGAAATCATGAGAGATAGTTTCTACAACTAAACAGAAGCCGGTGTTGAACTGTGACAAACTGAGAATTATGTGATGATGCGTCCTTGTTATATTCACGCTTAACACGTAGCAAAATTTTAATAATATTCTTATAAGAATGAATACCGAATATTAGGTTGTTTATTCTGTCTGTTGGCAAAATATTAGATTCATGGACTAATGAAAATGACCTACTTGTTTTGTATAAATGCGAATTATTATTTCAGTATTTAATTTTCGTGTACAGAGAAATGAGAAAAAGGTACACTTGTTATTTATAAATTAGTAGATCACTTACTCTTAATAACCTATATAAAAAATACAAGCATGTGCAAACCATAAATGAAAGATTGGTTTGAGAATTTAAATAGACAAATCTCAAGGTTGAACTAGCATACAAAGCTGCATCTGTTATTTGATTACTACAAATATTATGGTAATGTCAAGAAATTACATTTTGCAATTATTTATAAACGTGTTAAATTATGTGAGCGTCCTAATCTTAATTCATTATTAGATTACTTTCTGAGTACCATGTAAGTATGTGTGGTTACTACATTGTTGTTACTTTCATTTTTTTTACTGATTCAACTGTTGAAAGCTGTATTAAGATTATGAGTATCTTTTTCAAAATTAATGTTATTTTGGATAATTTGAGATGAATAATTTCGCATATTAACAATTTGTTAAAATTTGAGGTTTTTTGTAAATGTGTTTGAACTGTTGGTGGTGCGTTTTTTCCTTTTTATTTTCTTAGTTATACTTTCAATACCCTTCAAAGGTGTTGTAAAAAATATTTTAAATATCATTTTGTATCCTGAATAATAAATTAGCATGTTTTATTAGTCAAATTAGAGATAATTAGACATTTAAAAAAACACGTAAAGTGGAAATGCTTCCCAACATTCGCTTTTCTTTTACTTTTAAGTTCTTTTATTTATTATTTTAGGTTAGGATTAACATGTTAGGAAGTAGTTTTTATTAAGTTATTAGGCTTTGATTTGGCTATCTAATGACGTAAGAAACTGTTATTGTTGTATTTAGTTTTTTAAGAAAATTAAGATTTTTGCGATTATAACAGAAAGCGCCATCTGGATGCAAGATAAGCAATCCCAATCACATCACTCATAGCACAGTTGATAGCATATGAAAAGTCCATTTATACGTTAAGCCTTTTTGGAATCATCGACACATATTTCCGAAAATATTCGCACCCCCCCCATTTCCATTTGAAAGAAAACGTTTAACAAAAAATATTTGAGTTTGTCTCAACTTTAAAGCAGTGTTCACTTTAACTATAATATAAAATATTTGAATAACTTAAGTTGTTTCCTCCAATTTTGATTTAATTTAAAAACTTGTCCTTTTTAGGGACCCTTCGGGGTTGGAGTGTGTGGTTTAAACTACAAAACTTTTACGTTGAACTGGCCGATGTTTCGCCTCTCAAGCGGGAGCTTTTTCAAGGCTGAAAATTTTTTATTTGAATGAAAATTACAAGAGTATTTCTTTAAATAGATGAAAATATACGTAGAAAAAGGATTAAATGTAAATACGTCACTTCACAATTTCACAATTGTTCAATTGACTATTATTTTAATTAAAATATTCTAAGACTACTAAGTAATGTAACTTCCATTACTTAGTTACATTTTCAGCCTTGAAAAAGCTCCCGCTTGAAGGGCGAAACGTCGGCCAGTTCAACGTAAAAGTTTTGTATTTTAAACCACACCCTCCAACCCCGAACGGTCCCCAAAAAGAACAAGTTTTTAAATTAAAAAATTTGTAGAAAAAGGGTTGTAAATTCAAGATGGCAATTACGTCCCCTGGTGTTCACTTCAGAAACTAAAAAATAATTTCCATAATTTTCTCTTAGGTGATTCACTTAATAATTTTCTAGAAACATATGTTTTCCAAATACCATCCTAGTTGCCCTTATTGAGACATCCGGTACATGTATAATTTTTTATATATTTTGTATCTTTATTATGTTTGTCTTACTAACTACTTTTACATTGTTTATGTTTCAATTTGATTCAAAACGGTTGTAAATGTCATTTTTACTCCACAGCTTATAAATAAGATGGGTAGATGGTTTCCAAACCGAAAATTTTAACACCACTTTTTTTCACTTTTTTCGACGAATTCGAGTCATTACGTTACAATAAAAAAAATTATACGATGGCAGGCCGGCTGGCCTCCGCGTCGTCCGTCCGTATGTAAACAAGATATCAAGAAAACCGCCAGACATATATTCATAAAACTTTGCATATCGGTCGTATTTTAATAGATCAGATTACTAAATAGATTTTCGAAATTTTGGAATATTTTCAAAAATATTTATTTTACAGATTTTTTTTTAAACAATATTTCCAATATTAATTATACAGAAAAAGTTATGAAAGAAGTTTTATTGCAACTACTTTTTCTAAAACGCAATATTCTCTAGTGTGCGAGCGGTACCTTGTTTTGTCAGGACGTAGAAACGGCAGAATCAGAAAGCGTTCGAATTAAGGGTTTACCAGTTATACAGTGTGTCCGTAAAGTCCCGGAACATGCGATTATTTCGAAAACGGTATTTTTTTTTAAAACGCTGAAACACGTCAACTTTTTTATTTTTCTAGCAATTTTTAGCTTACTTAGTTGTTCCAAAATTTGCCGCATGACGGAGCCACAATCAAAGTCAGGTTTTTTTAAAATTACAACCGCTGTTTTTTATTACATTTTTGGAGAGCTACTATTGTCCTGAGTACAATGATGTGCCGCATGTGGAGGGGTTACAAAAGAAATTTTTTTGAGAAAAACAGGTTTTTGGTATTTTGCTGAATTTAAACAAATCGACTTCCACTTACACTTGCACTTACACTGGAACTTGCACTTACTGTTTTTTGAGAAGCCAATCAGAGTAGTTGCTCAAAGTGGCCACCGTTAACTGTTTGGCAGTAGGCCAGCCTATCCACAAATGAGCGTTGTACGTTTGCTAGTACCGCTGGAGTGATCATCTGGATCTCAGCTTGAATGCGGTGTCTTAGATCGTCCCAATTTTGAGGTCTGTTTACATAGACCCGGTTTTAAGATGTACCCATAAAAGAAGTCTAAAGGGGTCAAATCGGGCGATCGCGCTGGCCACTCGATTTGACCCTTTCGACCTACCCAGCGATTGGAGAACACCTGATATAAATAATCCCTTACTAGCAATGCATAGTGTGGTGGTGCCCCGTCTTGCTGAAACCAAATCTGAGGATCAATTTCACGTGGCTGTGGCCCTGGAAACCGTTGAATAAGAGCAGGGACCACCTCATTTTGCAGTAGTTTTAGGTAACGTTGTCCATTTAGGTAACCCTCAATAAAAAACGGTCCTATGATCGTATTTCTAACAATGCCCGCCCAAACATTGACAATGATGTATTGTACTCAGGGCAATGGCAGTTCTCCAAAAATGTAATAAAAAACAGGGGTTGTAATTTTAAAGTAGGCTAAACAATTGCTAGAAAAATAAAAAAGTTGAAGTGTTTCAGCGTTTTTTAAAAAAATACCGTTTTCGAAAAAATCGCACGTTCCGGGACTTTACGGACACACTGTATACATTTAACAATTGTTGGCCGTTACCGAAATTTATAACTAGATTTTAAAATTACTTGGCGGTACACTTTTTCTTCTTTCTTTTTTCACTTTTTCTATCAAAATTATTAAGTTGCGATACTTCTTGTTGGTATCAGAACGATGTGGAGTTCGCAAAACGATTGTTTTTATCTAGGAGAGGATTTCAAGAAAGAATAAAACTGAATTTTTTACTGCCTTCTTCCACTTTTCAAATTGACAGTTGTCAAAAATTATTTATTTATGTTTGGCAGAGCTCTAAAATTGAGATGTAAATACCGCGTTTCCAAATATCTTAATAAAGGAAATGAAAAAACAAAAGTATAGAATCAAATTTTGTGTTCGCTTTGGAAAATCTATTATTTCTATGATTGGCAATTCAACAATGGCAAAATCTGCTGTTTTCGATGTTACGAAGAATTTGTAGATGAACGAAAAAGCTGTGAATTGCAAAGCGGTCCAGGTGCACCAATTGTTGCACTTACCAAAAAACCACTACAGCATTAATTATTCGGACATCTGTTGAAACTGTTTTTACCCTCTTGCACAAACATCTAAACTTGTCTAAGGTCTGTGTTTGTTGAGTTCCCCTAGTGCCGACACCGAAACAAGAACCGCATAGAGGGAAGTTTGGGAATTTTGGGACAGGTATGTTCAAGAAGAAGGAAAAAATAGTGAAAGAAAATTATTACTGCTGATAAAAACCTGAGTGTATTGATATGATCCGGAGATGAAACAGCAAAGTACAATGTGTAATACCACCAAAAAGCTCGTGTGCAAAACTCGACCGCCAAGGCTAAGGTCATTACATTTTTGATTATAATAACAAAGTATAAACATGGTATATAAAAACGGTATAAACTGATTGGAAAGTGGCATCATGACAACCCTTGCCCTCATTTGGTTAATGTTGTGACCAAATTCTTTCACACTGCACAAAGAATTTATAAGGCGTCACCTATGATTGTGTATAAGAGATATGCTAGAGCCACTAGGAACTCGTAGACACTGAAACAAACCGTACGTTGATAGAAATATGTATATTATTATAGTGACTAGACTTCAATTAACACACATAGAAATAACACACCAATAGATGATATCAATTTTTAATAGCAAAATATAGTTATAAAATAATAATAACTCACGAGAGCGAGTTAAGCCACGAGTGATAATTCGAGGCACAAACGCCCCAAATAGGTTAGCGTATTATGAACTTTTGACAGTCGTAGCGCCGATTATTCCATGCAAACGATTCACCGAGTTCACGTGGCAAATATTGTTCGGAATGTATTTGACAAAAATTACGGAGAGTACCGGATCTTGGCCAATTATTTAAATAGGTTAAAAACGCACAAAATGAATCAGGTACTTGGAAAGATCTTTCTAGTTTACAAAATTATCTATCCAGCGCCAAAAGGTACGTTGCTAAACTCACGGCCGCGTACGCATACATAGAACGCGACAATATTTATGAATGCATGAATAAAATAATTAACTTAACTTGTATAAATAGGAAGTCTTCGGTGTTCGACAGTTAATCGGCAGATGCGACAGCTTTCGTATCCGAATCTAGTATGTTATTATCCAATGAAGAAAAGGAAAAACCAAAATGGACTCCGTTGACATCAGTTGCTCACAAAGGATCAGATAACAGGCTTATCTTGGGCGGTGTCCTTGACCAGAAGGAGGTTCCAAGATAGGTTGAAATTCCAAAGTTAGTGAAAATACCATACCCACTTTGGTATTTTACAATATTCGGATTATTATCCTTGCCAGCATAACCATACTTAAGAATCCATTGATTAATTAAAAACGGAGTACGTCTGAAGTGACCAGCAGAAGAAGCCAAAGAGGAAAACAAAAAAAAAAGATGTCTGCAATTTATAGAGCCCGTGATAGCAAATATTTTATTAAAACAAAGGAAAGTAAAAAGGTACTTACACAGGAACAGTAGTCGAAGACTTATTCCCTAGTTTGAATGGAATGATTTTACTTCAATTGATACTACAAAGCACATGTCTAATTGTTCAATTTTTAGACAACATTTTCCATGTACACCTTTTCACGACGGTCAACAAATAGGAAATAAGGTATATCTTTTGCGAGCAAATGAAGATAAATTGTCGGAACTGGCAATTTCAAATAACTAAAATCCCCAGAAGATTTTTCAATACAAGAATTCATATTCAAACGCATGAGTGTAAACACGGTTGTCTATACGGTAGGGAGAAATTGGTCTATAAATCAATTATTTGCGAAATAATACCGTCACATGTTGGTAGAGTAGGTGAGGTAGTGAGTGAGTGAGTAAGTGTTAGCTGCCGACAGTTCTTGATGAGTTCTTTTCATAAGATTTAGTATTGAGGTTTTTAATTACTAGACTATCCTACTTACTTTTAGAACACTGCTATACTGGTCACTGCCTCTTGACAACTCTCAAAAAATTTTGGACGTAAGTCTTGGATAAATTCAGTTTACTTTTATAACACTGTCTAAAACTGCTCTCATAACTCTTGCGAAAAATTGCTCGTGACTTTTGTCTTCGTACTCCCAAAAAATTTTGTCTAGAATTTCAACATTGAGTAGATCTAATGACTGTTTTTAGAGTACTATAAGAGTTCTAAAAGAAATTGTAACGGCCGAAATCAATCTGAGAAACCATTTAGATCTTATTTAACCTTGAAGGTCCGATGAACAAAATTAATGTTTATGACCATAACGAAACCACGTTGAGAGTTTTAATGAGTTCTTATAGCAACAAGCTTGATACAACATTTGACCTTAACATTTTTTAAAGAAAATCAAGAAGTTAATATACAGAATCATTCAATCATGGGTATAAAGCAAAAATCTGATTCCTTAATTGCTATTTTGGTACAATTAATCGCCGGTATGTTAATAAAATTTCAAATCAAATAATGACCAGTTCTTGCTTTGAACAATTTATTGAAATTATCACCTTAATTTTGTTGAAAATCATTAGTAATTGTCAAACCAATTAAGTTAGATTGCAAACGTATGCATCTAAATAGAATAATCAAAACGTACTAGGAATGACATCATAAATTTATTTTATACATTGCGTCGAATTTAAGATTATTGGTTGCTATAGTGACAGTCGAACGAGTATAAATGTAGCAGTCGAAAACTATGGTAACAGTTAACATGGTCGAATTTCGATGTAGCGCTCAGGTAGCAATCATGTTCAGTCGAGACCTTTGGTAGCAGCTACGGGGCAGCTCCAGAGCGCTGAGACCTGATGAACGCAACCTATTAGTCAGTTTTGAATTAGCATAAATTTCAATATCAGCCAGTTTTTAGTTTATTGCTTTAATTTCTCTTCAGAGTTAGTGACCAGTCAGTTTTCAGTTTTTCCATTAAGGTCTAATTAGAGAGTTAGTGACCACATAATGAAATTTCCATTGAATTTACTTGAAAAAATCGAAATAATCGAGTTACTGCAAAGTTTAACTCCCTCAGAACTTACAAAAATGCTTTTTTTAATAAAACTGTAGGTGCTGTTAAAATTCATAAGAATTGCGAATTCCCCATCTTGACGATAACAATATATTGGCGGCTAATCGAGCAAATTCCTGCATGAGTTATAGTATCAACTGAATATCGAGAAGAATAAGGTCAGATGATTCATTCGTAACAAGATTAAGCCCTATAAAACTCAGTTCTTACGTACATTCAAAGAATGTAATAATAATAAAGAATCAGAATACCTAACACTTTAGGCCCAAGAAATGTTTTTAAACGACAGACATTTTTTTAAAAAGGTTATGTTTATTGTTGTTACATTCACTGCTAATGAGATTATATTGCATCAAAACTGTAAATATTGGACCACAGATAATCTGCATTAGGTTATAAATTACTATTGTAAAAATCAACATGATCAGAAAGTCAATGTCTGGTGTGGGAATTCTACCAATTGTTCCATTTTTTAATCATTCATTAAATGGGTTTAGTCAACTTCTTCTAAGGAGATTTTTGGGATACAATTGAAGATATTTTTCTTAATGTGTGGCAGAATATGCATTTACAGCTAGGTGGTACATCTAACCAGTGTTCAAATAAAAAGTAGGCTGGGCTGGCCATGAAATTGGATTGATTTAATTATTTTTACAGTATTCACAAAAGTATATCAAAATAAAGAGTGGTGGCATTGAACTCTGGATTAAAACGTGATATAAATATTACCCAAAAATTGACAGAAATGAATGTTTTCTTAGGTACTTTGAATTCTAACCTAAACTTTACATCAGACTAATTTGTTAAAAAATTACCAAATGTCAAAGTATTTTATTTCATAAATAATAATGTTTTACGGGAATCCAACACTTTTTCCAGACTTTTAGAACTAAATTATAGAAAATCTAAAGTCTAGTAGTTATTTGAAAAAAAATTTAAAAAAGAAAACTAATTTCAGACAAACCAAAACCACAGTTTTTATTCAAACCGATTTGATTAGCAATTGATTTTTTTAATTTTTGCACCGATTGAGATCCTAACCAGTTTCCATTCAATAAACACAATTTTATAATTGATAAGGGGCGCAGTATAGAGAGGAATTTCATCAAATTATTTACACTACACGTGTAAATGCCTTACATACGATGACATAAATTCAATGAAATCCATTTATTTGATTACAGCCTGTTCGTCACCTTTTTTAAAAATTTGATAAAGTTCTTACGAGATTGTTTTGAACATTAACGTTAATTATTTTTAATTGGGACAATAGCGGGTAGCCCTTAAAAGACAGTAATTATTCATTAAATTTCCGACCGTAAATTAATATTACCGTCATAAATATTTATTCATTCATATTATTTACTCACAACTTAGATCACGTTAAAAAACACAAGTGTGAAGATGATCTAAAAGCGGTTTTTTAAAAAGTGTACTATAATTAGTACATATTGATGTCATCTTTGAAAATAATGTTAAATACAAATCAAATTCCTTCACTTTAACAATTACTTTTATGATCTGACCGACTTAGTCACAATCCGTTCATCTCACATCATCTCAACTAATTTAGAGGAATTATTAAGATTAATTGCATCACAAGTAATTACAATTTTTCAATTTTTTGACGACGGATTAAAAAACATTATTGGATTAAACTTGGTTTTATGCCAGAATTTTATTCGCACTTTATCTATACACTGAAAAAAAGGATTGTTGCATATTTAACTAAATTGGTATGGTTGGTTTAATTATTGTACTCACTAATATAAAAATCGTTGATTTTACAATATATGCAGGGTGTCCCACCGGGAACGCCATCGATAGATTATAAAAACTGTACATGGGAAAAATTTGAAAATTTGGTAGTATACTAACATCGACGGGGGCAGTTCCGCTAAAATATTTTCAAGATGGTGACACTTCCGGTTATACCGGAAGTAAGTGTCAACTCTGCTTATTTTAAATAGAACACCCTATATATTATTCTATTTTTAATTTTGCCCAAAATTCTAGACACATTTTGTGTATAATGTCCTATACCTAAGTTTTGGACTTATTTTAAATTTTATGTCAAAATGACGTTTTCAGGCCCAAACAAAATTATAAAATTTATTATTTACTTGAAATAGGTTTTGTAGCAGGGGACCTATTTTAGTGGTTATGTCGATATTTTGATAATAAATTAATACAGGGCGATCAAAAGGATTGATTAAATTCAAAAACACGTCAAAAGTGATTTTTTAAATGCAAGCACCATGTTTTTATAGCTTTATTTTATTTAGCATCAAAATAAGGTTGACTTTATAAGGTTGTCTATTCAAAATTCATGGTTTTTCGAAATATTGGCAATTTAACTTTTTTTGTTGCACAAATGCTATTGTATTTCTTTTTAATATGAATGGTTATTCTAGTTGGCCATGATGGCGTTAGAAAACAATCATTTGTCAAAGATATGTCAAACTGTTAAAAATTTTCAATAATCATGCCGGGACGCTTAAATTATACAAACGAAGATTACTTAAATTTATTTATTATTTATGGACAATGTGATAAAGTTAGATAAGAACATGTGTTGATTAAGCCGACTGTGAGTGTTAAAGCGCATATCATTACCAAAGCGATAACTTTAAATGCCTGAAACACACGTGTGTCGAAAAACCAGGTGTTTCAAGCATAATAAGTTATCGCTTTGATAACGATATGCACTTTAACACTCACAGTCGGTACAGTTAACTGTAACACATGTTCTTAATATAACTTTATCCTTGACAGATGATTGTTTTCTAACGCCATCATGGCCAAATAGGAAAAACCATTAATATTAAAAGAAATCAATAGCATTTGTGCAACAAAAAAAATGTTAAATTACCAATATTTCGAAAACCATGAATTTTTTGAATAGACAACCTTGCACAAAGTCAACCTTATTTTTGATGCTAAATAAGATAAAATTATAAAAACATGGTGCTTGCATTTAAAAAAAATGACTTTTGACGTGTTTTTGAGTTTAATTTTAATCCCTTTTTGATCGCCCTGTATTAATTTATTATCAAAATATCGACATAGCCCACTAAAATAGGTCCCCTGCTACAAGAAAACCTATTCCAATTAAATAATAAAGGCATTAGTATAGGAAAATTTTATAATTTTGTTTAGGCCTGAAAACGTCATTTTTGACATAAAATTTAAAATAAGTCCAAAACAGTTAGACTTAGGTATAGGACATTATACACTAAAATGTGTCTAGAATTTTGTGCAAAATCCAAAAATAGAATAATATATAGGATGTTCCATTTAAAATAAGCAACTTGACACATACTTCCGGTATAACCGAAAGTGTCACCATCTTGAAAATATTTAACGAAACCGTCCCCGTCGATGTTAGTATACTACCAAATTTTCAAAATTTTCCCATGTACAGTTTTTCTATAATCTATCGATGGCGTTCCCGGTGGGACACCCTGTATATGAAAAGAAAATTTCTGATAACAATATTTAAAATGTTACAATTGTATTGTAGCCAAAACTATTCTTTTAGTTTCTTGTTATTACAGCATATAGTAAAACTAAATAACAGCAGTATAAATAGGTAGTTGGAACGATATGATTTGTAAATATTAAAAATACGATGCAACATGGTTGTGAATACTGAACGTGTGATTGCTGAAATCACATAAATATATTTGAACCACAGCGTCTCTTCTTGCGCAAATATGTAGCGTTACTGCAGAATTGAGTGTTTTCATTTTTGCAGTGCATTTTATTTTAAAGGTATGTTGTGTGTGTGACATGTGTTAGTGATGGCAGAAGTTAAAGAATATTTAGAAAATTGGGGATTGTCTCATTTAAGGGCAGTGGCGGCTCGTGGTCAATCAGACTGGGGGTTAAAAATTAATTTAAAAAATAGGCATACTTAAAATAATATAAATAACTCAAATGCACCGCAAAATTTTATACAATCTACAATTTTGTTCAAAATATAGCAATTTTTCGAAACATTTTCATTAAAATCTCTAAGGGATTTTCTATAAGCATTGTCTAGCTGTGTACGAATATCAACATTTGCTACGGTTGCAAAATTTACCGAGCATTTCATGTATTCTGCAGACGAAACATGTTTTTTATTTCCTTTTTAAATGTTTTAAATCTCTACACCGGATTTGCACCATAGCGAGTCTGACGAGTCTTTAGAAAATAATAAACAAACAAAAACAGTAAAATACGTTTGATACTTCACAACCACATATCCAGTCAGCTAAATCGTACATTACCTGCGAAAGTTTCGATGTACATCTTTATTTTGTCTTTGCTAGTTTGTCGTAAACTTAGTTCTGGCAAACGACGACCATTTGCCTTGAACTCAACTAATTTTGTAAAATTAAGTTTGTTAGCACTTTTAGTTGTTTAATTTTCTGCACTACCGACATTTTCTATTATAGCGCATGCACACGCGAACCAAAAATAGTATTTTTACAAAACAACACAACAGTAAAAATATCAATATAAATTCTTAAATGCATTTAAAACACGCGAGAATCGAATCAAAAATCGAACGTAGATGTACACCCTATCCGAAGTCAACGTAAACTGCGGGACCCGGCTTATGACCCAGAGTTGATTATTGCTTCGGACGTTCGCATTTATTCGGCCGCTGCACGTTTTTCCTGTTTTTCCGGGTAGATCTAATTCAATGAGGTCAATTCGGACCGCCAGCCCAGGGTTGAGAAGGATGAATTACGAACGACGACCGATAAATTTTAAGTTATTATACTTGCTACTTTTGCGAGTAAATTACCTATTTTAATAAAACACGTAATAATTAATATTTTTTTATATATTGTCAAAATTTTTGGGAGGTCATTGACCAAATGGTTTGCAGGTAAATATCTGAATATCTGCTCTATTAATAAAGCCTTTGAACACCAAAGTCATCATTTTATTATCAGTTTGCGGTAAGTATTTCTTTGTGGAACGTTTGATCCGTATATTGTTTTTTATTAATATCTTCCCACATAGTTTATGATACATTATACATGTAAAACGGAAGTAGAAATGTAGTCAAAATGGCACATAGCATAGATTTACCTTCAAACAATTTGCTTAAGTTAACATAGTCTCGTGTATCTCGACTTGAGTCTTTACAAAAAAGTATACTTTACTTTTATTGCATTTTAGTCATTAAGTACATTAACGAGAAAACGTGACATCAAATACTCTAAATACTATGTGGGAAGATGTTCCGAGGTCAATCAAAACTTATTTATTTCAGAACAAACAATTAATTTTAAGGAATTCATTCGTTTAACGGACGACTTAATAAAGGAATTGATTTAGACAATCGGCGACCGATCAAAATTTTTGGCACACTTCAAAACTTAAAAACTAAAGAGTTTCCGCTCAATTTTTACATAGAACCCACGGACAAATTTTCAGAACTTAATTGCACTAATCTGAATGACTGGTCATCAGAATTGCAACCAATTCAACCACCATACAGATTATCCAAAGTGCTTTGTCACCCTCAACGTCTCACGGCGATATTATATCGTTAAGTTCGGGTTGCTCCAGTCCTTGTACTTCCACACTCAGCGATTCTCTACAGGTTTTTACTGAAAACGAAGCAATAGGTAACTTTCAAATATTTTCTTGATAATTGTATGACTAATTTATGTATCTATATACCTTTTAGAAGAAATATCTGTTCTCTATAAGACACAAAAAGCCTTTATAGGCGACAATACTATCGAAACATAACCGCTGACCTACGACTTCGTAAGTACAACTGGATACAAGCAAATAACTTGGAGCTGTTACCCTGGCCAGCAAAAGCCCAGATTTTAACATTATCGAAAATGTTTGGGCTCGAATACTTGCTGTTATCCGAAGACAACAAGGGCCAAATTTTATACCAGTAAACCGTAATGCACTAATTGCAGCCATTGATACCGCATGGGAAACGATTAATATTAATTATATTGATACCTTGATAGCGTCAATGACAGACGCCTCCAAGAATGTATCAATAATGATGGAGGTCACACCCATTATTGATTTCTTATATTTATTTATATAGTAATACCTTTATTAAAAAAACGTTTTCATTTAATTTTAAACTATAACTTGGTATCTTAATTATAATTATGTAATAAATTCTTGTCAAAAAACCAAATATATACGTTGACAATAAGAATTGCCTTAGTTTTTATTTTCACTTTTTATATTAACTACAGAAAAAAATGAAACGTCATAAAATATACATTTTGTAAGGACTAAATATTATGAATAGAGAGTTTAATGATTTTTTTAATAACTTACAATAATTAGTAGGTTAGATTTATTTAAAAATAAGTAATAATCAGTCAACCCAAATAACCATGTTTAGTTTTTTGATTTAATTTAAAAGTTATTGCTTGTAGACGTTTTTAAATCAAAATTATTTCTAATTTTATTTTGTAAACATTTCCTAAACAAAATTTTGATTCGATAATTAATCGAGCTATGGTGTTTAATTAGCGATACCTTCAAATATATTCTTTAAAGAAAAAATTTAAGTAAGCAACGTAAATTACCTATTTTCTAAAACGTGCTTAGTGTAATGATTCATTCTACAGTCCTTCTATAAGATAACCCCTGCTGAGAGTACCTGCTGTTAGAATTGTAAATGATACCCTTAAGCCTGCTTCACAATGTGCAAACTTTTGTTTGCAGAAATTGTGGTGTCCAAGTTTTAAATTTCATGAGTGTACATTTCCAGCAGTAATGCACTTTGCTCTTAATTGTCTTCAAGTACAAAATTATCTTGAAGCCACATTTGCTAATAAATGGATTGGCACAAATGGTTCCCCGACCTAACGCGGTTAGATTTCTTTTTCTGGGGATATTTAAAAATGAAGTACGATTAACAATCTGACGAATTGTAAAACAAAATTACACGTCTTATTCACAGACTGGAAGGAAAAACAACTTTAAAAGTTAACCAAAGTGTGCTCAAGCGAGCAAAAATGTATTGAGCACAACGGGGATATTTTTGAACCTTATTTGCGTTAATTATTCTATTTTTTTTTGTTAACATTAATGTTATAATAAAAATTTAAACTAATTCCTACCATGAATTATTTCAATAGAATAATAATGTAATTATAACTAAACTAGCTCTAACTTCTTTGGTATTCATTTTAAGGCACAAATTAATAAATATTTATTTTTGGAAAAAAAGCACTTGTTCGCTCGTGCTTTAGATGCGCTTATACAGGAATAAGTTCTTCCCGAACTTGGTTCGTAAATAACTTTGTGGATTCGCTTAGATTGGCGGAAGTCCACGAGTCCAGGGAGTCTCTGATAGACGTATACATTCTGTTCAGTTTTGGAGGCTAGATATTTTTGGTCTTATCCTGCCAATTAATTAGAAAAAAACACGTAATGCCACGATAGTGCACTTAGATTGCGTTTTTTACGGGCAACAACTTTGGTCTTATCTCGCAAATTGCGATACTTTTGCGAAATACGGACCAAAAACTGTTCCATTTCTTCAAAGTCTGTTTTTTAAGTTTTTTTTTCACGAATAAAGCTGTAGAAAAAATTAGATCTATTGAGTAGAGATAGAAAACTAGCAAGATAGCACTCACGCCAGTAACAACAACCGACGACGCCACACCTCCGCAGCTACTTTCGAAAATGTCGTACAAACGCACAGGAAGCTACGAATCATGGGGTAGTTGTAAATAAGCATGGTGCATTGCACTGTCCACAATTGTGACGGAAAATGCAACAACAAAGCAATGTTCTCGAGTTGAAAGAGTACGAGTTGGATTTGAATGCGCGTCCCAGCTGTTCAAATTAAAGAAAAACGAAAATTTTGAAACCACCGTCGCCGATTCTGATGTTGAAAACGAGGAAATCGTTAAAAAAGTGAGAGAAATTCAGAGGAAAGTGTGAAGGAAACATTTAAAAAGCGTAATAGAAATGGATGGATTCAACCCGTTTGTGCCCAAAGCTTCGGTCGCTGATCAAACGAGGTGATTTCAAATACTCAAACTAAACACGTCGCCGTAGATTAAATCTCCAGGGTACACCACCTTAAAACAAAACGCTTCTGTAACTTTACTGTACTTCAACGTTGGTGGTGTAGAAAAAATATATATCTCGGAAACGCGATTTTGAAAAAATGGAGCAGTTTTTGGTACATACCTCCAAAAGTATCGGTTTCTTAAATTCGTGAAAGGATCAGACACTTTTACGCGCGGGAAATAGTGGCGAAAGATAATTTGCAAAATTTACCCCTTTGCGCCATATCTCGAAAATCAGAGCAATTTGTGGGAAAAGAACAAACTTTGTTGCCCGTAAACAAACGCGCATTCCATTCGCGACGCCTTGACTAGAAAAATTGATTCGCTGAATATGACAAAAATGGGTGTCTTTCAGAGAGTCCTGGATTTCCACCAATCTAAGCAAATCCATTTTTTGTTTCTGAAAAACCAATTGTCGAGCTTATATCTCGAAAAATATCGATTTTTCGAGTTTGGTGGAGAGGACTAAGATTGTAGTGCCAAAATTCTCTGCAAAACGATCACATTGGATGGCTTGTAAGAGTTCAAACCGTAATTTGTGACTAATTGCCAATCAAAAGAATTTAACCTTTACCGCGATTATGCGGGGGGTGCCGGGGTAGTTGAGATACCGAAAACTAAGATATTTAGCAAGAACCCCGCTACAAGCCTATGTGTCTTTTTTCCGTTTGCGCAATTACTTCCCACTTACCCCATTTTCCAAGACAAATTCCCCGGACTATACAGGGTGTCCCAAACAAAGTAGCCTATTAGACGTTTATGGAGAACTAATCGTATTTAAATTTTGAAAATTTGTGATAATATATTATTCATACTGATCTTTAATTGTAAAATAGTTTCGCTTATATTGCACTTCCGGTTGTGCCGGAAGTCGACATCAACTTCTTTATGTTAAATGAAATGATATGTTTTTAAGATATTTTTGTATTTAGCTCTAATTTAAAACAACTTTTATTAAGGTTTGTAATATCTACTTCCCATAGTTTTTGAAATATCATTAAATTTAAAAAATATATTGGTTTGTGGAAGATTTTTAAAAATTGATATTTTTGAACTTTGTTAAGCTAAACAAATTATATTTGGTTTCCTTATAACAGAAGCTTAGTTTTATTCATTACTGTGATCAAAATATGTTCAGTGTATTCAGGACGTACACCATCGATTCTCAAAGTAAGCCAACTTCAAATAGTAACAAGTTGATTTTTAAATAGAACATACTAAATATTATTTAACAGGTTGATTCAGAATTTTTTTTGTGATCGATTGATTAAGCATTACCTATACTCATTTCATACGGTTTAGAAGTTATTACGTATTTTTATAAAAATTATTTTTAATGCGGTAATATCTAGATAATGAATAAAACTAAGCTTCTGTTATAAGGAAACCAAATATAATTTTTTATCTTAACAAAATTCAAAAATTTGAATTGAATTTTTTTAAATTTAACGATATTTCAAAAACTATGTGAAGTAGATATTACAAACCTTAATAAAAGTTGTTTTAAATTAGGAGCTAAATACAAAAAACATCATAAAAAACATATCATTCCATTTAACATATAGAAGTTGATGTCGACTTCCGGCACAACCGGAAGTGCAATATCAGCGAAACTATTTTAAAATTAAAGATCAGTATAAATAATATATTATTACAAATTTTCAAAATTTAAATACGATTAGTTCTTCATAAACGTCTAATAGGCAACTTTGTTTGGGACACCCTGTATAGTAAATTTAATTGTACCTGAAACCGTTGCAACTGAGCAAATCTGTAATTATTATGGCACTATTTTTTTACATTAGACTTATTTGAAATATTTTAGTTAGTGTCTATTTTCATTAACTTTTTAATTAATTTAAATAACTAATTAATTTTTATTTTATTGTTTTATTAAGAGTACCAACAATATCTTTTATAAATGTAGCAGACGAATGGAGTCCGGTAACTACAGACGAGTCGTACGAAATTACGTTTACTGCCAATAAAAAGCAATTAGAGTGGATCAGTGAAAGTGAATGGTTGTGAACTGGAACTTTAGCCGCATCCACAGAATAACATATATAAAACGTTTTTATTTTTAGTATAAAAATAATGTGTAACCTTAAATTAAAACTGTACCAATATTTACGAAATTCTTACACCGGTTTGAAACAAACATTCAATATCTTTGTTTTTTTTTGTTTAGTAGTGTACCATCTTTTAAACTTTACGTTTTCTTATCAAATAAAAAAAACCAAAAATTTACGAAAACGTTCTAGTTTTAAATCTTCTCGTCAAAAATGTCATTCTGTGGATGTAGCTAATGTTCCGGTTCAAAACAATTCGCCCACCCAAATTGGATTTTTTATTAATCTCTCGTTATATTGTTTAATACCGACCCTATACCGACACACACCTGTCATTAGATTTGAAAAGTTTGTTTTGCTTAGCAACTTAAAGCAAGAAGCATAAATTAGTTTACCTCCACTTTCATGTAATAATATAATTTTGCCATTGCAGTCAGAGCCTAATTTTGTATTTGGTTTGGTCTACAAAAACTATATCCTTAAATACCTAATAATTAAATATGCGTAAAAAACGTAACATGCCCAAAGGGCCAGTTAGTTATTATAGTTATTGTTTAATTGTTGAAGAATTATTGAAGAAAAAGTATTTTAGTACCGCTGCCGTACTGGTAAAAGTGTTGGTTACTTCTTTTTGAAGAAAATAAAACCTCACTTTTATTCATCTAGACATCTTCGTAGCGTATGAAAATCCACAACACAGCTTGATACAAAAGTTTAAAAAAACGCCTTGATAAAGCCCTCCTATAAAGGGCGAAACGTCGGCAATATCAACGATTTGGGTTGTGTTTGTTTTCCACCTTTACCAAGAAGGGGTCTTGGACCACATTCTAAATAGATACAATTATTGAAGGGAACCTCATCTTTATGCATCTAGACACCTTCGTAGCAGTATCGCAATCCACTACACACCTTGGTACAAGAGTTTAAGAGAACGCCTTGATAAAGCCCTCCTTGTTTTCCACTTTCACCAAGAAGGCGTCCTAAACCATATTCTAAACATATTTATTAATAACCTTTTGCTTGATCAAATATTCAGATACAGATGCAACCACAAAATTATGATCTAAATCCAGATCGAAGATTCTACCTAATATCCAAAATCTTTTAAATTACAAGATCAGTATTGTTACCTAATAAAATTTTTAATTCTATTAAATAGTAAAAAAGTTTAGACTAAAAAAAAACTAAAACCATAATCGGAATTACTGTCTTCAAAATATTGCTTGTACAATACTCAATGTTTTGTTGCGTAGATTTTTAGCCATTCAAGCAGGAGATAAGAAAAATCGCAAGGCCTGCAAAGGTTGTAACTACGAGTTTTACAAATACAGAAGAACACATGCCTTTTGCTTAAGGGTGGAGTTTTTTATACAAATAATTTTGGATTTTACTTTCATAAACATCTTATGCAACTTTGGTCGGGCAAATATTAAAATCCTTCCCAATTTATTAATTGATCTAAAATTACGAAAAGCTTCTGCAGAAAGTTGGAGAGCACATTGTAGAATGTGAACCGTCCACAACTGACAAGCAACATAAGTAGTTTGAAGCAAACTTCAGCCCGTTAATATTAGTATATTATTTTACAAAGGACTAATAACCCAGTAATACTAAACCAAAAAAGACCTCGTCTGAGAATTTTGGGGCCGGTCTCTAAAAATTTGTATACTCTCTACGGTTGTGGGACCCCATTATAAAAATTAAAGATAAGAAAATTGTCTACAACCACTGTATACATCTACGAATGCGATAGTTGCACTTGAATAAAAATTTTGTACTAAAATTAATTCTAGCAAGTTACAGTGCATTTGTCAAATTCGATATTGTAATCTAGTGAAGGTTACTGCCAAAGGCGTAACATTTCAAAATATGTTTGTTTTAAATACCCCGAACCTAGATTTACAGTCTTTCTCATGTAATCACTATTGTGATTTAACATAAATTAGAAACAAATCATTGCTTTTTTCACATTACTTATTCAGATTTAACACAACCGATCGATTCAAATTCTAAAACAATTTTGCTTTAGTTGCCGCCACTAGTTACTGTTGTAACCATGTTTTTCAGTTTCTTATTGAGGAATTGTTATCTCACAACAATCTGGGTAAAAATAGTGAAAACATAGGTACACATCGCCACCAAAATGTGACGCTATAGTACATTATTATACGAGTTACATAAGAAAAGCTATTATTGCACGAGTTGTTTAGAGCACGATGAGCGGAGCGAGGAGTTCTCTAATTTGTTACGGTTTTATTTCTCCGAATTTAGGACGTATGTCGTGAGCCGTCTTAAAACGTGTGTAGCGAGTAGTATGCTGCAACGAAAGTCGTATTTGGTGCGCATGTTGCTAATTTTCTATTGGCGGAGAGAAAAATACCGACTAGATTTTGGAGACGTACAGCGGACATCTTCCTTTTCGTTCGATGCACGCGGGTGTTTTTAGCATATTTCCTGAAGTGAAATTTTTACCAAAAAAACATTATGTGCGCATTGCGTATTGTACTTGGATAACTCTTGAGGGTGCTGGATTCTCTAATTAAGAACCTTCCCTATAAATGAAAGACAACACTACGGTTTCGCATTAATTAAGAAGCAGGCCACCGGTGAATACCACGTCTACAGAAGTTGGTTATGCGGCATTCTTCCAGCAAGGGAGTCAATCGCCTTCTGTTTTCTCCGCACACCTACCCTAAGGGAATCCCTAGATCTATCTAACTTCTCCAAACTGTCGATACCGTCGCTAGCAGAGTACCTTTTATTCTCGGAACTACACTCGACTATTACAGCTAAGTTTTATTATTTAAGCCACTTTTTCATAATAATAATGCGTATGAAGCTCAAGTACATATGACATAAAACGGCTCAATAGCTAATATTCAAGTAACTTTTATCGGTGTACACACCTCAACCGGACTTGTGGGTTTGCGGGAGGTACTTACCCTTTCATTCTAGTTTAGATTTAGTGTAAATTGCCGTGTGTAAGTGATATGTGTACGCAGAACCTTAATAGCAGCCAATTCTTAATTTGAATAATTCTAACTCAAGCGTTAACTAAAGCTTAGGTACCTAAAATTCGACACCTTAACTAAAAGCCTTATATATTGTAAGCGAGGCTGCTTCTAACGCACGTAACTATATACGACAGTCTCTCTATTTCTGTCACATTCTCCTAATATTTTAAGATTTGTTATACTGAATTGTTTGTCTTTCTCTCTCTATGGTTTGTGTTTGATTTAGCATATTAGATTCTAAGTCTCCTGTTGGTCGGTTTTATTTCTTTCTTTATCCAGCAGGTGGCGCCTTGTTAAACCAGCAGTCTAATTTCTTATAGTTATTCAGAAATCTACGCAATTCACCGACGAAGCCGGACGCTGCTGCTCTAACTACTAAAATATCCTTATCCTCCACTAATTTAGTGCGCTGAATGGGCGGCTTCTTTTGTTATTTTGTAAACAACAACCGTTACAAATTATACGAGTGCAATAATAGCCACTTATGTAACGTGTGTAATATACAATTTTTTCGACTTTGCATCTTAAATATTTCTAAAAAAAATTAAAAAGATAACTCCATGTTTAAACTTTGACATTTAGTAATTTTTACAAGTTACCACGATAAATTTAGTCCATTAAATTTGAATTCGTAGATGTATAAATTTACGAGAACCATTTTTTTCCACGACAGCCGTTTTCGAGATACGAATTTTAGATTTTGGTCTAAATTTTGATTTTCGTCTTTTCAACACTAATTGTAAAGAGAATATTGACTCTATAATTTAAGCTACTTTTCTAGAAGCAAAAATAATAGAAAAAAGTCTCAAAAAGCCGAAAACCAAAATTTATGAAAAAAGAAAGAAAAAATCGAAAAACCGAAATTTTCGTAATTTGACCTTTATTAACTTTTTTTCCTTAAATGTTAACATATGAGATTTAACATTTAAACAACATTTAAAACATCAAAACAAAGTTGTATACAAATTTTCAGAGACTGGCCACAAAATTCTCAGAGAAAATCTTATTAAAGTGCTTTGTTAATCTTAAGAGTTAATTCGGCTGAGAGAAGCGAGGGATTAACGCACTTTACTCTTCTGTTTTTACATTGTTTTATGCACTCCAGTTCTTGCTAGGTATAGGTAATTCAGTTTTAGAATTAAATATACAAAAAGAACAGTTTATAATACTAATTGAATTTTATACTGTATAAAATGAATATGGATCCATTTTATTTTATATATTGATTGATTTTGAATATTATTAATTAAAAATAAATAATAAAGTAAATTTGGATTGCTTGAAGTTTTAATTAATTAATAATATATTGAATTTTGTAGTTTAATACAAACACACATTTTAAAATGTTAATGCGAACCATGGTAGATCGTAAGTCGATAAAAATAAATTTTGTAAAACATCAAATTGAATACTCCCCGACGTTTAAGTGTGTTGATATAGTGGTATACTTAGGTAGCTACAGAAACAGCATGTTTATTTTATTTTAAATCCCTCGTGAACGTAAAAATATTTTTATTCTGAGATTTAAAATCGTACTTCGAAAGAGGGACTTAAAAGTTGATATTTAGGCCCTGGAGTGCATAAAATTCGTTATTTTCCAGTATTGTATCGTTACTAAAATGTACAAAAATCTCATCAAGCATCGTATAAAAAAATTTTTTTTAAATTTTGTAAAATATATACAGTGTGCCCAGTTTAAAATGAACTACATGGGGATACCGGAAACCGTTGGATATACAATGGACCAAAAGTTGCGTACTTATATGCCTATAATATTTGGGTTTTATTAATTAAAAGGCCGTTTGAGTATTTAAATACAGAGTGAAAAACAAGATTTTAGAAAAATCTTAATATTTCACTTATTATAAGAGGCACGTTGATCAAATTTTCAAAATAGGTGTAAGAGATCGTGGCCATTCCGAAAAATGTCTAGGCCAACTCTTTTTGGCGTCGCCATAGTCAAATTTTATTTCTTTTGTGGGCTCTTACACCTATTCTGAAAATTTGATCAACGTGCCTCTTATAATAAATGAATATTAATTTTCTAAAACACTAATTTTGTATTTAAATATTCAAGCGGCTTTTTAATAAAGTAAACCCAGATTATTTATAGGCATACAAGTACGCAACTTTTGTTCTATTTAACCGACATTGTATATCCAACAATTTCCGATATCCCCATGTAGTTCATTTTAAACTGGATACACGGTATAGTGTGTCTACTTAAGTTGATAACATATGGGAAATCTTTTTATTATTCATTTAACGAAAAAAAATTATTCTTTATGAAAAGTTCTGCATGTTCTAAAATTTAAAATACAATCATCAGATATTAAATTTTTTTAGTCGCATACAAAGTTTGATAAAAATTATGAGTTTGGTATAGAAGTAAAGTACCTTTATTTGTAACAATATCGAAAATTGTTATTATGAAAAGCTGTTCAGAATAAACTTGTATGTTTTAATATGCAATTACATTCTTCTACTTACAAACTTTACCCCAATTATCGATATCAAACATTGATATTTTTATTTATTACAAACACGATACCTTTTCCGTTCCGTTCAGGAAGTATTAAGCAAATTTATTTATAAAAATCTAATTAATACACCAATATAATAAAAATACGTATATGATTGAACATAATCCGCCTTCTTTGTCAATACAGTAATTTATTACTAAAAAAAAAATATATAAAAATTATTTACCCTTTAAGTAATCCAATATTAGTATTTATTTATTATTTATTACTAGTTTCAACTCAAAATTATTGTGAGTCATCTTCAGAATAAAAAATATTTTTCTACAAACGTTAAATATGACAGTTGGTTTCCATGAAAATTTAGAAAAACATAAATTGGTTTGTAATAAAAGGTTTTTTTAAAAAATATAAACTAGGTATGTAAAATGTTTGAATCTGGAGTTAATTAAATATATTAAATTCTGTTTGATAATTTAATGTAAGATCGTCAAAATTTGTTTGATCATTGATTATTAAATTTGGATTTGTTGTTTTAATGTATATTATTTCTAATTTATCTAAAATTTGTCTATTATAATTAGTTATTTTAAAAGGATGTATGAGTGAATGATTTAAATGTTTATGTTTGTTTTGGATAATGTGTTTAGCGAAAGTTGATTTAATTGCATCTAAATTATAAGAATATTTTTCTGGGTGTTTAAGATATATTAGATGTTCTTTTAGTCGAAATGTAAAATTTCTTTTAGTTTTACCAATATATATTTTGTTACAAGAGCATAGTAGTTGGTATATGCCGCTTGATTCAAGATTATTATTTATATTTAATTTTTGTGAAAAAATGTTAGCTAAATTGGTAGGAGCTTTGAAGACAAATTTATAACCAGTTAATTTATTCAGATCTTTAATTATGTTAATAAATTCAGGAATAAAAGGAATTGAAATGTATTTATTTTTTTGGTTTTTCATTAATTGGAATTAATGTTGTTAGATTTTTAAATTATGTACATAATTAAATTTATTAAAAACGTTTAAAATAATTTTGAATGGAAATTGGTTTAAATGAGCAATATGAAAAATTGTGTCTAATTCTTTTTTAAAATTTGTTTCTGATAGAGATATGTTGAATAAACGGTTGAAAAGAAAGTAGAACGCTGATAGTTTTTGTGAAAAAATGGTGATTTGAAGAAAAATGAATTGTTTGAACTGTAGTTTTGAGAAATTGATTGTTGAAAGTGAAAAATTGATTATTTAAACAAAATTTAAGTAATTTATCTATATCTGAAACTATCAAGTTAGGCAATTCACTATCATGTAAATAATTGGATACTAAAGGAATGGTTTCTTCTGGTGGTATTGAAGGATAGAGGTTAACGATGTCAAAAGATATTAAAGTTAAAGATTTTTGTTGTTCTAATTTTAATTTAGATAAGTTTTCTACTAATTTAATTGTGTTTTTTGATAGAATAAGATGGTTTGAAATTAATTTCTTTTGATATAATGTGAGATAGAAATTTAGAAATAAAGTATGTTGGTCAAGATTTGTAATTAACTATTGGTCTAATAGGATGGTTGGTTTTATGTATTTTAGGTAAAGAGTATAAATTTGGAATTTTTGGGTTTGAGATTTTGATGTTTGTAGAATATATATTAAAGAAACTAAATGTTTCTTGAGTTTCAGAAATTATTTTGGATGTTAGTAAATTAAATTTATTGAATGGTGAAGATTGTAATTTTGTGAAGTCAGATGAGTTAAGAAATGAATTGGTTTTATTAATATATTCATTTTTGTCGAGAATTACCATGCAGTTACCTTTATCTGCTTTAGAAATTATCAAATTATTTTGATTAAGTTTTTCTTTAATTGAATTAATTGTTTTAATTTCGACAGATTTGACTATTTTTTGGTTAAAATTATTATTATCTTTTGGAATAATTGAACAGATATTCTTAATTTGAGTTTTAATTAAAGGGTTGTAATCACTAAAATTGTTGCTTTATATTCATTCAACATCAAATTGTTACATTTGAATTGTGGAGCAAATTTTAGTCCTTTGTTTAATAATTCTAACTCAGAATTGCTGAAGTTAACATTAGTTTTATTAAATATGTTTTTATGAAATTTAAATGTTTGTTTGTTTAATTGGATGAAATTTTATATTTGAACGCAGTTTTTAGTTCTGATTAACTTTTTTCAATAACAAATTGCAAATACGAGTATACGACTGTAAAAACTGAATATCTGAATTTTTCAATTTTTGAACATGCAGAACTTCTTATAAAAAATAACTTGTTTTCGTAAAATTAATAATAAAAAGTTTCTCCATATGTTGCCAACGTAAGTTTTTTTTTCAATATATTATATGCGTTCTACTAGATATTGCAAAAAGTGAAAATCGGCATTTTCTTTAAACTTGCGTAGAATCCACACTATTTATCCTATCAAAATATGTAAATATAAAAGTTGTAGACATTTAGATATTGAATAATATGCGTCATTAAAATATTGTTTTGCTTGCATCAGTAGCGAAATATGACCAAAGTTGCATTTTTTAAATGGAAATGATAATTTATTTTTATACAGTTGAATTACTTGATTTTTTCCTTTTCAACGATATAAGGTTCGAGCTATTTATCTTGTGTACTTTAGAAGATAAAAGAAAATGTTTTTGAGATCTGTACATCACACTATCCATGATGCAAATTTTTAAGAAACAAACAACTGCACATCAAATCTGTCAATAATATTGTTACAGTAGTATCGTGTCAGAACTTGTAGTTGTTGTAGTAACTATTCATATTCAAAATTGATGATGCAGTTTTCAAACCATGAAAACGGACATGTTTGTTGTCTACATAAGATGCCATCGTAATTCAACTGCGGCAGCAAATGAATATCACAACTTATACCCCGAAAGAAGGCAACCTCACAGAACTTTGTTTTCCTGACTCGAGCAAAATCTTCGACAAGGTGGATCCTTCACCGCCATTCGTCCTACAACCTATCAAAAAGACAATGAGGATGCTGAAATAGCTGCTCTAGCCGCTGTTAATGTTGAGCCCTCCGTTCTGTAAGAAAATTTCGAATGACAGTGTATGGCAAGAAGTTCAGTACATTATGTTTTAAAAAAGAAGAAATTTCATCCTTATAAGCCAATGATATGCCATCATATCAAAGAGAATGATTATGCTCGAAGAGTTACATTTTGTAGATGGTACCTGGATGAAGTTACAACGATAATTCTTTTTCTAAAAATTCTTTGAGCGATGAAAGTAGATTCACAAACAACGGCATTTACAATCGGCATAATTATCATTATTGGAATAATGAAAATCCGAATAGTTCGAGAATCGCGCTTCCAAGAACGATTCGGATTTAACGTGTGGCGGTATTTTGGGAAATCGTTTGATAGGTCCATTTATTTATAATCAAACGCTTAATTCGACTAGATATCTTCAACTGCTGCAAGCCGAAGTCGAAGATGCATTGGACGAGCTACCTATTCAAGAAGAAAGAAGTATTTTGTTTCAGCAAGACGGCGCCCTGGCCCATAATTCCAGGATCGTCACTGAATATTTATCAGCAAGATTTGAAACCGTTGGATTGAACAAACGGTCCCATACGTTGGCCTGCGCGATCACCAGATTTGTCCATACTAGATTTTTCCTGGGGACACATAAAAATTTAGTATACGTTGTCAATTATGAGAACGTTAATGATTTGCAGCAGAGCGTCATGCAGGCCTTTAATTCAGTTAGCGTCCGTCAATTAATGAATTGCCGAATAAATATTGAAAAACGCTATACAAAATGTTTAGAAGTCAATGGCCGCACTATTGAGAATCTTTTATAGGAAAACTCATTCGTTTTACGATGTTATCCACCCGTTATGTTTTTGTTATTATTGCTTACAACTTGGTAACATTATAAATCTGCCTCAAAAACGATTTTTCTTTATATCTTCAAGATAAATAGCTCGAACCTTATATCGTTGAAAAGGAAAAATCAAGTAATTCAACTGTATAAAATAAATTATCATTTCCATTTAAAAAATGCAACTTTGGGTCATATTTCGCTACTGATGCAGCAAAAAATATTTTAATGACGCATATTATTCAATATCTAAATGTCTACAACTTTTATATTTACATATTTTTGATAGGATAAATAGTGTGATTCTACGCAAGTTTAAAGAAAATGCCGATTTTCACTTTTTTGCAATATCTAGTAGGCAACGCATTCTTTGGAAAAACAAGAGAAGGTCTGAAGAGGTAAGATAAATACCTCCATATTGTTCCATTTAACCGACCCTTAATCTCTTACCGTTTCCAAATACCAATGGTGAGCATCGAATTTTGACACACTGTATATATATATATTTTTTTTTTGAGACTGGTAACACAGACTGGCAGGTTTGGAAGTTTGAATGTTAATTTATGTAACTGAATTCAAAATCACCACTTGCAATCTCCCATAAATTCTCGAAATTGTTCAAAACACCTAATATCAATAACATTCCTTATAATAACGTTACCAGATTTCTTGCCAGTCAAAAGTGCTAATGGCGAACTCGTTAAGACAAGAGTGTAACGGACTCTCGCTTTGCTTCCCATGTAGTTCGATCCGTGACACTTAATCTTCTATAATTACATACTTCTTTCAGTCTAGAACCTCGCTTGGTGTACAAATTAATTATCTGATTGTTAACGGTAGACCGTTCAAATCAAGCAAATTATTTGGTTAACTTGTACAAATATTATAATACCACATACTAATTCCACCAATCAAAAAAAAATAATAATAATATGCGTGGTATAACGCTTAAGCTATGGCACATTACGAAACAAAAATAAATTTTTGATGGAATGTATGTTAAAAAAATTGTCAAGAAAAGGTTAACATAAAATAAAATTTTTCATAATTTTTGTCTTTGTTTCTCGTAAATAGTTCAAAAAATAAATCTTTTCGTTACTTGTCATATCGTTTATGCTTCTTTTTCCAAAATTGAAAATATGCGTTTCTGCCACCAATAAAAAAATATGTATACAATATTGAAATCACAAGAACGATTTTTATAACATGACATTGAATAAAATTTAAAAATTAAGAGTAATTACATATCTTTAATCTTTTAATAATAAATATACGTTAAAATTTATGAATGAAAAAGTGAATGCATCTGTGCATAACTAATAAGTGAGTGATATAAAAGGTAAATAAGACAATACACTGAGTGAATGTTAAAATAGGATTAAGTTGTAGACAATAATAATAGATAAGTGTTCGGCAATAGTTAGCGTAATAAATTCTAGTGTATGTTTGTAAAGATCGGTGCGTGTCAGTTGGCGAACGTTAAATATAAAGGTCTGTGCGTGTCATTTGAAGTGAGTGACGCTTTATAAAGAAGTGAAGTCATAAAATTAGGCGAAAGAAAATAAATGAGCGATCTTGAAGAGAAACGTTACAGACAAAACTCAAATAGTGTTACTGAAAATTTATATGTAATTAAAAGAAAAGACCAGAAGAAACTGTCCGGTTGGAACAAGAACATATAGTTTTTCAAAAAAAAAAAACAGTTAGATTCTCCAATAAAAGTGAGTAACAACGAAAATATTAAAATACAAGCAGATATTCAAACGCAAAACGAACAAGAAGAGGCTGAAAAACTAAAAATGGAACATATATTAGAAAAATTGGAAGAATGGAAACAAGAAATAAAAGAAGACGCTAGAAAAAACATGAAAATGTTAAAAGATGAATTTCAGAAAAATCAGGATGAAATCAAAGAGTTGAGAGAGAAACTAGAAAAAAGCGACATAGAATGGAAAATGATGAAAGTTGAAAATGAAGAATTGAAAATAAGAATAGGAAAAATGGAAGACCAGCTTGAAAAACAAGAAAGAGAGAAAAGGAAGTTAAATATAGTGATCAAGGGAATTGAAATCGATAATGCAGAAGTCAAAGATACGATCGAAAAAATCATGGAAGAAAACATTGAGTAAAACCAGAAATTGTAGAAGCTTTTAAGATAGGAAGAGCCGAGGGAAGAGCGTATGCAAATAAAACAGTGTTAGTTAAAATAAAATCGTGGGCAAATAAGATGGAAATAATGAAGAAGAAACACGCTTTAAAAGGAACAAGAATTACAATAGAAAATGACTTAACAATAAAAGAAAGAGAGATTCAAGGAGAAATCAAGAAGTTTGCCGAAAAAGAAAAATACGAAGGGAAAAAAATCAGAATAGGATACCAGAAAATGTGGAGTAACAACACACTATATATATGGAATGACAAAGAGAAGGAGATTCAAACAGAAGTCCCGAAGACACAGACAAAAAACTGATAAACAAAAACCAAGGACGGTCTAACGGTAACAAAAATGGCGTAGAAAATGGTAAAAGATTGTGGAAATTAGGAACATGGAACATAAGAAGCTTAAATGGAAAGGAAATAGAATTGGAAGAAGAATTCGAAACAGCAAACCTGAACATATTAGGAATAACAGAAACAAAAAAAGGGAAAAGGCGTAACAACACTGGAGAAGGGCAATATACTCATATACAGCGGAGTGGATGAAAAGGAACGAGCGGCTGCAGGAGTAGGGTGTATAATCGATAAGAAGTGGGCACACATGATACACAACTGGAACGCCTGGTCGGAAAGGACCCTTTCAATAGAATTAAGAGACGCTAAACAACAAACTAGAACGGTAATTGTAACGTACGGACCGGATGAAAATGAAAAAGTGGTGGTGAAAGATAGATACTGGCAAGAACTAACTGAAGTAACAGATAGAGCAAAAGGAAAAGTTTACTTAGTTGGTGATTTTAATAGCAGAATAGGAAAACAAGACAGCATTTACAAGGAAGTTGTAGGAAAGTTTGGAGAAGAACACCGAAACAATAATGGTACAAGACTGCTAGATTTCTGTTTAATACAAAATATGGTCATAACTAACACATGGAACAAACATAAAAGTATACATACCTATACCAGAGAAGTAACCAGTAGATCTGAGAAGTCAATAATAGATTACATAATTGTGGAAAAACAAAACAAGAAACAAATACTGGATTGCAGAGTAAAGAGAGGTCCTGAGATAAATAGCGACCACTTTTTAGTAGTAGCAAAAATAAAGGATACAATGAACGAAGATATAAAAGGAATGAAGTGTACTAAGAGGGAAGAATTTGTAAAAATAAAAACGTATAAATTGAACGAAGAAGAAGTAGGAATAAAATATGCACAATTAGTAACAGAAAAGCTAGATCAGAGTGTAGAAAAGTTAGAAGAAAAGACAGTAGAACAAATATGGACAATACTTAAAGAAACGCTTATAGGCACTGCCATCGACGTTTGTGGAACAAGCAAAATAACAAACCTAAGAAAACAAACAGTATGGTGGACTACGAAAATAAAAATCCAGATCAAAAGAAAAAAGAGAGCTTGGAAAAACTACTTAACAAACAAGACGAATACAAACTATGAGATATATAAGCAAGAAAGGAAGCATGTTAAAAATTAGTAAGTGAGTCAAAAAAACAGTTGGGAAGAATTTGGGAAGAAATTAGAAAACAACAGTAAAGGCAACCAAAAGTTATTCTATAAAGTAGTAAAGAAAATAAAGCAAAATAGGAATAGTGATGAAAGGTACGTGAAAAACAAAAAAGGGGAAATATTGAGCGAAGATACACTAGTAATGAATAGATGGAAAGAATATTTTCAAGAGTTGCTAAACAGTGCAGGGGATAGAGTAGAGACTGAAGAAAGCATCCCAAGTGTACAGCAAGAAGAAGATGACGATGACTATATAGAAATGGGGGAGCTAAATGAAACATTAAAATGGTTAAAAAACGGTAAGGCATCAGGTGTAGATAATGTAAACGCAGAGATGATAAAAAAATGGGTGAGAAGGGGCGCATCTTACTATTGTATGTATATAATAGAGTGTGGAGAGGAGAATGCATACCAAAAGATTGGGAAGTAGCTTTAATTACGCCAATACATAAAAAAAGTGATACCAAGGAGTGCAACAGTTACAGAGGAATTTCTTTGCTATGTAGTGCATTAAAAGTATTTGAGAAAATTTTGGATAATCGTCTTAGGGAAGAAGTTGAGATGAATTTAAACGAAGGGCAGAGCGCTTTTAGAAAGGGTAGGAGTGTGCACGATCACATATTTACAGTCAGGCAGATTATCGACAAAACATTAAAACAAGGCCGTAATGCAGTATTAGCTTTTATTGATTTAGTTAAAGCGTTTGACAAGGTACCTAGAATTAGAGTTTGGGACAGTTTAAAGAAAAGAGGTGTAAATCGGCAACTAATCAGAGCGATCCAGAATCTATATAGCAACACAGTTAATATAGTTATTAGCAGAAACAGAAGATCGGAAGCCTTTCTAACGACTGATGGATTGAGACAAGGTGGAGGTTTGAGCCCATTTCTGTTTATAATCTATATAGATGACATTATAAATATTTGTACAAGCAATGCAAAAAAAATTTAGGATAGGCTATAAGAATCTACAGGAAATGAAAATATCAGAAGCAGTGTTTGCTGATGACATAATGATAATCGGATCAAACGAGTCGGAACTAGAAGAGAATTTAGAAGTATGGAATAAGACACTAATAGAATTTGGAATGGAAATGAATAAAGACAAAACACAAGTAATGGCAATAGGAGACCAACAAAGCTTAAACATTAAAGTAGACGGAAAACAAATCAAACAAGTCAGCTCATATTCATACCTTGGAGTGGAAATAGAAAACACAGGAGGACAAGAAAACGAAATTAACAACAGGATAAGGAAAGCTACCAACACATATTATGCTATCAATAAGTGTATTATAAGCAAAAAGGAAGTGTCGTACAAGACCAAAATTAATGTATACAAAGTGGTATATAGACCTATACTAACATACGGCTGTGAATCGTGGATACTAACAAACCGACAAAAAAATAAGATACAAGCAACTGAGATGAAGTATCTCCGTAGAGTAAAAGGAGTCACAAGAAGAGATAAAATTAAAAATACTAAAATACGACATGACTTAGGAGTGACATCAATAACAGAATATATAGAACAAAGACAGTTAGCATGGTGGGGACATCTACAAAGGATGGATAAGACGAGACCAGTTAAAAAGTATGGGAAGCTAGAACAGGAAATAAAAAAAAAAAGGAAGACCAAAAAGACATGGGATAAAGTAATAGAAGAAATATTGGATAGCAGAGGATGTAACTGGAGAGAAGCACAAATAAAAACATATGATAAAAAGGAGTGGACTAAATTTACATATACACTGAAGTGAATTAGAAAAGTGAAATTCTATAGTGACAGACAGATGTGTTCATATTAAAATGTAAATAGCCATACACCATAGTTGTGGTAAAATATGGCTTTTGATTATATATATATATTTTTTTTTTTTTTTTTTTATTTTTTTTTTTTTTTTTTTTTCACTCTTCCCCCCTTTCCCACCTTTTTTTTTTTTTTTTTTTTTTTCCACCACATTTTTTTTTTTTTTTTTTTTTTTTCTCTTCCCTCCCTTGTTTTTTTTTTTAATACCCTTTTTTTTTTTTTTTTTATTTTTTTCTTCACAAAACATGTCCTCCATTTTTTTTTTTTAATTGTTAAATAAAAAATTATTATTTTTTTTTTATATTTTATTATAAAAAAAATTTTAAAAAATTGTTTTTTTTTAAAGATAATGTGCACAACAAAATTAAATAAATTTAATTTAAAATTTCTTGAATTGAATTGTTTTAAAAAAGAAGACAAATTTTTTTTTTTAATTAAAATTATAAATAAGGAAAACAATAGTCCTCAGAAGATGTTTACATGTCCAACTTTAATTATTATTTATTGAAACTTTTTTACAAATAAAAGTATAATTACATATGTAAAATGTATTGCAGGAATTATAATATTGTTAATTAGGGATTGATGCTGATATATACTGTGTGTTCTTTTCTATGTTCAATTTTAAATTGATTTTTTCCGATACAATTTGAGACCAAATATAGCAACTTATTTTATTAGATTAGATAAATCAGAACAAAATTATGTGATAGTGTGAGTGTTTCAAGAATATTTTACTAAAAAAAATTATAATTATTTGCGCTAAAAAATCCAGGTTCGGTCCCGATAGTCGTAATTTTTTTTATTAATAAAATTATTTTGGATGTTATTATTATTATTACAAAATGTATACTTTTATATTTAAATATTAAATTGTTTTTACAAAATTGTATTATAATGATAATGAGGTTAATAGAAAAAGTTGGCATCAACTTAACGAATTAGTCCACGAAGGGTGCTTAATAAAAGAAACTCCATTTGGTTAATAAATAAAAATTATTAAAAAATCACTTGTTTTTTTAGTAAAATACGCTTTTAATACTCATTATTATCACATCAATTTGTTCTATTTTATCTATCCAACATAGTATGTTGTTATGTTGTGTTCGAATTGTGCCATAAAAAAGAAATAAGTGCGTTAATTTTTAATGTCACATAGTAAGTGCCTATGTCAAGTTTTCCGTTGGAAGGTGAAGGTATCTTATAATACCTATTAGAAACGTTTTTTGTAAACATATTTTAATTGGGCACTTTATTTTTATAAATAAAGTTAATTGAAGATTTTCCTCGGTGGTTCAATCTCTTCAACCGTATAAAAAATAAACATTTACTACATTTGAATTTTACTAATAAAATTTGAGGCATAATCAAACACTTTTTGGTATACAAAAGGTTTTCAGTTTATTGAATTTCAGATTAAAATCGAACTGTGTAAACATGTGGAACCATTCTGAAGACTACACTGCCCTCCTTAGTTAAAACGTCCTATGTACATTTTTAATATTTGAGTTATGCATAAATCGGTAGTACAATATGAATTCCTTCTACTTTGTTAACTTAAATCGGCCGAAATGCTTTTTAAACTGTTAAATTTCAAAATCACAATTATATTCACCACACACGAAACGGACAATGCGCGGAAAACTATGAGATTTTGAGTTTTTTCTTTATCTAAGCAACTAATAGTGAAAAAACCTATTTTTAAGTCCACAGTATAAAAATATTTTTGTTTGTACAGGGTGATCCAAAAAAAAATGCACATCAAAGTTGAATTTATTGTACACACTGTATTTTATTCCATTTTCAGAAACTGCGGAGCAACTCAATATGACTTTATGTATGGTACCGTATGCCTAACGTGAACTGTTTAGGAACTACTTCAGGAGGTCTGTAGAGCAAATTTCAAAATTTATTTTTGCTGTCCAGAAGAACATTTCGTTGATGCATCCACCGCCGATTCTTAATGAAAAGCTTAATATAAAAATGTTGCCAGAAACTTATACAAAATGGCCAAAATGAATGAACTTTTGAACCCTAAGCACCTTTGGAATCACACAATTGATTTAATGGAACACCCTGTATTTTACAAGCTCATCTCAATCATATTTTAATTACCTTTCATACTGTAATAGGGTTTTCAATGGCTAACTGTAACTGTAAATTTTTAAAATTTTTAGAAACAAATTCTACTTGTTCGTTTGTTTATTGATCACATTAAATTTACAATAAAAAAGAAATTTTTGATTATAATGTATACAATTATAACAAATTTTACAACCAAAAGTACTTTTTCAGACTGGCTCTTCTAAAGACAACCGTCTGCTTAACCTGAACATAAATTAAACACATTCTACATATTTATTATTTTTTAACTGCTTTTTATTTGTTGGTTAATACTGTCATTGAAAACAATGAAAAACTAAATTTAATTCAAAAATCGTATAGTAACTGCCTCACTTTATTTTTGAACGATGTTATAGAAAATGATAAATAATTTGTCGGGAGAAGATTAAATATTTTTGCAGATATACACGTAAAAGATCTCGGATCTATGCGATGGAATAGACATAGCCGTTTTTCTCCTGATATTCACGTTGTGTACATCAGTTCGGTATCTAATTTTATGGCAAAGGTAAGGTGGAGCCACACAATTTATTACTTTGTGTACTAGACTGGCTAGATGTAATATAGGCTGGGCCGACGCCAATCAAATAATTTAAAAAAAACTCAGAACCGTTAATTTTATTTCTGAGGGGGACATCTTTTCAATTTTTTCAATTACATAATTAAATTGTTACTGCAATATCTTTTGTTTTTTTTTATTAACAATATCGGCGAAATCATATGACCGCCCTCTAAGAGTTTTTGTACGGTTCTTCTAGTTTTTAGCCGAAGGCCAAAGGAAACTAGCAACATGTAAGGTTTTTTGAAAAGTATTTTTGTCGTCTATCCGATTTTACACAAAAAACTGTAGGTTGCCATTTAAAAAGTGTGATATGATGTCATTTCGGTTAAAACCAGAGGTGATACTGGAATGTCCCCTTCAGAATTAAAATTGACGGGTCTGAGTTTTTTCTTTAAATTATCGATGTGGCTGCAATTGGCTCTGTTTCGTCGGCGTTGGCCCACCCAGTATACGTCTACTGTTCATGTTTAACCAACCGCACCAATCTAGTGTATTTGATTTAAGACTCTTTTTCGGAAGCCCGTAGATAAAGCTTAGGCAAGCATTTTGGAGCCTTTGAATTCTATTTTTATCTGTATTATCTAGGCAAGCATGATACAAAACATCGCAATAATTCATTTGTGAGAGCACAAGGGAGAAAACACTGTAACTTTTCCCTAAACATTTCGACACATGAGACTTAAAGCGAAGTTCCTCATCAAACACGACACCCAAGTTTTTCCAATTTTTAGTAAGCGATATGAGCTCTTCCCCATCTAATTTCAATTTTTAGGTAAAGCTATACTGCGGGTAACTCTAAGGCCGATAACCATACCTTAATAAAGGTCGTATAAATTAATTAAAAACAACAAGGGACCAAGGATTGACCCCTGAGGAACACCAGACGACATAATTAAGGAAACAGATAATTGAACATTAACCTTAACTCTTTTAATTTTTTATTAAAATAATAAAAAAAAAAAGCAAATTTTTTTTTCCCAAACCAATAATGTAAAATTGAGAGTAACAACATTTGATTTATAGAATCAAAGTCCTTGGAATAGTCCAATGCTACCAATACGGTGAGTTTTCCCTTATCTGTAGCTGATAGAATGTCATCAGTAACGCTTAACAACGCTGTAGCGCAGCTGTATACCTTACGAAACCCCGACTATGCCCCAGAAAGTATATTAAATTGGTTGAGATGGAATCTAAGCTGAGTTGATATAATTTTTTCAGAGTTTTGCAAGCACTAGAAGTATGCTTATAGGTCGCAAATCAGAAAAACATTCTGGTTTTTTTTCTTTGCCATCGGATGAACTATAGATACTTTCCCAGGCAGTTGGAAAAACATGGTTAGTTAAACAGCAATTTATGATATGTCTGAATTGGATGGAATATGGAAAAATGTGTGGGGTACATATGTTTAGTAATTTTATTCGTAGCAAATCCGCTCCCACAGAAACTGATTTGATTGTGGTAAGTACTATGGCTACAGTTTCATCGTCAACCTCGCTAAAAACAAATTCACCCTGTATACCTGTCATTACTTTAGAGCCGTATTCATAATGTATACGTGTATCTGGTACGGGACTGCTTATTCCGCTAATGAAACATCGATTCAACTCGTTTGGATTGTTCAGTGAGTTCGGTAGAATATTTGATTTTCTTGTAGATTGAACATTTAAATTTTTTAAAGCAGAACAAAGTTGCTTCGATAAATTATTTTTAGTACAAGTCTCCAGGTACACCTTTTTTTCCTTTCTGATAGCAAAAGTAGCATAGTTACGCAATTGCTTGTATTGAAGCCAGTCACTATTCGAGCGGAAAGAGTTAAATTTTTTTTGCCTTGTTACGTAGTGATAATATAATTTTAGGTTATATGTCATCCATAGTGCACGGTGCCTGGAAAACTTTTGAGTAACATACGGCAGTGAACGCCAAAAATAGCTAAAATGTTATTATTTAAATATGCTAACTTATCATTTATATCACCCATATCAAAAATGTAAAAAATGGAATGGATTGCAAATCTTTTAAAAATATGTGATAGTTAAAATTACGAAAATCTCTGTAGTGACAGGCTTCTGAACTATTTCTTCGACTATCATGTCACAGTAGATTAAATTGTGATATGAAACGTTATATACATCCACGACACCTGAATCGGATATCTTTGCAGCGCAACTGACTATTATATAGTCAAGTAAGGTGGATGAATAAGAACCGACACAAGTTGGAGCTGCTTTAAATTAAATTATTTTAGCATATTAGAAAAGTTTATCAAATTTAAATCGTGAATATTTAACCCATCCTTATTAAAATCTCGCGTACAAATGATTTCATCACAAGATAACACAAATTTTGAAAAAATATCTTCAAATTCATGGAGAAAACTATTAAAGTTAGTATGGTTTCGATAAACAACACCAATTCTGCTATTTTTTTATGGTCAATTCCACCCACAGACTCTCATAATGTTCACCAATTTCACCTAGTAGTACTTTGTAAATTGTAAGAAGATCTTATATATAGCCGCGACCTCACCACTTCTGCTAAGTCTAGAGACTTGTTCAAAATTATAACCTGGGATCACTACGTTACTGACTTCAAAGTTTGGGGCTAACCAGGATTCGCTTATACCCATAACATCGCAGTTCATGTTGAAAACCAGGTCTTTCACAGTCAAAAAGTGAGCAGTCACAGATGTAACGTTAAGATGGGCTGATTTCATATTTTAAAATAAACTATAAATTCCGCTTACCAGTCGAGTCAAATATAGTTCCAATCCATAATTTGATAATTTACGATGAAACTATTTATTAAAAATATTATAATCTATAAGGAAATTATTTAGAATATACAGGATGGTCCAAAATATAGGTTGCAAACTATACTCGGCTACTAAGCATAAAAAGTTATGAATAATTATAAACGTTGGGCTTACTTAAGGAGGTACGGCCCTGCAAAGTTTTAATTCAAAATTGTTTTTTTTATTATCTCAAAAATGAGTTAACGAAACAATTAAAATTTATATGGTAAAATATGTTAGTATGATACACAATTTATTAAAGTTTTCAAAAAAATATATTAAGCAGTAGCTTAGATACCGGGGTAACTGTGAGGATATTATTTGAAAAAAATGAAAGAAATTTCGACCACCCTGTACGAATTTTGGAATAAGCACTTTATTATTGGCAAAAAAGTGTTTTTTCAATTATTTCGTTAGTGTAATATTTTTCGAGAAAATTGGTTTTCTTTTAATGTCTGTTTTTCGTTTGATTTAAAAGCAAAATACAAATTTTAAATAAAATAATAGAAGGCTTTCTGAATTAAACAACTGCAATTGTTTTTATGACCGTTGTATTTTTATTTCATTTTTCTAACATAAATGTTGATAAAAAATAGTTCAAAAACTTCACTTTTTGAAGAACAAGCTGACATGGACTTATGTTTGGGACAGGGCTGATGGAAAGAGAAGAAATCAGACGTATTTACATACAAAAATATCCCAATAGAAGGCAGCCAGACAGAAGAAGTTTTTATCGAATTAATCGCAATTTACGGAATTAATGAAATCAGAAGTCAACACCAGTGGCACAGACTCTAACAAGGAAGATGAAATTTTACATTTGATAGCGGACAATCCGAGAATGAGTTCTAGACGGATAAGTGCAATTGCAGGTGAAATATCACATTAGTCTGTTTTAAATGTGTTAAAAGAACAACAATTAAGATCATATCACATACAACCAGTACAGGCGTTACTTGAGGAAGATCCGAATGCTCGAATAGCTTCTTCACATGATTGGTGAAAACAATTCCTTTTTGAACGGTTTGTTAAAGACGGATGAAGTAACTTTTACTAACAATGGCATGTTTAATATGCACAATGAACATGTGTACTCTGAAGAAAATCCACACTCCTTTCAACCAGTTAAACATCAACACCGATTTTCAATAAATGTGTGGTCCTGTGTCGTTGATGATTATTTATTGGGCCCATTTGAAATTCCTGCCAGATTAAACGCCCAAGTGTATCGAAACTTTCTCGACGAAATCTTACCAGAACTACTCGAAGATGTGCCTATAGGTGTTAGATTACAAATGTGGTATTTGCTGCATGGTCATCCCGCTCATAACGCAGCAATTGTAAGACAATCTTTAGAGAGAATGTTTCAGGATCGGTGGATTAGTAACAGTGGTCCGATCCACTAGCCTGCTAGGTCTCCTGACCTAAATCCACGAATTTTTGCATATGGGGATATGCAAAAATCTTGTTTATGCGAGCGAGTCGCAGAAACGAGAATAAAATACTACAAGCCTTTAATACTATTTTAAATACACCACAAGTATTTGATGGAATCAGATGGAATTGGAGAAAAAAGCGCTGGCATGTATAGAGTCACAAGGGCAACACTTTGAGCATCTCTTGTAAGATGTAAATGTAATATTAATTGTTAAGTTAATTTTTTTATTGTTGATATTTATTTTTAAATAAATTTATAAAATAAAAAAATAAAATTTTGAGTTTTACACTTCTTTTTCAATGACAACTTCACAATTATAATTTTTATCGAAAAATATTATACCAACGAAAAAATCGAAAGAACACTTTTTTGTTCGTAATAAATTGCTTATTCCAAAATTTGTACAAGGTGATCAAAATTTTTAAGATTTGCAATTTTTTAAATAACAACCTCACACCTACCCCGGTATCTACACCACTGCTTAAGATCATCATGACATATTTTACAATATAAATTTTCAGATTATATCTTTAACTCATTTCTGAGGCAATAAGAAAAAAAACAAATTTAAAATAAAACTTTACAAGGCCGTACCTTCTTAAGTAAACCCTACTGAACAAAAGTTTATAAGAAAAATTTTCATAACTTTTTATGCTTAGTAGCGTAGTATAGTTTGCGACATATTTTTGGACCACCCTTTTATACAACAAAAAACTTACTATTTAAAATTCAATCTAGGAACGTAACATAATAACTAATAAAAACGAAAACAAAAAAGGAACAGTGAATATAATAAACATAGTTTTACATTTCGTATACGTCGTTTCATGTAATCTTTTGTGGTGGAAGGCATTTCTTAAACGATATTCTTAACATATCCCCGCAAGAAAAATTATATGCATGTTAAGTCCGACGACCTACCTCGGTAGTTTCTTCATTTCCGATAACCGGCCTTGGTCTGTTGGAGTTTTCGTATGATACGTTTTCAGTTCTTCGAAAAACTTCAAACAATCTTTCAAAACTTTTTTGAGCAGATGCTGGATATTTCTGAGCGCAAACTCGTGAGGCCAATAAACAATTTTCATGACATACGTTCCTGAATGGGATATTTTCTCATTATAAACAAGTTTGTTTAAAAACTGTTGAAATCAAAAACCAAAATATCAACTTAACAAAAGCGACACGATTATTTGTCAAATGAGAATTTTAATCGTGTAAAATTTGTTAAATATCCATAGCATCCATATTAATATTAACAACCAATGTAAAGAAAATGAGAATTCTTAATTATGCAAAAACGGTTACAGTTAGCCATAGGGAACTCAATTATAGTTTGAAGGGTGATTAACATTAACATTTACTTGAGATGAGTTATTATATAAAAAAGGTTATTTGTTTACAAAGATGCACAAGGTTCAAAATTTCATTTTAGCCATTCTGTATAAAGTTTTGGCAATATTGTAATTTTTTTCTACAACATCAACATTTTCACTAAAAATCGAGTGAAATATAGTTCTGGGCACTAAAAATAAATTTTGAACTTCGTTCTGCAATTTTAGAAATCCTGAGATCGTTTCTAAACAGTAAATGTTAGGTATAAGGTTCCAAAAATGAAATAAAATACAAGATGTCCCATTACAAAAAATACAACTTTGCTATGCATCTTTTTTTGATCAACCTGTAGAAACGAAAATATTTTTTATAATGTGGACGTAAAGAACCTGTATATGCTTAAAAAACATTCAATCTCACCCTGTACATAAAAAATATCGACTACATAACGACTTTTACTTTTGTTAAGTTTACTCGGTTATGCAATTTTTAGGCAGGACGGCAGTGCAGTTATAAAATTTATTTCATCTCAATTCAATTAGGTTATGTTGTCTCAAGTACACTCATGAAATTTAAAACTTGGGCACCACAATTTCTGTAAACAAAAGTTTGCACATTGTGAAGCGGGCTTAAGGGTATCATTTACAATTCTAACAGCAGGTAGTCTCAGCAGGGGTTATCTTATAGAAGGACTGTAGAATGAATCATTACACTAAGCACGTTTTAGAAAATAGGTAATTAACGTTGCTTACTTAATTTTTTCTTTAAAGAATATATTTGAAGGTATCGCTAATTAAACACCATAGCTCGATTAATTATCGAATCAAAATTTTGTTTAGGAAATGTTTACAAAATAAAATTAGAAATAATTTTGATTTAAAAACGTCTACAAGCAATAACTTTTAAATTAAATCAAAAAACTAAACATGGTTATTTGGGTTGACTGATTATTACTTATTTTTAAATAAATCTAACCTACTAATTATTGTAAGTTATTAAAAAAAATCATTAAACTCTCTATTCATAATATTTAGTCCTTACAAAATGTATATTTTATGACGTTTCATTTTTCTGTAGTTAATATAAAAGTGAAAATAAAAACTAAGGCAATTCTTATTGTCAACGTATATATTTAGTTTTTTGACAAGAATTTATTACATAATTATAATTAAGATACCAAGTTATAGTTTAAAATTAAATGAAAACTTTTTTTTAAATAAAGGTATTACTATATAAATAAATATAAGAAATCAATAATGGGTGTGACCTCCATTATTGATACATTCTTGGAGGCGTCTGCTCATTGAACGCTATCAAGGTATCAATATAATTAATATTAATCGTTTCCCATGCGGTATCAATGGGTGCAATTAGTGCATTACTGTTTACTGGTATAAAATTTGGCCCTTGTTGTCTTCGGATAACAGCAAGTATTCGAGCCTAAACATTTTCGATAATGTTAAAATCTGGGCTTTTTGCTGGCCAGGGTAACAGCTCCAAGTTATTTGCTTGTATCTTTTTTTTTTTTTTTTTTTTTTTTTTTTTTTTTTTTTTTTTTTTTTTTTTTTTTTTTTTTTTTTTTTTTTTTTTTTTTTTTTTTTTTTTTTTTTTTTTTTTTTTTTTTTTTTTTTTTTTTTTTTTTTTTTTTTTTTTTTTTTTTTTTTTTTTTTTTTTTTTTTTTTTTTTTTTTTTTTTTTTTTTTTTTTTTTTTTTTTTTTTTTTTTTTTTTTTTTTTTTTTTTTTTTTTTTTTTTTTTTTTTTTTTTTTTTTTTTTTTTTTTTTTTTTTTTTTTTTTTTTTTTTTTTTTTTTTTTTTTTTTTTTTTTTTTTTTTTTTTTTTTTTTTTTTTTTTTTTTTTTTTTTTTTTTTTTTTTTTTTTTTTTTTTTTTTTTTTTTTTTTTTTTTTTTTTTTTTTTTTTTTTTTTTTTTTTTTTTTTTTTTTTTTTTTTTTTTTTTTTTTTTTTTTTTTTTTTTTTTTTTTTTTTTTTTTTTTTTTTTTTTTTTTTTTTTTTTTTTTTTTTTTTTTTTTTTTTTTTTTTTTTTTTTTTTTTTTTTTTTTTTTTTTTTTTTTTTTTTTTTTTTTTTTTTTTTTTTTTTTTTTTTTTTTTTTTTTTTTTTTTTTTTTTTTTTTTTTTTTTTTTTTTTTTTTTTTTTTTTTTTTTTTTTTTTTTTTTTTTTTTTTTTTTTTTTTTTTTTTTTTTTTTTTTTTTTTTTTTTTTTTTTTTTTTTTTTTTTTTTTTTTTTTTTTTTTTTTTTTTTTTTTTTTTTTTTTTTTTTTTTTTTTTTTTTTTTTTTTTTTTTTTTTTTTTTTTTTTTTTTTTTTTTTTTTTTTTTTTTTTTTTTTTTTTTTTTTTTTTTTTTTTTTTTTTTTTTTTTTTTTTTTTTTTTTTTTTTTTTTTTTTTTTTTTTTTTTTTTTTTTTTTTTTTTTTTTTTTTTTTTTTTTTTTCTTATATTTATTTATATAGTAATATCTTTTATTTAAAAAAAAGTTTTCAATTAATTTTAAACTATAACTTGGTATCTTAATTATAATTATGTACTAAATATATACGTTGACAATAAGAATTGCCTTAGTTTTATTTTCACTTTTTATAGTAACTACAGAAAAAAATGAAACGTCATAAAATATACATTTTGTAAGGACTAAATATTATGAATAGAGAGTTTAATGATTTTTTTTTTAATAACTTACAATAATTAGTAGGTTAGATTTATTTAAAAAATAAGTAATAATCAGTCAACCCAAATAACCATGTTTAGTTTTTTGATTTAATTTAAAAGTTATTGCTTGTAGACGACGTATCCTGTATCTACAAATCAATTAGAGTTAGATGTTATCGGACATGTCGTTTAAAACGTTAGAAAACACTATGCAAATTTTTAAATGCAGAATCACTTTTCAATATTTTTATTTTAACCAATATCTAAATACGTGTTATTTATTGAAAGACGTTTTTTTAAAAGCAATTAGGTAGAGCATTAAGAAAAACAGAAATTAAAAAAATAGGGGTTATTATTTGTAATTACATAATGATTATACTATATATCTAAATGGGTATTCAGAGCAATAAATCAAAAAAAAAAATTAATGCGATTTTAATTTTTTTTATGTAATAAATCACAAAGTTAAGATTTTTATGCGAGAGTTTATCATCAACCCGATATACTGTACTCACAACCGTGGGGAATTTCGTTGCCCTTCCTTCAATTACATAATTGATTGTGTTATTAAAATTTTATTAAATGCGTAATTGCTTCAAATCAAAATATACTATAATCAAATTGAACTAAAAAAATCAAAATATAAGATCAGCAAAAGTAACAAAAACAAAACATTTCTTAGAAATGAAGGATAAAATTGCAAAACATAACAACACTTACTTATTGAGATCACAATGTCTGACTAATACAGGTGTGAATATTATGTCATTGATAAAGTATAATTTCGAATGCATATTTCGCATTGTTCTTTTTTATCATGAATGTAAAATATTCTGCGGTATTATAAAAGACGTAAAATATCATTTTCTTCAAAATAATAAAGTAGTCTTTGAGATATCGTGTATACCGAATTGTAACAATTAAGAAATGAATTGAAGTCCACTGGTTTGACTTATCCAGATCACGTCTTGTAGCATTAAATAACGAAATGACCGTCGTCTGTAATTTAAAGCATAAATATGGCCACCTTTCGTTATTTACTTATTTGTTGGATGTACGGGAGTTATGTGTTCTAAGTAACTGAAATAAGCAAGTTTTCTATCATTTGACGCATTCACGTTAAGTTGGTATCAAAACTGTTCGTACAAGGAAACGAAATTTGTTGTTGATGTTATCCTTGTTAATTACTTGAGTTAATATAACAGACAAACAAAACGACGCTCTTAAAATATTACGTCAGCTAATAATGTTTAAGTCGTATTCAATATACAGGGTGGGCCACGCTCAACGGGACGGAGCTTACTGGGAAAACGAAAAATGATACGTAAAAGTTACTTGGCTGGAGTACGTAGGTTAGTGACGGTTACTTTTCTAAATTAGTCAGACATATATAGGGTGTTCCAAAAAAGCGTGCTACATCAAAGTTATGTTTTTTTTAATGGAATTCTGGGTATTTTATTTTATTTTAAAGTATACTGAACAAAATAATGTCACTTTATTAAAGCATCCCTATATCCATTATTTATAGTTATCGATTTAAATGAATTTGTTCAGACTTATTTGCAGTACTTTACCTGCAGCAATAAAAATTGGTAATGCCTTAACACCTTTTTATTAAGTAAGCTATGAAATAGACAGAACACTAGTTTGCTGTCAAACTGTGACAATAGTTTAATTTTTAAGAATATACAGTTGAAGATAGAGTTAATATGATTTTCATACTCGGAGAATGTTTTCAAAACTGTCTATTAGCATCACGAGTTTATGCAGAGAGACATCCCCTAAAAGACCATCATCGCAAAGAGGTATTTGAAAGGTTTCGTGAAACCGCTAGTGTTGGTTATAAAAACGAGAAAATAGGAAACCCAGTAACTAGTGACGAAAATAAAGAGTTGAAAGTTCTCCAATCACTTATTGAAAATCCAAACACTAGCACAAGAGTTATGGCCAACGAATTGGAAATAAGTCGAACTAGTTTCAGAATTATTAAAAATCATTGTTACCATCCATACCACAATCAGATGCACCAAAACTTGTATGGAACGGATTTTGATCGTAGATTGGAATTTTGTTTATAGTTTCTCCAAAAGATGGAGAAGACGAATTCTTTTTTTATAAAATATTATTCACAGACGAATCTACGTTCCATAATAATAGATTAGTGAATAGGCACAACTTTCACTAATTACAGTACCGAAAATAAAAATGATTTTAGAACGATAGATCGTCTAAACCGATGGTCTGTAAACGTTTATGGAGGATTAATAGAAGAATATGTTGTGGGACCGTATTTTTTTGATTGCAATTTAAATGTACGTAAATTTTTTTAAATTTTTTTGTTCTGTTAGAAAATATCCCTTTGAATGTAAGAAGCAGAATGTGGGTACAGCTCGATGATGCTCCCCACATTTTTCTCTCAATGTAAGAACATATTTAAATAAAAAATTTCCGGAAGTGGATTATACTATTTTTTCTTCAATCATTTATTGCTGGTTTTCATGTGTTATTCTCAAAATTTATTAAATTCTCGAGTGTAATAGTGACTTTTTGTTGTGAACGAATCGGATTGGTACTTTACTGTTACGTTATAATAATAACAAAACCGACATAACAATGTAAATAATAGTTGTGAAAACAAAATAACTGTTTCTTTTAATGTTTAGACAGTCAAAATCTGATTTTAGCGTCTGCCAGTAGTTCAATAATATGCCGTTCTAATGTCGCTTGAAGAAAAAAAGTTTTGAGAATAGAGTCCCATTATGTATCGAACACAATGGGCACCATTTTGAACAATTGTAGTCAAGTTATTTCTTTTGTCTATTTCATAACTTCTAATATATAAAAATGAATGTGTGTGTGGTTGTTCGTTTGTCCTCGAACTCCTCGTAAACCGTTAGTCCGATTGGAATGAAATTTTACACACTTCTTCAGGTCGATCCAGAATAGGTCACGAACGTTTGATTTTCGCGATTGCCCTTCCGCGGAAGTTACGAAAAATCGCGAAATCGACCACGTTTTAGCCGTTTTTCGTCGCACAGAGGGTGTGCATGTTTCTGAGGAGGTCGAAGTGTATGGAGTAAAGGTAGCCAAAAGATGTACCTTTCCAACAAAAAAAATTGCGATAGGAGGCATACTTTCGGAGATATAATTTTTTGAAAATCAGTGATGCTTTTTCGCGTCTCTTCGGGAGGAAATGGGTTAAAATCAAATGAATGAAAGTCACACAATGAATAATAACTATTTTGATTTCATTTGTTTCTTATGTGTTTTCTTACTCCTTATTAACAAAAATAAAGTCAAAAATTCAGAATATCTAGCAGATCTAACAGATAACTGCTAACAATTCTTTTGTTTGGCGTAGCAGAAGCGCACCGGGACAGCTAGTTCTTAATAAAAACGTGTTAAGAAATTACCGATTTTTATTGATACAGGTAAAGTAATGCAAATAAGTTTGAAATTGGTGGATATTGGTATTGTAGTGATTTAAGGAGAATTGTTTAACCATTTTATTACAGTAGTAAAATATCTTAGCCTTTATAATGTGACATTATTTTGTTTAGTATACCTCAAAATAAAATAAAATACAGGGCGTTCCATTCAAAAAAACATAACTCTGATATAGCACGGTTCTTTGGAACACCCCTGTATATGTTTGACTAATTTAGAAATGTAGCCGTCACTAACCTACGTACTCCTGCCAAATAACTTTTTCTTATCATTTTCGTTTTCCTAGTAAGCTCGGTCCCGCTGAGCATGGCCCATCCTGTATAAAAAGGATAGCACATAGCCATGTGCGCTTAATCCATCGATCAATCGGAATAAATAAAACGGACGAACTATATGTGTTTTTTGAAAAAAATGATTTTTAATTTAAAAAAGCAGATATAGTCATAAATCATCTACGCCGACAATACTGCTGTGACTTCTAAGGGTAAATCCTTCAAAAAATTCCCTTTGCGAATAATGAACACAGAAGTCTCAACTTTTTAAGGGGACCATAATCGACGTGCAACATCTACAAATAGTTTAACTTGTGATAACATAGATAGTGCCTCTCGAGAGGCGAATAACAAGGTAATATGTAATAATAAAAATTGGAAAACTATTTATGAAAAGGCAGAAAGGATCCTATTCTACACGACATGTGAAAGTGACACAAGCCGAAGCTAGTGTTGAACAGGTATTCTGCATAATATCACACTGAGCAAGTAAAATTAATTCTTAAATAGAAGGAGAACCTAAATATATCAATATGCGCCAAAAATACGACTTTCAAATGGAAAACTGTCGAATTAAAACTGGAGAAATGTAACTTGCTATGAATCGACAGCAACTCTGATAGAAAAGGAAGACCCTTAAGTCAGGTAATCAACTTATATATCCAGGAGAATCTCCATTCAAACGATCAGTGTTCAAACAAGTCTAAATTCGACATGTGAAGAAACGTATATTTGATTGATCTCTCTTTTTCTATTGAAGAAGAAGGAGCATTTGTTACTCAAAGGTAGTAATGTTAAGCTACGGTCAATATAAAAAAATGCATTTCTCTAACAAAACAGTCCACTATGAGTAATTTACAACGTACTTAGTATGTTGATTTACAATAAAACATGCGTAGAACAAGTGGGTGTTACACTTTTTTTTCCAAAAATTGATACATTGAAGTTTACCGTCATACATTGTGATGCTCCAATAGTTCTTGAAGACATTTACCATCCTGCACTCAATTTCGAATTTGCCATCACACATCATAGAATGCATATTTTTACATCTAATCAACTAACTCCTTCCTATAAGTTCAAGAAGGCGAACCTGCCACTTTTTTGTCGTCTACTTCTCAATGTCGATTGGACCCCTTTACATGTTTGTAATGATGTGGACCGCGCATGTGATCCTTTTTACTCCATAATTCATTATGTGTTTAATTTCACTGTTCCCATAACGAAACTATCGAAACGTAATTTTCCATGTTGGTTTTCCCCAAAAATTATTAAAAACCTGAAAAAAAAGTGGAAGTATTTTAAACTCTCGCGTAAACATCCACTAAACTCGAATTTTTTAACAATCTTCCGCAATCTGGGTTTTATTTGTAAAGTTGATATCAAAATGGCTTACAAAGAATTCTTAGCCAAAGCAGAGTCTTCGATCTTGAGTAATCCTACAAGCTTTTGGAAAATTGTTAACCTCAAGAGGTCTTCTGCAGCTACTCCCTCTGTAATCAAATTTGATAATACCGAAGTTAATGGGTCACCTAACGTAGTCCAAGCTTTTGCTTCAGTTTATCACCGTTCCACTGAATGTCATAATTTTGCCAACATTCCTCCTAATTTGCCGTGTATAAATATTCAGTTGGTCTCGACTTATAATATTTATCTAGCCGCTAAACACTTAAAATCTTCTTTTTCATCTGGTCCAGACCACATCCCAAATTTTATTGTGAAAGACTGTATTACTGTATTTGCTGTTCCTCTTCCTTCATCTTTAACTTATCGTTAAACCGCTCGTATTTTCCCAAAGTCTGGAAATACACACGCATTTGCCCAATATTTAAATCTGAAAATTGTCATGACATCAGTAATTATCGACCTATTGCTCTACTAAGTACTTTTGCCAAATTATTCGAGATATGTATATATAGCCTATTATCCCCAAATCAGCATGGTTTTCTCAAACATCAATCCACAACTACAAATCTTAGTAATCTTTCAAACTACGTGGCAACATCCCTCAATACCAAAGGTCAGGTGGATGTTATCTTCACTGACTTCTCCAAAGCATTCGACTATATGATTTATTGTCCAACAGCTACGAAGCCAATTACAGGACAACAATAAATAATTCAGTTTTATATATACATATGTTATTAGAAATAGCAAAATATTAATAATAGTCATAAAAGTAAAGAAACTAAAGCTATGTTACTAAAAATTGCAAAATAAATAAATAAATAAATCACTTAACAAGAATGATAATGATAATAATAACGAAAAACTGAAATTATATATTATGTGTAATTGTTCAAAAGTAATTAAATAATATTCATTGTATGCCTCTAATAGAGTTTTAAGGTTACAATGGAAAATATCAGTATTGCAACAAATATCATTATAATAACCGCACATTGCCATGACTGGAGATTTTTTAAATGTATTGGTTTCAGCAAATTGAGTATAAAAAGTATAATTATTTCTGGTGTTCTTCATGGATGCGTAAAAATTCAATTTACCTAGTATAAAAGGACAATCAATTGCATTATGTAATAATTTATACAACACAGACAAACCAATCCTACGTCTTCTTAGGTCAAGAGATAACAAATCAAATTTTCTAAGTAGTTGTTGATGACAAAATCCTCTTTCAGGATAAAATTTATATTTTTTATACCAGAGATATTTTAAAAACTTCCTTTGAACTCTCTCAATTTTAATTTTGAGGTGATCATAATAAGGCATCCAAATTATTGCACCGTATTCGAGACGACTTCTGACTAAAGAAAAGTATAACGTTTTCAGTGTATCAATGTTAGAAAATTGCTTGCAAATTCGAATCATAAATCCAAGCATTTTAGTTGCAGAAGAAACTGTGTTTGATACATGGATATTAAAAACCAATACACTGTCAAAATAAATGCCAAGGTCTTTGGTTTCATAACAACGAGAAACAATACGATCATCAATTGTATAGTTATGCAATAAAGGCTTAAGTTTTCTAAAGAACGTCATTATTTTGCACTTTTCGATGTTTAAGTTGAGTCTGTTTAACTTGCACCATTTTGAGATAGCATTTATATCATATTGTAATTTAATACAATCAATAACAGATTTAACAGTAGTAAAAACTTTTACATCATCTGCATACATTAAGGCTTCACAATCAATTCTATCACAAAGGTCATTTATAAACAACAAAAATAAGAGAGGACCCAGGTTTTAGCCTTGTGGTACACCAGATTTTGCTAAAAAACTTTTAGATATGAAGTCATTATATACCACGTATTGTAAGCGATCTTGGAGGTATGATGAAAGAAATGAAATTATTGAGCTGCAAAACCATAAGTCTTAATTTTTCTAGTAATATCCCATGGTCAATGCAGTCAAAGGCCTTGGAAAAATCGGTGTAGATAACATCCACCTGCCCGTGGTTATCTAGTGCCTCAGCCGTAAAATGAGTAAAACAACACAGGTTAGTAAGTGTAGAGCGTTTGTCCACAAAACCATGTTGATGCGGTGATATAAAGTATTTAATTTGATGATATATTTGGTTACACATGCAACTTTCGAACACTTTAGCAAAGTTAGACAATATGGATATAGGTCTATAATTAGTTATTTCAGCAGGGTCTCCCTTTTTGAGCACAGGACATATTCTACTAGTTTTCCAAGTTGTAGGAAAGGTACTCGTTTTTAGACCCAGATTAAAAATGATAAATAATGGTTCAACAAATATCTGACGACAATCTCTGAGAAGAAAGCTAGGAACTTGGTCATTTCCCGACGTTGGCTTACTTTTTAGTTTCAATATTGCAAAAGAAATGTCATCTCTGGATACAGATTTTACATTAACATTAGAAAGATTGCTAGTGTTACTGATGGCATTATGATAACCTGGAAGTAGAATTTTGGAAAACACTGCTGAAATAATCAGCGAAAGCATCAACTATTTTGTTTGGATCATTATAAGAGATATCGTGTTTATACATCTTACCGGGGATCCTAGAACTACACTTTTTGGATTTGACAATGGTGTCTTATGTCAAAAACTTCTATCATTTGGATTTCATAGTAAGATCATCAAGTTTTTTAAATCGTTCCTATCAGAAAGAAAAGCGTATGTTGAATATTGGGTCATAAATCATTTGTCTTTTCTCCATCGTCTGGAGTACCACAAGGTTCTAATTTAGGTCCCTTACTATTCAACATTTTCATAAATGACATTATTTATGAAATAGACGTCGAATGCCTCTTATTTGCTGATGATCTGAAGATTTTTACCAAAATTGTTTCCGAGCAAAGCTGTATACGTCTCCAGAATAACCTTAACGCTTTATCATCATGTTGCAATCAAAATCTTCTCACACTTAATATAGGCAAATGTAAAGTCTTATCCTTTAGTAGACAAAACACCCTCTGCACTTCGATTACTCTATAAACAATATATGCCTTCAGAGAGTAACCATTAGTCGGGACCTTGGGGTGACGTTTGCTTGTAAGTTTACGTTTCAAAACCATGTTAACAATTTGACATGTTCTTCCTTAAAGACACTAGGATTTATTACGCGTAACACACGTGACTTTGTAAAATTGACACTTTTAAACTCCTATTCGTTACGCTGGTCCGTTCTAAATTAGAATATGCATCAATTATTTGGAAATATCACAAACTAATGTTAGAGGCAGTGCAACGAAGATTTTTAAAAGTAATGTGGTATAGGACTTATGGAATCTATCCAGCCAGGGAGTATAATTCGAATGTTATGCTTCATTCGCCAATTCAGGAAATGTGTCGAATTTTCAATCACTTACAAAGTGGAGTTGATATAGATATTTATCATCAAACTTTAAAAAAATTGTGTACAACTTTTTATGTTACGTTATATGTGTGATATTTACTTATTCACTAACATTACTATAAGTTTTGTTTATTTGTAGATTGGAGATTCTACTTTGTTATTTTCTTTATTGTTCATAATGTTAATTTTTTGTTTATCTTCTCTGTCCGGGATACATTGTAATTTATGATATTGTTCATTCAACCTAACTTATAATTGCTTTATTACTGTGTATATGTACTGTGTCTTGTCTCACTCATTAATGGATTCCTTCTGTCAGAGTGGGACAAAAAAATTAAATTAAAAATAAAAAAAATTTTAAAAAAAATTGTATAAGTGTTTTAGAGAAATTACTCTTAGATGTTCAAAAAAATCATTTTCCCGTTTAAAAAATATTGTGACGTGTTTAACGCTGTTTGTGTGATTGATGGCAGATTGCACCGACACGACTTAAACTTAAGTAATGCTTAAAAACTTAGATACATATGTTAAAAGCATAGCGACAATTGTTTTTAAGCGCTGCTTTAGTTTAAGTTGTATTGGTGCAAACGGTCATGAGAATATTACAACATGCCATTTTACATTTTTGACAGAGGTGGGTGGGTTTCCATTAAATTTTAAATGTCTCAACCCTAAAAGACCCTCCTCAGAATAAGTGGTGTCTTGTACCAGGTTATGTTAGCATAAGTATACGTACACCTAGTAACAGTAAACCAAAGTAAGAAAGTGCTAGCTTGTAGACCGCGGGCAAAGTTTATAAACCGAGCCGAAGGAAATAAGTTCTCGCCAGTTTTTGCTTTCTTAATTAAATAATTTTAATCAGAAACTCAAAGAACCTTAAAAAATAAAGTGAGGTGCATACTTCGTGCAGTCACAGAATAAGTTTACTTGTAGAAAATTTACTCCCACGCATTTTTTGTACCGTTTTTCCTTCCCCTTTCTTTTTTCTTTTTTTTTTTTTCCCTCCCCCCCCCCTCCCCCCCCCCCCCTTCCCCCCCCCCCCCCCCCCCCCCCCCCCCCCCCCCCCCCCCCCCCCCCCCCCCCCCCCCCCCCCCCCCCCCCCCCCCCCCCCCCCCCCCCCCCCCCCCCCCCCCCCCCCCCCCCCCCCCCCCCCCCCCCCCCCCCCCCCCCCCCCCCCCCCCCCCCCCCCCCCCCCCCCCCCCCCCCCCCCCCCCCCCCCCCCCCCCCCCCCCCCCCCCCCCCCCCCCCCCCCCCCCCCCCCCCCCCCCCCCCCCCCCCCCCCCCCCCCCCCCCCCCCCCCCCCCCCCCCCCCCCCCCCCCCCCCCCCCCCCCCCCCCCCCCCCCCCCCCCCCCCCCCCCCCCCCCCCCCCCCCCCCCCCCCCCCCCCCCCCCCCCCCCCCCCCCCCCCCCCCCCCCCCCCCCCCCCCCCCCCCCCCCCCCCCCCCCCCCCCCCCCCCCCCCCCCCCCCCCCCCCCCCCCCCCCCCCCCCCCCCCCCCCCCCCCCCCCCCCCCCCCCCCCCCCCCCCCCCCCCCCCCCCCCCCCCCCCCCCCCCCCCCCCCCCCCCCCCCCCCCCCCCCCCCCCCCCCCCCCCCCCCCCCCCCCCCCCCCCCCCCCCCCCCCCCCCCCCCCCCCCCCCCCCTCCCCCCCCCCCCCCCCCCCCCCCCCCCCCCCCAAATAATAATTAAATATATAAATATAATAAAATTTTTAAATAATTTTTATTAAATTTTTTTTATTTTAATTTTTTTTTTTTTTAAAAAAAAAAATAAAAAAAAAATAAAAAAAAAATATTTAAAAAAAAAAAATATTTAAAATATTATTTTTTATTTTTATTTTTTTTTTTTTTTTTTTTTTTTTTTAAAATTTTTTATTATTTTATTTTAAATAAAAATTTTTAAAAAAAATATTTAAAAAAAATTTAATATTATTTATATTTTTAAAAAAATAATTTAATAATTAATTATTTTTTTAATAAATTTATAAATAAAAAATTAATATTAATTATTTTTATATTTTTATATATAAATAAAAAAAATATTTAAAAAATTTATAAATAATAATAAATTTATATTTATTTTATTTTTTTTTTTTTTTTTATATTAATATTTTATTAAAAAAAAATTTTTTTTTAAATTATAATATTTATTTATAATTATAATAAATTTAAAAAAATAAATATATAATTAAAAATAAAAATATTATAATTTTTTTTTAAAAAAAAAAAAAAAAAAAAAAAAAAAATATATATTTTAATAAATAAATATTATAAAAAAAAATTAAATTTTAATAATTTAAAATAATTAATAATTATTTAAAATAATTAATAATAATTTAATAAAAATAATAATTATTTTAATTTAAAATATATATTTTTTAAATAAAAATTTTTTTTATTTTTTAAAAATTTTTTAAAAAAAATTTTATTTTATAATTAATAAATATATTTAATTATATATATTTTAAAATATATTTTTTAAAAAAAAAATTAATAAAAAAAATTAAATTATTTTTTTTTTAAAAATTTTATAATTATTTATTTTAAATTTTTTTTATAATATAATATATTATAATATTATTTTTTTATAATTAAAATAATATAATTAATCACTTTTTAAAATTTAAAAATTTTTTAAAAAAATTTAAATTTTAAATTTAAAAAAAAAAAAAAAAAAAAAAAAAAAAAAAAAAAAAAAAAAAAAAAAAATTAAAAAAATTAAATAAATTTATTTAAAAAAAAAAAAATTACAAAAATCTTTCTCCAAAATAAAATTATATAATAAAAAAAAAAATACAAAAAAAAAACAAAAAAAAAAAAAAAAAAAAAAAACCAAAAAAACGGTGCTGCAAAATTTGTACTTGTAATAATGCTTCAACAGGCTGGATACGTGTTCGTAGAATCTTCTTCTGGTGACCATCTTGCTTTATTTATAAAGAGCGTTGTCATTAATTTACGACAAAATGGTTGTTTTGTAAGAGATATAACTTCGGATATGGGTTCAAATTTTTATAAATTTGCATAAAATAATAGAGTTACCATTTATTGATATTGCAGGAGAAAAAGTATATTATATTTTAGACGTACCCCATTTGATAAAAGCGACAAGAAGCAATTTTCTCAGATACAGTTACGTATACGAAGGAAAAGAAACTAATTCAAAATACGAGTCCGGACACTTTGGCACCGCCATCTTGGTGCAAGACCAACTCGGCGCCGCGACAACTCAGCACGAGCTCATCTGGGCGCCGGGATAACTCGGCTCCAAACCAATTCGGTGCAGCATACAAAATTCGCAATTGACCATATGCACTATAATGAAATTACTTAGTAATCGTAATTACAAAGTTTCGTGTATAATGTAGATAAACCTAAAATGTATATGTATACAAGGTGTCCCAGATTCTATGTTACAGTAAATATCTCTGTTACAATAACAACTACAAAAAAAAATTTAAAATTAGCCTCGTGTTAGACAACTCTCATTCTTATAAAATACTGTAACTATAACTTACGATTTCTAAATGATTTTATTATATAGTACATATGGTCGAATGTGAATTATTGTTGGTGCCAAAATGGCTTCGGTCTGAGTTGTCCCGACGTCAAGCTGGTATCGCGTCCAAATATGTTCAAACCGTTTTTGAACGAGAAAGTAAGGAACTAGGGGCTCAGTTATTAAGTGAAAGGGTTGCTGGAGGCATGCTGACATGTCAAACGTCGGGATACTTGATACCATCAATTTTATTTATCGAATGGATAAATTATTAGACGTGTTAAACTCCTCAAATTTAAATATTTAACATTCAAAAGCGAAAAACAGAAATTGGAGCTTTTATGTGACTGTATAAAATTTGGGAAGTGTGTAAAGTTTGTAGATTCAAAGAAGGCAGAGGTCATAAATAAACTAAGATTTGTGGAGTATTGGCAAATTACTATACGAAGCATATTAAACCTTTGGGGAGTTTTAGGCAAACCTAGATTGTTCACGATAAGATTGAATCAAGATGCTCTTGAAAATTTTTTGGTAGTGTTCGTCAGCAATGTCACAAACCCTAGCCCAATCCAATTTAAAAGAGCATACAAAAATTATTTTGTATCGAATATTTTTCATATTCGGAATTTGGAAATTGTTTAGAGGATTTATTCAACAACCTATTTTTGATGAACATTCTATTGTACAGCATTCGTTTGAAGTTCAATTTTTTTACCTCAAATAAAGGACTCACGGCCTACGTTTCTAACCACTTGGAGAAAAAATTTTTGTTTGTGTACCACAAGACCATAAGTGGAATTTCCAGCCAACTGCTACATAAATTGATTTGTGTTAACTACTACAAAGACAATTTTTTTGAAAAAAAAACGAACAAGAATAAGATAACATATTTAGGTTATATAAACTATTATGGACAATCGACCCATGTATAAAGAATTATAGGTTTGTATTTAAAATAAGAAAGTAGATAGCAACTTTTGGCACATCCTGTATAACTGAAGGTCTGAAAATATTTTAGGTATAACGAAAATGATCAATTATGACCGCGTACCGAATTTCAAGTTTTTGATATATCTACAAGAAAAACTTTTAATGCATGCTCTACGTAGATCACCCTGTATATAGAATACAATGTATACATTATTAGCTGACGTATTATTTCAAAAGTCCTTTTTTCAAAACAGTTTTGATACCAACTTAACGTAAATGTCCAATGACAGCATCTCAAAGACAAAAATACGAAACCTCAATCAACATTTAATGCATACATCAGAATGAGTCAAACGAATGAACTTTTTTTGATCTGTTGAATTAAAAGAATAGACATTTTAAAATCATTTGGAAGTTATTGGCAATATTATAGTTTCAAAGACTTGTGCACAATTTAATTCAAATGTCGGGTAGGTCATCAGTGTCATGACAAAGAGTAATGATGTTCTCTTAGTTATAATAGAATTGATTATAAACTTAGGAAAGATGGCAAAACCTAGATGGGTCTACCGTCCAATTGCGACGAGTTTTCTCAGTTCCCCCTCCTTTATTTTATGTCAGTTCCACCGTACCTGTCTCGATGCGCGTTTCTTGAATAGGAATATGAAAAGGGTTTGAGGTTCGAAGTTACTGCATTGTTACAACATACTGCATTGATCATCAAATTAGTTACCGTAATTTTTGTGACAATTAGTAAATATGAATACGTAAGTTGCACAAATAATAAAAAGAACAGCGTAGACGCCGTAGACATACGTTTTTTTAAATTTCTACAAAAATTAAAGGTACAAGGAATGGCAAAAAGATTGTGGAAAAATTTGTATTGCGGTTTGATATTGAACATTAGGAAATAAGTTATATGTCAAAATTTATGAAATAAAGTTATGTTATTCATGTAGCGTATGTATATAGATCAAAAGGGTTTCTAAAAAATTAAAAGTCCTTTAACAACTTTCTGTTATTTGTTGTCATTAGAAGGTACTAAAAATTAATTTTGAAAATAATATTCAAAATTAAATACAATTGACTCAGCATACTTTTATCAGTGAATTTATGTATTTTTTCTTCTTAGAATCAACTTACAAAGCGAATTACAACCGAGGACGTCCTTCTAGATTAAAAAAAAACTCAATAGATTCATCTTTTCCAACTGAGTTCGAAGAGAATAAATTGTTTATGTAAATAATAACCACAACTACATGGAAATACATAAAAATTATGTTTTTATCATAAGTTGTATTTAATTTAATTTAATTTTCTGAATATATTTAACCAATTGACCTCAACTTGGTCACGTTTTATTTGTTAAAATTCCTAAATTCGAAAAAAAATATACAAAAGTTCAGGAGAAGATTGTATCTAGTTTTCGGATAGTTTCAAAATTTAACGGATTTTTTAATGTGCTGCAGATTTAAAATTTGATAATTTTTTTATAATTTTTTGTTTGTTTGATCAAATTTTAAGAATAATATAAAATTTTTATTGTTTTATAATTACACTTCGAAATATGATTCCTCAAAATTAGTTGATTTTCAAAAAATAGGAATTTTTAAACAGCTTCAACTTTTCTTTGAATTTCGATTTACTTAAAAAACGACGTCGTTTTTATGATAACGTATCATATGATGTTAGAACTTGTGTTGAGGCAAATAAATTTTATTTCTTACACATTAAATTGTGGTTTTACTTATAATCAATAGCTTTATTGAAGTTTGAAACAAAATTTAAAAACAATTCGCAAATCCAACTATTATGATGCACTGGGGCAAATTCGTAGCAAGCTAAATTAGTTGAGTGCACATTTTATATTTTTTATTGTGCACGTGTAAGTTACTTATGCGATAAGAACGAACGGCTTTAGAAATTGCTTTAAGTTTGATTCTTGAATCATTCTCGAATGTAGACACCGATGTTGCATTGATGAGATGCACTAACGGAATCAATGGTTACAGTATTCACCGTTCGTGGCAGCAGTTAACAAATTAACAGTTTGGGGATCGATGGTGAAGGGGCATCCGTTGCTTGTTGGAGATGTAGTTACGAAAGAATATTAAGGCTTGCGTATTTTTCGAAGTTTATAAAAAATGATAATAGTGAACTTACATAGTACTATTTACACTCAAATTGTATGATAGTTGTGACGTAACTTTATTTTTAATAATTGCAGAGTTTCATAGCACTAGTAATTTGAAATATTTAAAAGTTATGGCTTGTTATGGTGGTTGACAGTAAACACATTAAATTATACTAGTCTATTCTAGCAATAAGTAACCTTAGAAATAAATACTTTTTATAAACATTTTTTAAAGGTGTTTATAATTGACAAAATTCGTAAATTCCGTTAGGTTTGTTTTTTTTTTGGATTAAGCTTGACCCAACTTGAAACTAAAAAGTGTCAACCTCAATTTCTATGAAGTCAAGTTAATGAGAATCGTAATGGATCAGGTTAGCAATTAATTTTCCCAATTCCAGCTGAATTTATGCAAATCTTCAAAAAATTAAATATGTCTCACTATTATTAGTAAAGATTCATACATTTCATTTATTAACAATGTTTTATATAGGAACTTTCAAAGGGTTAATCCCCTTTAGGTAATGAATAAAAATTGTGTTTGATGTTTAAAAGGTGTTTATGTAATAGACCACTTTAAAACTAATCAATCTAAAAATAAAGTTAATTAGAGAGTAGCCATAAAGTTTTTTTCACATAAAAACATTTAATTTACCTAGTATTTACATTTAAGTGCAATTTAATTATTTTCTTCGTTCTAAATATATGTTGTTAATTAATTTGACATAGGAAAAAATTAGAAAAATGTCAGTACACATACATAACAATGTGGCATTCGAAAATGTACTTATCTAGTTGTGTGAACAATGAATGGATAAAGTTAGCGCTTATGTTTATCTGAAATGACAAAGTACATAAAAAGCTTGATTTATTACTTTTTTTCGGGATCCATAGAAGCAACCATTCATAAATATTCATGAATTAACAAGTGTAGATCAGGCAATTCTTGCTTAACTGTAACTTTTATCATCATTCCTTTTTTTACTTCTAAAGGCGAACATTTTCACATACATTTAATTCGCAACTATGTGAATTATTGCCTCTTCAACCTGCTTCCAGTCGAATTATAAGAACGCTTCCTATCTGTCATAGGGTTATTAGCTTTTGGGACGGTACCACGTTTGTTCGCTTAATAAATGAGTGTTTTTTAAAAGAAATTTATCTTCTTGTTTGGTTATTGCTACGTAATGCGTTACATTGCCTGACGTCGTTTATTTTGTTTTTATTAAGTTAAGTGTTGTTATAAACTCAAATTTAAGATTAGACGATCTAAATGTCAGCAAAACACTTTAATCTATGATCATTGATTGAATGAGTTGCCAGTTTTGGTACGTCGTTTATATAGATAAAACTTAAAAATTGATAAACAAATCCTTTTTAAAATAATTTTAAATAAAAAATTCACAACCGTTCGTTTATAAATAAAAGTTAACCGATTCAAAGTAGGTTGTTTTACGGTAAATTTCTATATTTTTTTCTCTTAGATTGCATATATTGATTACCATAATATTAATCCTATGTATCATTAAGGAGAGCCAACTCACACCATGTCCTGTTTTATTATGACATAGAACGATCGATGCGATCAATTTAAATTAATTAACAACATACGAGGATATATTGAAAAATTCTTAGCCTACTATAGAACCAAACAAAATTTCAATGTCAAAATATTTTATTACTCAACATATTCTCCTCTTAATTGGATACATTTATTACAGCGAACCTGCAACGTCTCTAGACCTTTCAAAAAATTTTTTCTTCTTGCTCTGCAAACCAGACCTCCACAGCTTCTATTACCTCCTTGTTGGAAGAAAATGTACGACCTTTTACACTTTTTTTCAGTTGAGGAAAGAGGTGATAGTCGGACGGAGCCAAATTGGGTGAATAAGGAGGGTGTTCTAGTAATTCAAACCCTAAATCACAAATTTTTTGCATGGCAACATGAGATTTGTGTGCAGGGGAGTTGTCCTGCAAAAACAAAACACCTTTGGATAGCTTTCCGAGTCTTTTCTCTTTAATATTTTCCCGTAGAGTGGTCAGTAATGTCGAATAGTAATCTACAGTTATTGTTCTACCCTTATCCAAAAAATCAATCATGATTACTCCATGGCAATCCCAAAAACTGAAGCAAGAACTTTTCCAGCAGATTTTGGACACGAAACTTCTTAGGTCTTGGAGAACCAGAGTGTCGCCATTCCATCGATTGTTGCTTTGTTTCTGGATCGTAGAAATGTACCCAAGTCTCATCCATAGTAACAATTCGGTTTAAGAAGTCTACATCGTTTTCAAATCGAGCACAGATCGAACGCGATGCTTCTACCCTTGCACGCTTTTGGTCAACATTCAAACATTTGGGGATCCATTTTGCAGCAATTTTCTCATGTCCAAATTGACGTGAACCATATGATGAACGCGTTCGTATGAAATATTCAGTGCTTCAGATATCCGTTTTAGCCCAATTCGACGGTCTGATAAAATCATGTCATGAACTGCATCGATATTTTCGGGGACTGACACAGAAACTGGCCTTCCCGATCGGTCATCATCTTCAATGGAAAATTTACCTCTTTTGAAGCTTGCATTCCAATTTTTGATGGTCGCATACGAAGGACATTGATCACCAAGAGTATTAAGCATATCTTCGTAAATCTGCTTACCTCTTAACCCTTTTAAATACAGGTACTTGATGATGGCTCGATACTCCAATTTTTCGATTTTCACAATTTCGGTGGACATCTTTTTCATTTAATTTATTGCGTGACTCTGGTTTACTTTTTTGACGTCAAACTTTACACTGACACTTCTAATAAGTTATTGTTCGTTGCTATGGTAACGCAATATTTTGTTTATGCAAGGAACTGGTCTAGGCTAACTAGATATCAATACATCCTCGTAAACATACTGTAATGTAATTATTAATTGATTGAGAATAAACGTACCACCAATTTTGTTATACCACTGATAAAATGTCCGTTATTTGTTTGATTAATGTAATCCTTAATACATTACATACAGGGTGGTTCACCGGGAACCGCCGCGATTGTTTATGGAAAAACTGCATGTAGAAAAATTCTGAAAATTTGCGAACATACCAAAGTTGATGCGAGTCATTTAACCAAAATATTTTAAAGATGGCGGAACTTCCGGTTTTACCGCAAGTATGTATCAACTTGCTTATTTTAAATGGAACTCCCTATATATTACTATATTTTTAGATTCTACGTCTAATTCTAGGCATATTTCATGTACGCTGTCACATACCTCTCCTCAATCGTTTCTGACTTTAATGTTTTATATCAAAATTTGCGTTTACAAACCAAAAATTAATTTGAATTCTCAACTATTCAAAAATTTACTTGGTTTGTATATTTTTTATTTTAAGCTGGGTCCGTTTAAACAGTATTTATTCAAAATTGTCAAAAAAATTATAAAGAGAGTTTGAAAATTGGTATCAAAATAGTAGTTTTGAAAATTATCAAAGGTCAATTTTTTTAAATGGAACATACCGATTTTTATATTTTTATCTCATTTTGCATCTCATTGCGTCCTCTTGTTTCCTACCTGATCCAGCACAAAAAAAAACGTGATTCAAATATCTTGAAAAATGGCCTTCAAAAATACTTTTCAGAGAAATTTATACGATTTGAAACAATGTGTCCTGTTACGATACACTTTCAACTTGTTAGGATCTCTTTGCTCCCACCATAGAAATCTGAGGTAGTTACGATGGTCAGGGTTGACACTTACCATCAAAAATGCTTTCCACAATCACTCCAATATTGTGCTGTCTGAATCGACGAATAAGAAAGGGGGATTAATTTCAAAAGATTTTGTCCTTTTTCCAAACAGTCATTCAGCAACGGTTTTCCCTTTACTTTGCAGGACGCGTCTTAAACTGGTCCCACAGGGGTGGTGGGACTTTCTTTAAAGATTGGACGGTGAGGCAGATAATACATCCTAGTATTGTCACTGTCTACGACTTCATCGATGTTCCCTTCCTCTTTCCACTGATTGAAAACATTTTCATAATCTTGATGCTTTCCAGCCTCTTTCAGTTTCCGTACAGCTAAATTAAGTCTCTTCTCCGATACAAATCGATTGGTAGGTAAATCCGACCCAGGGAAGCTGAACTTCATATCGGTTATTTTGATTGATGCTGACAGTTTTCTCAAATGTCGCTTTGTAAGTAGATCCCTTTCTTCTTTCTGATTTTGGGAAATTAGTTCGGAAATACCTAATACCTCCAAGCTCCCGAAGTCGCTCACATTTCTTTCAGTACAGAGCAACGAGGTAGTTATGTTTGCTAGTTTCAATGGAATGTAAGTAGTGGAAGGGACTGCTCCAATGAGGGTTCAGCCAAGAACAGTTTCATGTGCCATTAGACCAGAACAAAGTTTATAGGTTTTTCCAGTCATTATCTTCGAGAACATGTCACCACCAATAAGTATTTCCACTTCCGGTCTTTCTTCTCCACAGTCTGAAATCTAGATCCTTTTCTCAGCAAACTCCATAACCAAGGGCCCCAGAGAGAGGCGAGGAATACTTTCACAAATTCTTGGCTGATCAACCAATATCACAGAAACGGAAGCTTTCTTATCCATTCACAGTAAGGTGACTTCATAGGAATTGTGTTTTACTACCCCAGTCATTTCTCCTCCGAAAATAACAAGTTGAATTTCTTCTGATGTAGTAGGTTGTAATTGCATATCTTCCACCAGGCTCTTCTTAATATAATTTCTTTGCGAGCCACTATCAATTAGCAACCAGCAAAGTTTGTAGTAGAATGTCACTTCCTCCAAGTTGGCAGGCCATATCAACAGAAGTTGCAGAAGACTTGTCGTCTTTTGGGGTGTCGTTTGGAGGAGTCTTCTTTTCAGATGTTGATTTCCTCTTTTCTTCTCGTTGGGGACACATGTTTGGAAAGTGGCTTCCATATATTGCACACTTAACTCTTGACTTGCAATGCTTCGCATAGTGTCCAGGTACTAAATAGTTAAAACATGCCCTCCTCTTGATGATGAGTTCCTTCTTCACTTCCTAGGGCAATTTTAAGGCTTTCATACAGGCTCCAGAGTTATGTTTTTCCTGCCAGCATTTACGGCGTTCCTCACTGGACACTAGACCATGCGCCGGGGCAACATTTTCATCTTTCTTATCTGTTTCTACCAAACCCTTGCCCAGCTAGTGTGATTCTTTCTTCCCCCTCCACCACTTCCCTGATAAACTCCATCAAATAGTGAAGGTGTGATGTAGAGGGATCAACTGCAATTTCTTCCTTTTTGAAAAGTGAACTCCGGTGCCAAGCCTTCAGATTATCTTCAGGTAAACAGGATTCCACTAAAGGAAATAACACATCAGCGTATTTGTCACCGGTGGCGTCAAGGTATTCCAAAGCACGTAAGTGAGACTCCAATGGATCATAAATATTGGGTAGACTAACTTTACCTTTTTCAGCTGTTATCTGCATAATAATCTTTAAAAATTCTCGAACGTAGACTTCAACTACGAGTGATTCTCTTCCAAATTTGCATTTAAGGGCGTCCACTGCTTTGTCGTAATTTGCTAGGGTCTGAGGATAACAGTTTTCTACTTCTGCTGCTCGAGATCCCTTTTCCATTGACTGTGAGAAGTACTGGAACTTGTCACTGTAGTTGAGATCTGCATCTTCATTTATCTTTGAGAACTGAGCCCAAAATGCCAGCCATTCCTTCACATCACCATTAAACTTTTTTATTTCAATTTTAGGGAGTCGATAGGTTCGTTGTAGGGGTAGTTCCACTTCCGCGTGCACCGGTCAGCTGCAGAAGATCTTCAGCTTGATCCCTGGCAGCGATATACTTTGTGTCGTAGCTGCTAATTTCTTCATAATCTTTCTCTTCAACTTCTTAAGTAACGTTATCCACCACCAGCTGAGTTTTCACCTTGTCATATCACCAGAGAATTGTGATGTTTGCTAATTAGTTCCAACATAGTCTTCACGTTGTGCAGGTCTGGATTCTCTAATTTAGATTAATAATTTATTTCCGTTGCCAGTTTAGTGATTTGAGTCCTTACCAAACTTATCACGTCGTGGGGTCACCAATAACTCTGCCTGTAGGAGATATGGCACCGTACTAGGCTATCTAAACACCTCCAATAATAATAGTTGATCTAACTGAATGATGATAAATGGACTGACTTAGGTAAGTATTTAAAACAAAACTTACTGACACATCCACAAGTAAAATACAAAGAATTGATAAGCTTTATTTAATTGAACTGTATATAATCATTTCACAGATAATCTTTCTTTTAAAACTAAAAAAATTGACACACCTATATCTATGAACTAGCAAGCCAGCATGCTACGCATGAACCATAATTGGCTTCAGCACTTACATTAACATTCATCAGTAGACTAATCAATATAAATGCAGAGTACATGGAATTCGTAAAATGATTCGAGAGCAGGTGTGCGCTCGCACAAGTCATTAACATATTAATAAAAGATACTAGAGTATTTTATGCAGTTATAACCACAACAACGATTGTTTTTAATTAGGTATTACTTTAGTTTAAGATGGCAATTGAATTCAATTGAATGAAGTTATTATCACGGTCATGTTATATTTTATGTGCATGTGACACCTACCACCAAAATGCTAATCTAAGATTTAAAAAATAATAGTCACAATTTTACAAAATCTATTTGTAATATTTGTACTACTTCTGTTCAATAGATGTCACCTTAAAAATAATTTTTCTTGATAACTTTGTAATTATATATCAGAATTTAATAAATACATGTTTAACGTAATCTAAAGTAACATAAAAAGTATTAAATATAATTTTTTCATATAATTATTGAAATTATTTTATTTTGTTGACGTCAAAAAGTCTGAAAACAGAGATTTTTGTGTCCGTTATTCTGGTCCTTCATTCATTATTTTTTGTTTAAATTTTGTTTTAGGAATTACACGGAACCTTTAACAATAATTTGATGCATTAAAATATTCATAGAAATGAAGTTATCTAAAAATTAAACTGACCCATTTTACGTCTCAAAAACATAATTTGAAACGCCATCTTAAGTAGTGTGCAATCGACCGTTAGAGATAAAGTGTGCTCAGGACGTTTTTCTTAAATTATTAAAACTAACTTATGCAATAATAATAATCTGATCTGGTACTAGACCGAAGAAGCACCCGCAAGGTAAGGGTGCGAAACGTCTCCAATAAACTAGAACTGGTTGTTTGTCCACTTAACTTAAAGTTTCGTACCTTCCGGGCAAAAAAAATAAAAATAATAATATTTGTTTATAAAAACAAGAAACAATATATTACAGTTAAAATGCGTGGTATTTACCGTTGGTAATAAGAAAAATAACGCATTATGTATACACTCAGTATACTATTGGCGCGGAGTAATAAACCTGTCAGAATTATCGAATCTCCCGTATTGCAGTGGCGTAGGTACCTGATACATTTGGAAAATCATATTGTTTAGTAGGTAAATGTACTGACGATAGTACAATACTACTTTATTTTATATGAATTCATATATTATGTGGTTATATGTTATTTATTTTATTTGTATAGTAGATCACATTACAAATTTTACTTCTTACGTATTATATACCATTATTTTTGTATCTTGGTATAATACCCACATCTACGGCTATGATTCTCGTTTCGTCAGTACCTGGGCTGATGGCAACGTGTTTACACAGATTAAACTATTGTTCTCAGACCCTAGATGGGTCGATATACTGCAAACAGCACAATGATCGTATTTTGGTTAGAATTTATTGGTTTTACTTAACCGTAGAAGTACCGCTTTCACAAGAAAATAAAGAATTATTTCAAGCAATTATGATTTATTACTCCGCGCCAATAGTATACAGTTTTGTATTATAACAAGTAATTATCTACCATTTCGAAAATCACCTCAGCAGTTGATGTCATAAATCTATATTCTTCAACAACAATACATTTTTCTGTTACACCGAGTGTCGTATTTGTAGGTACATGTTGCAAATGCAACAACTTTAGGTATGGTATGAATGACTTGAAGTTTCTTGATTGCGCGCGCAAATTTTCAGTTTCTGCCGACAGATAGCGTAGCTGCAGGAGAGTTCTAAAATGGCGCTTGTAAGTGATATATGTTACAAGCAGTGTATATCAACACATTAACCAAACTCAAGAAGCGGCACCATAAATGCAGGTGATGGCTTGCTATAACACGATAACACTCGGCCTCACACCAGTTTTAGGAGTTCTGAACACATCACGAAACAGTGTTAAACAGTGTTACCCCTCGGACTTCCTTGAACTATTAATGGATAGCATTTGTGGAAGACATTTTGGGGGACGACGAGGAGGTGATTCGCGCAGTGAGGAAATGGCTTCATGATCAAGAAAAGGATTGGTACCGACAAGGTATGAAATGCCCTTGTGTCTCGCTAGAACTGAAGGAAATTATGTAGAAAAATAGGCTGTGTAGATAAAACCTTTATTGTGTGCAATTCTCATTATGTTCTATAAACAATTGTTGAAGAAAAAAAAAATGAGGTGCATTACTTTCTGCGCGGCCCTCCTATATTACTTTAGACTGATATGGAGATTTTCTGAAACACGAAAATTAATAATCATTTTGTTTGAATCAATTGGTATTAATTAACATTGCATAAGAGAAGAAATAATAAAATTAATTGAGAATAGAATAAGAAATTAATTAATGAAGTACGAATGAGTGATATTTTAATTAGGGTATATACATTAAAACTAAAAAAATACTTAAGATGCAAGAAAAAGCTTCGTGCACAGATGTGGTATGTTAACCAATAAAATTCGACACGTGTTACAAAAATCTATCCGAAATACTTTAATACCACTAGAGATGCATCTGCATCTTCAACTTGGATGATTGTATTTTCATCATTAATACCTCCAAAGCTGTTACTAAATTTGCTAATTAAATTTATAAACATTTTTTTGATCCAGTTAAAGCATTCAAGTTTTTCATTCTTTTTGCATATATAAACACATATCCGTATTTGTGTTAATCTTCTTAAATTAGAAACTGCCGCTCCGCAAAGCGCGTTAAATTCCCATAAAAATAGTTTTAAATTTAAACACATCCGCATTTGTTGTACAAAAAACTTATTGTCACAATTAAAACTTTTGCAATTTCATTTCACACATGGTGCATTGAACTTAAATCGCTTTTAATTATTTAGGGTAAATTGTAATGTTTCAATTATTTATTAAAGACAAAAACGCAATTGAACTGTTTAGGTACGGGGTTAGGCATCGTTTAAGATCACAAATTGGTGATTATACGCTTGACTAATGAACGGTAACTTGTTTACTACACGGACGCTTTTGTTCAATAATTAAATTGCCTTACCAAACACTACGAAATTTTCGTTAGGAATTAACATTTAAAGAAATGGTAAATAACAACGGAACAAAAACATAAGAGAGTTATAAACGGCTGGATAGGCTACAATATATTTTGTTAAAATTTGACAGTTAATTTTGGTACAGCGCCGGAGGAAAGCAATCATTTTAATTAACTTATTATGTACAAGTCGACACTTGAAAGTTGTTTAAATTATTTTTATCTGCGATTTAAATAAGTAGGTTGTTATATTTGTCTAAAAAATATGAATAATTACAAATTTTCTTAATATTACCTAATATTGTATGTTATCAATGTTACATTTTTGAAAATAATATTTGAACATACCAAAGTATCCATAGTAATAACCAAAAATTTCGATTAATGTTACTGATTAAACACCGTGTGTCCAAAATTGACCAAAAACTTCCGCATTTATTTTATTTTTTTACAATCGATGCCTATACATGAATTAACATAATATTAATCAAAAACTATGGGAAACAGTCGCCTAAAAATAGAAGTATTCATTGCATAATAAGCAAACGAAATCACAATGTACACTCATGAAATTTAAAACTTGGACACCACAATTTCTGTAAACAAAAGTTTGCACATTGTGAAGCGGGCTTAAGGGTATCATTTACAATTCTAACAGCAGGTAGTCTCAGCAGGGGTTATCTTATAGAAGGACTGGAGAATGAATCATTACACTAAGCACGTTTTAGAAAATAGGTAATTTACGTTGCTTACTTAATTTTTTCTTTAAAGAATATATTTGAAGGTATCGCTAATTAAACACCATAGCTCGATTAATTATCGAATCAAAATTTTGTTTAGGAAATGTTTACAAAATAAAATTAGAAATAATTTTGATTTAAAAAACGTCTACAAGCAATAACTTTTAAATTAAATCAAAAACTAAACATGGTTATTTGGGTTGACTGATTATTACTTATTTTTAAATAAATCTAACCTACTAATTATTGTAAGTTATTAAAAAAAATCATTAAACTCTATTCATAATATTTAGTCCTTACAAAATGTATATTTTATGACGTTTCATTTTTTCTGTAGTTAATATAAAAAGTGAAAATAAAAACTAAGGCAATTCTTATTGTCAACGTATATATTTAGTTTTTGACAAGAATTTATTACATAATTATAATTAAGATACCAAGTTATAGTTTAAAATTAAATGAAAACTTTTTTTTAAATAAAGGTATTACTATATAAATAAATATAAGAAATCAATAATGGGTGTGACCTCCATTATTATTGATACATTCTTGGAGGCGTCTGCTCATTGACGCTATCAAGGTATCAATATAATTAATATTAATCGTTTCCCATGCGGTATCAATGGCTGCAATTAGTGCATTACGGTTTACTGGTATAAAATTTGGCCCTTGTTGTCTTCGGATAACAGCAAGTATTCGAGCCCAAACATTTTCGATAATGTTAAAATCTGGGCTTTTTGCTGGCCAGGGTAACAGCTCCAAGTTATTTTCTCGTATGTTGGGCTATCGATGGACGTCTTGATTCCTGCGTATTTAGATATTTTGGAAACTATTATGAAACCTTCAGTCGGTGTTTTATCCAGACGAAGATTGATAATTTTCAACAAGTAAGTTTCTTATTTCACTATACTTTCAAAAAAATAGTTCGGGATCTGTTGAATTAGTTATTTTCTCGTATCCAATTGCGCACAACCCGCGAAGTATGAATAGGGGCGTTGTCCTTTAACAACAAAAATACATTGTGAAAATGTTAATTCAACAGATCCCGAACTATTTTTGGAGAAAGTATAGTGAATAAGAATACTTACTTGTTGGAAAATATAATCTTCGTCTGGATAAAACACTTCGACTGAAGGTTTCATAATAGTTTCCAAAATATCTAAATACGCAGCAGAATCAAGACGTCCATCGATAGCCCAACAAACTCCTGGACCCCGCGCTAACCCAACCCCACACATTCACAGAAAAATAACCACTTCGTTTTTTAGGACATATGTGATTATTTTCGTAACGAGTTCCTTCCATTCTAAAAACTTTTAGTGGTCCATCGTTGCGGCTATTGAACGTTTTTTCGTCGCTAAAAATCACTCGATTCCAAAATTCCAAAGGTTCGTTCACATATCGCCTTACAAATTCCAGACGACGTCTCATATTTTCGTCACTGAGAACTTCTTTCGCAGCAGCATTATACTTCTTTATTCCCATCTCCTTTAATCTTTTTGTGCAGTTATACGGCATCCGGGAAAATGTGTATCTGCTATAGCCCTGGAGTATGTAGCAAATGGTTGTTCTGTTACGTAATGAAACAACTCGAGATCTTGAGCACGTGTAGATACTTTAGGTCTACCACTTCCGATGGCTCTTTCCAAAGTGTGTTCAAGATTCCATTTTACTCGGTAATGCCCTACGGTGCTTTTGGTATATCTAACATACGTGAAATTTCACGCACGCTACGGCCCGCCGCTAATTCCGAAACAATCCGCGCTTTCAAATCAGCACCGAGATGAGGTGGCATTTTCACAACACTTGAAATTTTAAACTAAAATGGAATTTACATTTCTTACTTTATTTATTGGTTCACACTACCCCTTCTCAAACAGTAGGTAATTGTTTATTTATTACATACTTCTAATGACCAATGTAACAACCCTTAGAGCAATATGACTCAAAGGAAGTAAATTAAACAAGCAAGGATATTCTATTGTTATTGAAACTTATTCATAAAGTAAAAGCCATTTCCTTATAATGCTAATGGACAGGATTTTCTTTTAAGTATTAAGATTACAATAGAGGACTTATAAACTTTCGAAAATATCTAATTATAAATATTTACACTGCAATTGCGCTTTTTCCTTAATAATTTCTTAGCAATAACATACACGTTCTTGGTTTTTAAGTTGTCATAAATTTGATATGATATAAATTTGTGTTTCTAATATTACATCACAAACTAATCTTTATTCGCCAAAAATTGTTGCTTAAGTTGTAAAGCTTCGTACACACCTGAACAACAAACCGAGCAACAAACATAACAACGAACCGAAAGTCAAACAGAACGACAAACGATCTTTTATGATTTCCACAATCCGAACAACAAACGGAACGTTTGTGCTGTTCCCATAATTATTTTCAGTAGTTTTCAGTTCATATATATTTATTATTGAGAAGAGAAAATTGCGGAAAACAAGAAGATAGTGCCAACCAAATTTTTACGCACAAAGAAGAGTAAAAATTATAATTTACTTCGCTTTTTTTTATTTTGGAAATTTCCCGCCCAAATGATGCTAATAGGGACATCATTTTTTTCTTGCATTCTTAAACACTGATTAATTTAAAACATTTTTCTTCTGTCAACTCCATAATATTACCTAAAACACAACAAACCCACAAAAGGGAGGACAAAAATAAATAATTTAATTCTCCCGCATAAGTTTGTTCGCCGTTTTGTTTAGATTCGTCCAAACCTGCAAACGCATTCGCGCGCATTTTCTTTGATGTCGGAGAAAAAACCGACAAGTTGCGGGAACGCCGCAAACCGTTCGTGGAACAATCAGGACTTGCGAATCTGTTCTAAAATTCGTACGTAGCACCGTCCAAATTAATGTTCCGATTGCCGTTCGGTTCGTTGTTCTGTTTGTTCCTCGGTTTGTTGTTCAGGTGTGTACGAAGCTTTACAATAAGCATATTAATATGAACTATATCTTATGAAAGGAGAGTTATGTAACTATAATTAACGACTTAACGTTACGCTAGTAGATTTCATTTACTATTTACACATATTTTCTTGGAACATTCGATAATTAACTATCGGGATATGATGACCCTATACTTCGCAGGTTGTGCGCAACTGGATAGACAGATATACCAAAAAGCACCGTAGGGCATTACCGAGTAAAATGGAATCTTAAACACACTTTGGAAAGAGCCATCGGAAGTGGTAGACCTTTAGTATCTACACCTGCTCAAGATCTCGAGTTGTTTCATTACGTAACAGAACAACCATTTGCTACATACTCCAGGGCTATAGCAGATACACATTTTCCCGGATGCCGTATAACTCAACAAAAAAAATTAAAGGAGATAGGAATAAAGAAGTATAATGCTGCTGCGAAAGAAGTTCTCAGTGACGAAAATATGAGACGTCGTCTGGAATTTGCAAGGCGATATGTGAACGAACCTTTGGAATTTTGAAATCGAGTGATTTTTAGCGACGAAAAAACGTTCAATAGCCGCAACGATGGACCACTAAAAGTTTTTAGAATGGAAGGAACTCGTTACGAAAATAATCACATATGTCCTAAAAAACGAAGTGGTTATTTTTCTGTGAATGTGTGGGGTTGGGTTAGCGCGCGGGGTCCAGGAGTGTTGGGCTATCGATGGACGTCTTGATTCTACTGCGTATTTAGATATTTTGGAAATTATTATGAAACCTTCAGTCGAAGTGTTTTATCCAGACGAAGACTATATTTTCCAACAAGTTAGTATTCTTATTTCACTATACTTTCTCCAAAAAATAGTTCGGGATCTGTTGAATTAACATTTTCATAATGTATTTTTGTTGTTAAAGAACAACGCCCCTATTCATACTTCGCGGGATGTGCGGAATTAGATACGAGAAAATAACTAATTCAACACATCCCGAACTATTTTTGGAGAAAGTATAGTGAAATAAGAACACTTACTTGTTGGAAAATATAATCTTCGCCTGGATAAAACACTTCCAGTGAAGGTTTCATAATAGTTTCCAAAATACCTAAATACGCAGCAGAATCAAGACGTCCATCGATAGCCCAACAAACGAGAAAATAACTTGGAGCTGTTACCCTGGCCAGCAAAAAGCCCAGATTTTAACATTATCGAAAATGTTTGGGCTCGAATACTTGCTGTTATCCGAAGACAACAAGGGCCAAATTTTATACCAGTAAACCGTAATGCACTAATTGCAGCCATTGATACCGCATGGGAAACGATTAATATTAATTATATTGATACCTTGATAGCGTCAATGAGCAGACGCCTCCAAGAATGTATCAATAATAATGGAGGTCACACCCATTATTGATTTCTTATATTTATTTATATAGTAATACCTTTATTTAAAAAAAAGTTTTCATTTAATTTTAAACTATAACTTGGTATCTTAATTATAATTATGTAATAAATTCTTGTCAAAAAACTAAATATATACGTTGACAATAAGAATTGCCTTAGTTTTTATTTTCACTTTTTATATTAACTACAGAAAAAATGAAACGTCATAAAATATACATTTTGTAAGGACTAAATATTATGAATAGAGAGTTTAATGATTTTTTTTAATAACTTACAATAATTAGTAAGTTAGATTTATTTAAAAATAAGTAATAATCAGTCAACCCAAATAACCATGTTTAGTTTTTGATTTAATTTAAAAGTTATTGCTTGTAGACGTTTTTTAAATCAAAATTATTTCTAATTTTATTTTGTAAACATTTCCTAAACAAAATTTTGATTCGATAATTAATCGAGCTATGGTGTTTAATTAGCGATACCTTCAAATATATTCTTTAAAGAAAAAAATTAAGTAAGCAACGTAAATTACCTATTTTCTAAAACGTGCTTAGTGTAATGATTCATTCTACAGTCCTTCTATAAGATAACCCCTGCTGAGACTACCTGCTGTTAGAATTGTAAATGATACCCTTAAGCCCGCTTCACAATGTGCAAACTTTTGTTTACAGAAATTGTGGTGTCTAAGTTTTTAATTTCAAGAGAGTACATATAGAGTCCATTCTGTTTTTATTTGCAACCGCCTAATCACGAGAATTATCCTATAGTTTACACTCTGCTGAATATGAATTGAAGTGTCATAAGTACTTGTTGTCATAAGTTGAAGTAGGTTAAAGTAAGAAAAACCTCATAATACGTCTGTGATTCAAAATAAACATCGAGTTTGTCAATTAACGTCAAGTTCAATTATTTTGCCTATTATTTATTGTTATTTGGGTTCTTTCTTACATGAACTACTACTACTATAATTGTAAAATGGGTTGTAAAAAATAACAAAGACTATACATAATATTATCTTAACCCTTTACTGCGTGATTTTGTTGTTTTTAATCAAAAAAATCTCCCTTGTGGAAAAAAATGACACAGATTACGAAAAAATAGTTAAAAATTATTATTCAAAAATTTTTGAAAAAATACAAAAGTTTAGTTTGTGACAAATTAGACACAACATCAAATTATGATATCATTCTGTATAAATCTTGCATAACAATTTCTTTCTTTATTAAAGCACAGTGGTCCTATGAGAAATTAAAAATTGATATTGTTGCGATTAATATTGAAAATGCAAAGCAGTGTTTTTTAATTACGCGTCTAAAACAAAGCTATTTTAGCACCAAAAAAAGTGCTAAGATGGATTTGTTAGGAGCTTTAACCGGACAGTGTATTTTATTTACTTAGAGTTGGTAGCGCCAAATGTCATTTGTACTTTTTGTACATCATGAAGTGTAATAAGACTAACCTTTAAATTATTAGCGTTTCGTTTATTTACAGTTCATTTAACATTATTTATTAAACACACAATTATTATACAGTGTGTCCGTAAAGTATGGAACAAATTCATTTTAGCTAAACAGACCATTTTAAGAAATAATTCTGAAACACGTCGATTTTTGATTTTAATTTACCGTATTTTAAAATAATAATCTTATATACAGGGTGAATTACTTTCGAGTAATGACGTCACCGTCATTTTTTTTTAATGGAACAACCCTATTTTGTGTCAATTTTCGGATTACTCTAGCTGAGCTGATTCCAAAAATGTATCACATGTTGATTCCAATTGGTACAGGGTGGACAAAAATACAATAGCTTTGTGTGTGCTCATAAAGTAACGCATAACATTCTTTATTAGTTAAATTAACAATATTATCAAAAATACTTATTGTCTAGCGGCAATTGGTTTAAATGTAACACCCTGTAGTTTGTTAATATTTAGATTAATAAAAATGAGATGTTTCCAAACATGTTTGGTACTTGTGGTCTAGTAGACAGAATATGAAAGAAATTATTTCTTATCGATTTAAAAAAGTTCGAACATTTATAAAGTAATGTATTTCATCATGTCCGCTAGACAATAAGTATTTTTAAAAATATTGTTAATTTAACTAATAAAGAATGTTATGCGTTACTTTATGAGCACACACAAAACTATTGTATTTTTGCCACCCTGTACCAATTGAAATCAACATGTGATACATTTTTAGAATCAGTTCAGCTAGAGTAATCCGAAAATTGAAACAAAATGGGGGTGTTCCATTTTAAAAAAATGACGATGACGTCATTACTCGAAAGTAATTCACCCTGTATATTAGATTATTATTTTAAAATACGGCAAATTAAAATCAAAAATCGACGTGTTTCAGGATTATTACCTAAAATGGTCTGTTTAGCTAAAAATAAATTTGTTCCATACTTTACGGACACACTGTATAATAATTGTGTGTTTAATAAATAATGTATACATTAATAGTTACAGTGGAACCACTCAATTTACATTAACACCAGATAAACTTTGGTTTTCCGCTGTGTTTTGATTATCATTGCTGTGACCTGTACCTGTGGCTATAATGTACTCAAGATGTGGTTTTGATGAAGTAGGGCAACCAGGTAAACTTAAATGAGCCTGTTGAGGTTCAAGCATTTGTGCAACTTCAGTTTTTTTTTAAGGAAACATCAATATAGCCCTCCGCTACAGTAGAGGAGTTCCAACCTCCATGTTGTTTTATCGTCAACAAATCACCACCTTGATTGGCTATATGAGACGCACTTGACCTTCTAAAATAATGCCCTGTGAAAAATGCTGGGTTTGGTAAGAAAAGTCGCAATATTTCTCGACACTTTTCCCATACTATTAATCCCAATAGGACTATTTACACAACATCCATTACGATAAGTTAGGAAAAAATGCTTGTGTGTTACTTTGTTAGGCCTCAAGGAAGTATACTTTTTAATTAAATTAATCCAATTTGAATTAGTTATTAAGAACTGTCTTGGAATATTGGTTTTTGTTTTAGGCACCGAAACAACAATGCAATCGGTTTTAATTTCAATATCATCCACAGACATGTTAGTTAGTTCTTCGCACCGACATGCTCCACTATAACCCATTATCAAAACAATCTGAAATTATTTAATTATTATATACAATAATTGACAAAAAAATTTACACTTGCTTTCAAATATTTTTTTTTATATTTCGCAATTTCTATAGCATTGTTCCCGTATTGTACACGATACGGAAATAGAAGCTCTTTCCGTACTGTTTTAGGGATTTTATAAATTTTAGTGTATAACCAAATAATTTAGTTTTAATTTTGACGTAAGGAAATTAAGTGAGGTTTTGTTTGGTTAGTTCTTATTAAGTAGATTTTAATATTCAAAAAAAATTTAATGTTAATTTATGAAACAAAACTAAACAAACAATATTCTTCCATCGACCGCGCATTTATGACTTACATTAATGTAAACAAAATTGATTTTAGTATAGGCAACTATACATACATATTGCCGTTTTATCTTCAATCAACTACAACATGAAAGTATAAATAAAAAATCTGTCGTAATTTGTAGCAAAGCAAATTTTAATAATAACAAATCGACATTAATCTACAATTGTAATAAATCTTTAATTTGTTCACAATGATTTTTAAGACATTTTTGTACTGTATGCAACATTCCAATAATAACGTTTAATAACATGTTAAGGGTGTTCAGGTCATCTATTTTACAAAGTATTCTCTCACGTAGTTCTTCAATATTATTTACTCATTGTTCAAAAGTTAGATTCTTTAAGTAAGGCTGTAAGAAAAAATCAAAACTATAAAAAGTAAACATTCCGACTTCTGAAAAGATCTTTTGGAGGTGAAGCGGAACCACTTTAACAAAATGTTTTTTGTAAACTCCAGATGCACGTGTTTGTGAAATTATAGAACGGTAAATGTAAAACCAAACTTCATCGATAAGGAGTCTTAAGCAAATATGTCTCTGATAAAAGTGTTGCAAAGCCATTGACAGTATTGAATATGTGCAGAATAATTGTCTCAATAAGTTGGTAAACTGCTTGCACACAGTAAGGATATAAATATTATAATAATAATAATAATAATAATAATAATAATAATAATAATAATAATAATAATAATAATAATAATAATAATAGTGCCTTTATTAGGTTATGTAACAAAAATTCAAATGTACATTAAAGAAATAATACAGAAATAATAATAAGATATACAAAATAAAATTTAAATTAAAAATAATATAAAAATAAGAAAATTCATTGTTACTAACCCAATGGGCGAAGTTCAGATGCTAAAGAGAGACAATTCTATTTAGCTCTGGTCTACCACTTAACCCATTTAATTGTAATATATATACATATCTCTTTTTGTCATATAATATGTACAGTTTAATTTTTCTAAGCGATTCCGATCCTACATGATGTGCTTTATATTATTTAACATTGTTGTGATAATAACATTTGGTATAGTGTTCTCTTAAATGTATATAAATTCATGGACTTTATATTAGTTGAAAGTGAGTGTTATATTTTGGCTATGGTATAGGAATAAGAACGTTCAAATAGCGTTGTTTTATGTAATGGTGGAATGATTAAGTGAGAATATCTCGCGTTTGTACTAAAATATATCTTATTATGTAGATAAGAAGGTGTACTAATTAATATGACTTTGTGGTATAAAGTGGCTGTATAAAAAATACCTTCTCTGTGTTATATTTAACCACTTGACTTCATTTAACTTGTGTGAAATGCAGTCATATTTTCTAATTCCAAAGATTAAGCGCAAACAGGAGTTCTGCATTCTCTGAATTCTCATTTTATCAGCGCTGTCTAGCGCAGGTCCATATACGGCATCACAGTATTTAAATTGAGAGAGGACCAAAGATTCACAAAGCAATATTTTAATTTTTTTGCTTAGAATGCTGCGATTGTTGAAAATAAGTTTAAGATTAACAAAAGCTTTCAGTATAATGTACCGTAAATCCGTATCTATTTTAAGTCCTAGGTTTTTATGGATTCTTCTAAAAGGAATTATTGTATCTTTTATTACAATTTTAAGTTTGCTTTTGTTAAGCTCTCTTACTTTAACTCTGCCGAATAACATAGCATAAGACTTCAGCGGATTAATTGTGAGACCATGTGCTTCGGATGTTTGAATAATATTATTTAAATCATTACAAATGCATTCGTTTGCTGCAATTATACCGTGTTCTGTAAAATGGTATTGTAATTGTATATAATCTGCGTATTGATGGAATATCAAATTGTCTAAACATTTGTTAAAATTACAGGTATATATGGTAAACAGAATTGGTCCTAGCACTGAGCCTTGTGGTACACCAGACAATAACGTTAAATGTTTCGACTTTTCATTTTTGTACCTAACCTGTTGATATCGACCTGTAATAAAATTGTTTATAAGTATATTTGCCTCGTCACTAAATCCAACGTAATGTAGAATGCTACCTAATAGTTTGTGACATATTCTGTCGAAAGCCTTAGAGTAATCTAATAGAATTAAAGTAGATAATTTACCATTATCTAATGCATTATAAATCTCATCAGTAATGTTTAATAGTGACATAGTGCAATTGAATCCAGACCTGAATCCTGACTGAGTTGCTGGCAATATTTTATTGCTTTCTAGATGAATTTGAATTTGTTCAGCGATAGCCTTCTCCAAAACTTTAGACAGTACAGGAAGCAAACTTATAGGTCTTAAGTCATTTAAAGTTTTTGGCTGATTCTTTTTCGGAAGGGGTATAACCAATGCAGACTTCCATTTTTCTGGAAAGGTGCTGATGTATAGGGAATAATTAATTATAAAGGTTATATAAAGCGTTGGAAAAGAACAACATATGTTATCTTTCTTCGGTATAATGCGACAAGTCATTATATAAAGTGCAACTTGTTCGAGATGTGCTTAAGTTACATCCATGATATATCAAACATTGTCAAACGCTTTTGGTGTTGTCTTTGTAGGTAGACTATTATATTGATTAAGCACCAATCCATTCCCACAAAAAAAGTTAGTCTTCTTGTTTTGCTGTGATGAAAACTATTATAATTCGACAAAACAATCGAAATTGAGTAATTTAATTCTTCATCAACTTGGTGAGCTTATATTAAAATACTGTTGGCAATAAAAGACGAAGCTCTCACAAAAAGTAGAAACGATGAAGTTAGGTTATAAATTTGTGGTTGTGGTGCGTTCACAAAAGCATTTCTTCTCTAGAATTATTAGAGTATATAATTTTATTAAAATTACAAAGTACGGTCGACGGAAAAGTTTTGTAACTAACTCGTGAATTAAACGGTGATTAAAAATCTCAACACATTATTTTGAAGATAGCAAACTTTCAACAGCATTTGTTGCTAACTTTATTAGGATATCAACTACTCTACCAACATAGCTTTAAACCAAAAAAAAACACTAGATCATGTATTATACATTTATTTCTTGAAGCAAATTTTTGCAAAATAGAAAAAATAGTATGAAAAACACGTGTCACTTTGTCTTCGTGCGACAAAAAGTGTTGTTGTGACACTTGTTTTTCAATATACTATTTATTATCGGCTTTGTTAATGAATTCATTAATGTCATTTTCTTCTAAAATTTTGGACTTTTTAAAAAGGCCTGCAACTTCTTATATTTCAATATATCTACATCTTTGTGTATAGATAAGCATCACCGCAACATAGAGTAGGTACTCCACATAGTAAAAGATTTATACTTTTTGCTTTCCAATTGAAAGTATGCAAGTAAAATATTCTCCAAAATAGCTTCTATATTGTTTTCGACACACCAGTTTTGAAATTTCAGGCAACGTGCTTCATATTGGGATCGAGACTTGTTTGGCAGTAAATTATGTACAACTTCTTGTGCAATTTCTCAAATTTCAGGAGGAGTTAAGGAAATATCGTCTTTCATGATTTTACAGTGATACACAAATAAACATATAAAATGGAGAAATTTGAAGTATTAAATTAAATTTTCCACAGCCCTCTAAAATTGTTTTATTTGAAAAGTTGCCAACTACTTGAAAAAAAAACCTAAGTACTAATATTGAATTTTTTACTTTTAAGTAAAGTAATTGTCGCTAAATAGAAAAAATAGTATAAAGCACTTGTTCCAGAAGGCTATTCTAACACTCATTTCGAATTCGTATTGAAAAATATGCCTTCTGTAACGTGTACTTTAATATACTATTCTACGATCTAAGCAAACCAAGGTTAAATATTTAAAGAAATTGCTACTTTTAATGTAGGTGTAAAAATATTTAATAATCAATATAAACTGAAACTAGATTCACCAATATTGGCATCCGTCATATACCATTTGAGGAAGTATTCCCTTAACAACTACATTTGCATATATTGTTTTGTCATTGATACATTTTTATTATACATTTGTAAATAAATGTATCACATTATTGATATTATTATAATGTGCATATCTATAAATGATAACTATAACTTTGGTCAACCAGTCTAACATTTCCCTATTTGCAAATGTTTAGCAAATACCCAAAAGGGAGTTCGTTGCTATCTCAAAATCAGCAGTTTAAATCACGTTGACGACAGACATTTGTATATAGTAACAGTGCGGTGATGGTGTTAATTAATGTTGTTTTATTTATGTAAAATTCTGACGTGCAACATCGATGTAAAATCTGTAGTTATTAACCATAAGTATTATACTGTATAAGGAAATATCTTGATATTTCGTGTATGGTTTGAGATTACGTACCTGTAATAAAACTTTTTGACTAGTAAGCTTTTTTCTTTGAAGAAAAGTAATCAATTATTGTGTATGCAATAAATAAACGATTTCCCGGTATATCCGGAAAATTTACATCTGTTTCGAGCATAGTCTGAAAAATGGTCTAAACCATGTCTACGTATTTCTTCAAAAAAAATTATGATTGACTAAATAGTATTAGATAATCGTACTGCCACATTACTTGAGCTTCCTAAATCCGATAAGTTGTCAGAAACTGTACTGCTTTGTGCGCCCGCAAAAATTTCAAAATCATAGCTAAATCCACTACTCCCACTGAGAACGAAGTTTTAAAAACCCCACTTTTGTGGTTTTTTGGGTTATATTGCTTATATTGCATTTCGTAAGTATGATCTGTTCATCCACTGCCAAGTACTCTTCTTTTGGTACCAGAAGAAATTTGATTGTCGTTATTATTAAAATGTAAAAATTGTTTAATTTCTTCCCATCTATTACGAGTCAAAACGTTAGAAACCGGTGGATATCCTAGCGTTGAAGACCAATAATGTCTACATTGTGGCAATTGAATAATGGACATATATATATATATATATATAACAGTCTTCCAATAAATTGTTCCATTTCATTCGCGTGTATAATAGCGGGTTTATTTGGTCGAGTTTGCTCCGAGAATAAATTTGATTGGTCCGTGACATATTTAATGAGATCTTTGGGAAATAAATAATAGAAGAAATCCAAGGGGCTTTATAACTGCTCAATTTTATCTACCATACGATTGTTTCCTCTAAATTCTATGTCATTTGGATTTATTTTCAAATTACTTTTTTTTCCATTTGCCAGGTTTTAATTTTTCAACCATTCAAAACAATGGTATGTCTTCTTCTGATTCAGAAGATAGGTCACTTTCTGATATAATACCATAACTTCGAGGTGCGTCATCATCACCGTCAAAGTCGCTATCAGGTACCAAAACTTTTTTAAATCGTCCATGTCATCATCTGAGAAATTACTACATCCACTTTTGTCGTCAGAAATCTCTTTAACATGAGCAACATTTCCATAAAACTTTTTGGGATCCATCTATGAAAAAATAACATATCAACCCTAACAGCCCGTTGTTCTACGCCAGTCGAAAACGCATGATGTGACATTAATAGCACAAAGTTCATTTTTGCAAAAATAAGGGTTTGTACTTACGATTTTTTAATGAAGTTGCTGCCAAGATATCTATGAAAGTCTCACAATTTCGTGAGATTTTTTTGAAGATAAAGAAACACCTATTTATAACTAAAGAACGCCATCAAACATCACCAACTCAAACACACATGCAAATTCTGCAAGATTTAACTTGATTATCGATTTTCAAAGGAAAAAAATCGACCCAAGCGAAAAATTGGTCAGATCTGGAAATCCATGTAATTCAGACCTGAATCTACAACTTCACTTAGAAAAATAATAAAAATTGGTTTGTTCCATATATAACAGGGCGTGCAATAAAGGGTTAACTTCATTTAGGTTTTCTTTTATTGCTAATAGTTTTACTCTAAACATTTGCAATTTACAGTGTCTGTGAAGCTTTATTTATGTTTTTTTCCACTACTGCTAACATTAATATCTATCATATTTAAATATATTGTACAAGTGTGTGAGCAGTTTTAGTTTTGAGATAATTTTCTGAGCTACGCCAAAAAATAGGATAAGATCACCTATGCTCCAATTTCTTTATTCTTTATACAAAAATCATCGAAAACAACGGCCATCACAAACTCTTCCTAAAATGGCTATCTTGTTCATAATGGTAACCAACGTTTCATCAAAACGGCCAACTTTTTGAAAAACGCCCACTTTCGTATACGTTCGCATCACTCACATATACCACATCTATTCTTTAACTAAGGTCATCGTGATGATAATGGTCGCCTTGTTCATATGAGTCACCGGCTCTTAAGCTTGAATGACATTATACAATTTGTGTCTATAAAATTTGACAAGTTTGAACGCTAGACGCACCTGAATAAACTTGGATAATATAATTCAGAGAAAGTTTTCAATTTAGATACTAGTTTAGAAACTAAGTTCGGACCTATTTTCTTTCCATGTTTCACTACTTGACTTACGCATTGACAGTAATTTTAGTGATACCAACGGTTGTCATATCAAAATTTAAATATATAAATAAAATGATCTATAAAAAAAAAAGTGGACATCGGAAACAACAAAAACTCTGATTACACTGTATGCATTCTTAACTTAAATTAATTTACATAACATTAATTTACATGACCGAAATGAAGAGTATCACGGTGTAATAACCACTTTTGGCTTCATAACCTACGGTTTTTTTGGTGGCATAGTTCATATATCTTAACAATTTTTAATAAACTTTATAACTTTTCAATTTTCCGTTTTCTACAAATTGACATAATTATTTCCATTTCTGCTGCGCAAAACGAATAATTTTAGAGACATCTAGGGATGTACACTCATGAAATTTAAAACTTGGACAATACAATTTCTGTAAACAAAAGTTTGCACATTGTGAAGCGAGCTTAAGGGTATCATTTACAATTCTAACAACAGGTAGTCTCAGCAGGGGTTATCTTGTAGAAGGACTGTAGAATGAATCATTACACTAAGCACGTTTTAGAAAATAGGTAATTTACGTTGCTTACTTAATTTTTTCTTTAAAGAATATATTTGAAGGTATCGCTAATTAAACACCATAGCTCGATTAATTATCGAATCAAAATTTTGTTTAGGAAATGTTTACAAAATAAAATTAGAAATAATTTTGATTTAAAAACGTCTACAAGCAAAAACTTTTAAATTAAATCAAAAACTAAACATGGTTATTTGGGTTGACTGATTATTACTTATTTTTAAATAAATCTAACCTACTAATTATGGTAAGTTATTAAAAAAAATCATTAAACTCTCTATTCATAATATTTAGTCCTTACAAAATGTATATTTTATGACGTTTCATTTTTTTCTGTAGTTAATATAAAAAGTGAAAATAAAAACTAAAGCAATTCTTATTGTCAACGTATATATTTAGTTTTTTGACAAGAATTTATTACATAATTATAATTAAGATACCAAGTTATAGTTTAATACCTTCAAATATATTCTTTAAAGAAAAAAAATTAAGTAAGCAACGTAAATTACCTATAAAGAATATAACTGCATTAGCGATGTCTTGTATAGCACCAACCTAAAGTTATTTTTATCGTTTTTATGGCGAAAAGTTAGCCAGATGTTCGTTGTCATCGGCAATGTCTGAGTCATCGGATGTTGTCTTCATGCACTGCTTAGCAACTGACCTTAAGTACAGTCAATGTCTGGCTTGGTTTAAGCTGTCTGTACTATCACAACATTATAATGTGAGGAGAAAGCTTTCCCTGCTGCTGCGATATCCTCGTGTGTAGCATCAGGTTTGATGAATACAGACACCTTGTTCCTTAAACTGGAGTCCTTTTGGGGCTTATTGAAGGGTCCCTTTTTACCTTTTCCGAAGGGTGCGGAAGTCGTATCACATCCAGTTGCTGCGTGGAAAAACAATAGGTTGTGACGGAGATCTCCAAAGGCGCTGATTAGCTCCTCATTGCTGAAAACCCGAAGTGTCGCATTCTTCTTTCCGGGTATTAACATCCGTACATTCTTTTCAGGGTAAGACGTAGTGGCCATTAAAACAAGAAGGTCGGTGTCCTCGCCAATTATTCAACTGAGTCGGCCCCCTTATTAGAAGCTTGCACAGCTATCACAGCATCAGAGTCCCCGGGAGCTTGAATAACCTGGATTCCGGCTCTTGTAAGATGCCCCGACAACAGTGTGATGAACCGCAGCTTGTTTTTTATATTAGCCAGAAATACTTATCGGGATAATAATAACTATCTACAATATTATTTACTTACAGAAGTGATATGTGTGTCTTACGACATCTCGTGTAAATAGGGACAAGTATAAATAGTATAAACTAAGTAATGCCAACAGATAACTGTGACGACGATTGAATGTTTAAATGCAAATCGTTATCTAAGCGATAACTTAGAATGCATAACACACTCATGTCGATAAAGCCAAGTATTTCTGTACAGTAGCATACACGCACAAAAGAACACCTGATGCGCATTTAGCTCTTATTATGAGCTCATCAGAGGTGTATACTTAAGTGCGGATTACAACTGTACAAGAAGGCGGTCTTTTAAACTCTCGTGGCGCAATGAATATTTTTTTTGGGACGATTCAAACAAACAAATTATAACAATAACGGAAAAATCGGAGAAATAGTTTGACCGCTATGTTTGAAACAAGATAAAACAAAGTGGCGGCGGTTTTTCCAAGATGGCGGATTTTGCCAAAATGGGTTTTTTGGAACTTTTGGGATTTTAGTTAGGACATCATCCTCGACATTTGTGCCAATCTTCAGTTTGTTATTTCTAATATCCGGGTCAATATCTAATTTGACGGGTCTACTAGGCTTGTATGTCGTTTCTATATATTTGAAATGACGTGATGAATTTAGCCCCACTATAAATATGAAATTGATCAGCTGATATTTTCTATTTATAGTCAGATATAACTGTTTTTGCTTCTCGCTGGTCTCTACTGGTCTATAACTCATCCTCATTATTACACTCAGAACAAAAATATGATTCAAAACAAGCAAGAATTGAACAATATCGCCCCCCATTTTACAGTACTTCAATTTTCAGTGTTGGGACAGCTTGGCGCTGCCAAGTAACCCCCATTAATAATTACTTTGAGACAACCTGCCCTGTCAACCATTTATCTAAATTTCCAAACCCTAGACATATTATAGTATAGTATAGAAGAGATGACCCTAAAGTTTATGGTAATTGATTACACTCAGAATAAAAATATAGTTCAAAACAAGAAAGAATTGAACAATTTTGCCCCATTTTACGGTACTTCAATTTTAGGAGCTGGGACAGCTTGGAGCTGCGCCAAGTAACCCCAATTAGTAATTACTTTGAGACAACCTGCCCCACCAACCATTCATCTGAATTTCCAAACCCTAAACAATTTATCGTATAGTATAGAAGAGATGACCCTAAAGTGTGGGGTAGGTTATTACACTCAGAACAAAAATATAGTCCAAAACAAGAAAGAATTGATCAATTGCGCCCTATTTTACGGTACTTCAATCTTCAATGTTGTGGACAGCTTGCCGCTGCGCCAAATAACCCCATTTAGTAATTACTTTGAAACAACCTGCCCCGTCAACCATTTCTCTGAATTTCCAAACCCTAAACATATTATATTATAGTATAGAAGAGATGACTCAAAACTTTAGGGTAGTTTATTCACTTATTACCAGATCAACTTACCTCTAAAATTATCCGATAACTCAAACACAGTAGAATTACTAAATCAGTTCATGTTTTGACGTTAAACGAACTGTGTTTTGAAAATCGGTGTTTGTATGGGTGGGGGGGTGTATTAAAGACATTTGTTAGACACATTATCTTGTTACCAACAGTTTCAAAAGTATCACAAACACTATTGCGCAACCAACCCCGCTCTCTCTATCATTGTTATATTAGATTGAACTTTACTGTAATTAGGATTCAAAATAAAAACAAAATTTAAACCATAAAAAATATATAAAATGGTCTAGTTTTAAATGCCAATTCTGAATTCTTACAATGCTAGCACATTAGTTAGACATTGTTATTACTAACAGAATAATTCAGTATGCTAAAGACAGTATATGTTACGTACACAAATAAATTTAACTAACACGAACATGACAAGAAACTGCAATTTATTGTATAGTTGATGGGATACGATAAGTATCAAAAAATCATTTTTCTTTACCTTTAGTATTACTGTTGCGATTGGCAAGTCATTATTGAATTGAATGTAATTTTAATTGTGATTGTAAGTACAAAACAAAATTATACAAACAAAAATTAAGTAAATTTGAAAGCGCTATAAAGGTTTAACCGAGTAATAATTTTTATACACAAAAACTGCCTCAGGAACATTTTGACATTGGAAAGCATTTTAACGTACGATAGAGAAGTCAAATAAATGATTTCGTGTAACAGGTAGGTTGAATACAGAATCAATTAATTAAAAATTGTAAAATATAACGGTACGTGCATTTTTCACATAGCTGCATTTACAAATTCCAAGTTAAAATACGACAGTAACTATCTTTGAGAAATTGCAATAATATACATACAATACCTCGATGACATAAACTGGTTTTAATCAATGATAAATTATTTACGGAATGTAACGCAGTAACTAATTGCAAGAAATTTTGCAAATAAAAGTAAATCCGTGAAAGTTTGTCATAAAGATTATGAACGGATAAGCAAAATCTACGTTGACGTTAATTATCATTCAAAACCGCCTGTACAACGTGTGTAAAATTAACAACAGAATCATCAAAAAGTACGCACCAAAAATATCTCGTTAATTAACAAAGAAGTTTTAAAGCTCGGATTGTTATAAAACTTTCAAAGAAACTTGGCTCATAAATCGTAATTTGAATTACAGGCAGCCGTACACAATTCTTATGTGCGTATATAAAAAAAATATGATTGAAGACGATTTATTTGTTGGAAGTTAGTAGAGGCGTTTATTTTTATAATTCATTACAGCTTACGAAGAAAATCTGTTAAATATTCGTCTACAGGCCCTAAACCGCTTATTAATGGAGGTTTTACAACCCTATAATACCATGTTTGATAAACACTTGATTTTGTAGTTTATTTTGATTTTAATTTAACGTCACTTTTATATGGCTTAATAGTACTGTATTTTATTTGTAAGATTATTTAAAGCAAGTCATGTATTACGGGTATCCGATTGGTGTACTGAGATTTTTTTACGGTCTATATTTAAACAAACACACCATAACATTTGACATTAGGTATAAAAAAAGTCTGCTTAGCAGTATAATCATTCAATATTCCTATTACACCAACTGATCCCTGGTCAATTCTACCTACACGTCCATTCGGATTATTCCTATTATTATTGTTATTATTATTATTATTACTATTCTCTTACTGTCGTTGTCATCTTTACTTTTTGTCACCTCTATTATATTAGTTTTTATTCGTCCGTCCCCTTCTATATCAATCTTTAATCGGTTGAATTCTGTATTTAGCGTGTTAATTATTAATTACATCCTATACTGTTTATCTATCCCGCTGGATATTAGATAATTCCCCCTTTATTTTGTTACGGTTTATTTGTAAACAAACTATAAATTAATGAGCAGTGGCCGTCAGCTCTGTTAGTAGCAGAGGGCTCGTGGATGTACTTACTAGTTATTAGGTTGAAGACTTTCACACTACTAAAGAAGAGAAACAAGAGGGCGCCACCTAGTAGAACGTGTAAATTTTCTACTAGAAAAATTATTTTATAATACTAACAGCGTATTTTGGTTCCGGAATAAAAAAAACCGTCACAATTTCTTCTTCCCAGATTCCTTTATTTTTAATAATAATATAAATTTATTGACAGATTATAATAACAATGGTAAACAAATCAAAAATTTTTTGTTTTGCTTTCAGGTTTCAATAGAAAATAATACACAACTTTCTTTAACGCTTCTTTTCTTAACCACAAAAAGAATAAAATAACAAGATAAGGAAAGTAAAATAAGAATAAATATTAATCCTGGAAGTGCTAATAATGTCATCTGACTGATGATCCAATAGCATTTGTTTAAGTCGCTTTTGAATGTTACCGGCGATAACATTTTCCATTCATTATATATTTTATTGAAAATGGAAGCAATGTTATAAGAAAACGGTCGTCTGAACAACCTCTTGCTTAGATATTAAATGAGACCACGATGACGAAGGTTTAAGTTATGAACATCAGTACAATATTTTATTTTATTAAACAGGTAGGGTAGATATCTGGATAATATCTAGTCACCTAAAGTATATTTTTAACAAACATGCTATCCATAAAGCTAGTGAGGTACGTTGACGTCGACCTATACCGTAAACAAATCGTAAACAGCAATTTTGCACGTTTTGGATCCGATTTAGCTCATGGTAGTCATAAACGGTATCGTCAAAGTTAAAAGGGCTTAAAAGGGCATAAGAAGTTTAAGACGAATTTAGCATACTATGTATCAAGAGGTATTTTTTAATGTAGCACAGTTCGTACGGATATCTAAACGGAACCGTTTTGACCTGACTATTTTGACAGACATTGATGGTACGCCACTGATTTCTCTTAAAATAAATATTATTCTTAAAATCCCCAATCATTTCTATGCAAATTTAATCCCCTCTGCATCAACAAAACATACCGTTAATATGGCAATATCACCATGCAGAGAAATAGATTTAATTTTTTTAGGTGAAAACCGTGCATTGGATTGAAAAAAATCAAGGGATAAAATTTGCTTAGAAATAATTGGGGATTTAAAGAATAATTTTTATTTTAAGAGAAATCAGTGGCGTACCATCAATGTCTGCCAAAATAGACAGGTGAAACGGTTCCGTTTAGATATCTTTCAATGAAATTCGGTGTACATGTATCAAGAAGCATTTTTTTAGTTTCCGCCAGTGGTGTTCGATTGGATTTTAACATGCCTAGTTTGACAGACATTGATTACGCCACTGATTTTATTTAAAACAATAGTTATTTACTATTATATTATTTTTTGTTACGAGTAACTGTAGTAATAACTCATAAATAAATAAATTCACAATTGCTTAGTTCTTTGTGTTTATAAGAAATTTAAGTTGGTAGCACTGTCCCGCCGATTGTTTGACAATTTGCTTTGCGTTGTCAACTAATACCAACCTAACAAAAATTCCCTATTCCCTCGGAAACTAAAAACACCGCGGTGCGGAAATGGAACTTCCGTGAATCGAGAATAACCGGGAAATCAGTAATCTTAGACTATGAATACAAAATATTATTTTTGAAATACCTAGTCATTTCTAAGCAAATTTGATTCCTTGATTTTTTCAACCCCGTGCAAGGTTTTCGCTTAAAAATAAAAACCGATGATCATAACAATATCGTTAATATGACAATATCACCATGCAGAGAAATAGATTTTTTTTAGGTGAAAACGGTGCATTGGATTGAAAAATCAAAGAATCAAATTTACTTAGAAATAATTTTTGTTTTAAAGGAAAACAGTGGCGTACCATCAATGTCTGCCAAAAGAGGCACGTCAAATTCCGTGCGAACGTCATTGGTAGAAACAAAAAAAGTTGGTTCATTCAAAAATGCCTCTTGATACATAGTACAGGTATGTCAAATTTCATTAAAATATCTAAAGTGGTTTTACAGACAATAATAAACAATTTATTCTTGAACGCTTTATCACCCTGTATTTCAAAAGTGAAGACGTTTAAGACATACTGCACTGATTGTATGATGTTATAATTGTAATGAGTACATGTAAATATAGATATAAGGTCTAGTAGTAAGATAGAAAGATATATCTAGTATGTAAAGAAGATAAATCGATTTTTGTGCGCACGTGATCGAGTGAAGTGAAAGTGGGAACGGGGAGACGCTCTCGGGCAGTAGAGAATGATAGACGTGCAATTTTGAGTCCGTGTAAGAAACAATTAATATGGAATGTTCTTCACCAATCATTGAAAATCGTGTTGTAGTTGTAGTTAATCAATCCAGTTATTAAAAACCAATTTAATAAAAACCCAACAAAGCTGCGAAGTGTTGATAAAGCCCGCGAAGTGTTGTAAGCCTGCGAAGTAGTATAAATAAAAACCAGATAAAGCCCGCCAAGTGTTGTAAGCCTGCGAAGCAGTGTAAACGACTGTAAACAGAATGGAACAATAAAGAAAAGGTCGCACGTACACGTACACGTCGAATACACCAGTTTAGTTTAAGTTAGCATATTAAAAATTTGTATATTAAAATTTAAATAAAATTGTACGCAACGCTATGTTGGATTATGTTTTTTTTGTAAGAATTATATTTTTGATTATTTTCTATAAATTAAAGTTTTGTTAAATCTTAAACCACGTTATTGTTATTAAGAATCTAAGCCTTTAGAGATGAAAAATTAATCAATCAAAGAAATTTAAAAAGAAGGTTTCATGCTCTCATTCAATATAAAATCATATTTTTCTACATAAAATGCATCATTGCAATAAGTTCACATGAAGTTTTCTTCTTAAAATAGACCCAAAAATCGCTCCCTAAAATATTGACATTCAATTATAAAACACCCTGTATAGCTCTAAGCGGCGGGTACGCTTATTTAATTGTAGCAGATAAATGGCATTTGAATTTTAGATCAGCATCCATAATCAATCCTAGATTTTTTGCTTGGTGATTAAACATAAGCGCATTGTTGCTTAAATAGATAGTGAGATTGTATTCCACATACTTCCTTTGTAGTAAGGTCTGAGCCTTACTACAGAATATAAGAGTCAAAGATTTAGAAGGATTTATGGAAAGGCAATGATCGGCTGTACTTTATAAAAGATTACTAAGATCGTTGTTTATAAACTGTTGGACTTTTAATATATCAGAAGATTTAAAGGAGACATAACTGCGAGTTATCGGCGTATAAGTAGAATTTACATGGGCAAATATTACATGTATAGATAGCAAAGAGTAAAGGTCCGAGAATAGCTCCCTGCGGGACACCGCAAGAAACTGTAGACGATTTTGACAACTTGCTACACTCTCGTATAAAAATGAATAGAAGACGCATCGAACCCAACAAAATGAAATATAGATAGAAGTAGATCATGGTTAATCGTATCAAACGCTTTTGAAAAGTCAAGCAGAATCAGAGCCGTATTATAACTTGAATCTAAATCAGTAATAATGTCATCAGTGACCGCAGCTAAAGCAGTCGTACAACTGTGTCCCAATCTAAAACTGGACTGTACTTGAGGGAGAACTCGAATTTTTAACATTTCGACTAATTTGTCTAGCAATTATATTTTCTAAAACTTTAGATATAGGCGAACGAATGCTTATAGGATGAAGATCGCACAATTCTTCACACTTCTTGTTTTCAGGCATTGGAACTACATTGGCAACCTTCCATGAAGTAGGAAAAGTATTCTCGAGTAAGCATGTATTTATGAAATGCTTACCGCAGGGAAATAGAACAAAGTGGTATCATTGGTGTGTATCATTCGTCCGGACCCACTGCATTAGAATTAATACACGTATTACAGATTGAATTTCATCCTCGGAAGCAAGTGTAAACGAGAACGATTCTGTGATTCCAGGTTTAACGTTATTATTATAATATAACATCAAATTACTAGGATAATTCCTTGTGTTACTATGAGAGGTAGCAAACGATGCATTAATGATATCAGGATCTTGAAGATTCAAAAGAAAATTAGTTAGTTGAAATCAGAACAAAAAAACTCAACCGTTTAATTGTTCTCCAAAGTTTACGGGTATCGCTCATGTTGCAAGTTGCTATGTTCTCAAAATAAGCTCTTTTTCACTTAAATCGTTGCAGAGCTCGATGACGCAGTTTTATCATTAATTTGATATTATCATTAAGTCAAGGTGTTGAAGGTCTATAAAAGTTGCACAACTTCATAGAAGCATAAAAAACAGATCAAGTATAGATGAAATAAAAAATAATACTTTGTCATCAATTACTAAACGAGTGGCGGTATAGTCCCGGAATGTTCATTGTAACGATGCGTTTTTATCGCACCATCCCAAAATTAATTTGAATAATTGATTGTTAGTATAAGACCGATTATGTTGTGATTTAACTGTTTATTAATTTTGTATATTATTAATTGTAAACCCACAGCGAAAGATAACGGGCGGCCCGTTGTACAATATCCGATAGCGTCCCGCTTAAACTTTCGTGCGCACGCAGTCCCTTCCCGCAAGCTAGTTGTCCAACTTAAGTTATGCCTTATATAAGCGTGAGCTCTTTCGTTAAAGAGGCAGTTAGGGCCGGATACCTGTTCCGCCTGGTCTTGCGGCTAATACTGAGTAAGTTCTAATTTAACCGCCGAAGATACTGCTTTGGTTATTCCTTCCCGACTCCCAGGATGTAGAGATACCGCTTTATGTTCCCTTAACTTTCCATTTATCCAATCCGTGTGTTGTATTTGGGGTGACGCATTTTCGCGCCTTAAGTATACCACTCAAACAGTTGTCCAAGTTGACATAGCGCATTTTCGTGTGTCAACTTGGCCATTCCATTTTCCAATCCGTGTGTTGTGTGTCTCAAACCGTTGCCCGAGTCGATATAGAGCATTTTCGTATGTCGACTCGGTCACTCCACCTACCGCATCCCTTAACAGACCGCCGTTTTGCTTATATACCGTCACCCTCGTCCCTAAAGTAACCGCCGCTCTATTTACATTACCGAAACCCTCACCCCTATAACCGTCAAATCCGCTGGCTGCTTTTGGGTTGCATGGTTTGTGTTTTACTATGGTGTTTCTCTGTGAAACTAACAACAAATTGTTTCGTGCTAAATAAAGAAATTTTAAGTTTTAGTGTATTCTCTTCATTTCTCCAAACTGCTTCCCTTCAGAACACTGGAATTTCTAACCTCCACTGTAGCTACCCGATGAACAAACGTAGAGTAAACTTCATCATCCAATCTGGCGCCCGAAATACGTCCGCTTTTGTTATTTACAGAAACTAACCGAATTGGGAAGCAAGCGTCACATCTTGTTGTCCTGCATAAATCAGTTGAATAATTATTACTAAGCAATAATTACTTGGACACGCGTGGGTTCATCAATAACCTGTGACAATCCCATTCCAGACAAAGGCGAAAAATAACGTTATGAACATCTAGATTGACGTAGATCCTAGAAGATCAATATTCATGTTCATTGTGTGAACAAATAATATCTGGAAACATACCTTTTATGAACGCAAGAAATGTTCCACATTAGCCACGGTGGCCTATTTACACAACCCTCACTCAAGTTTGACGTCTTTTAGATGTACAGTGTTTACATATTACGATTAAAATTACAGTTACTTATTTTGAATTTTAGTTGCTCATTAAGATAGAATGCTACTCCACCTCCACGTGTACCTAGGGCGATCAAGACGAATAAGTCAGTAACCCTGTACGCTGACCACTTCATTTAATATATCATCACAGTTAGTCGTTTTTCTAATGGTGTAAGAAGAAAAGTTTGTGAGAATAAAAATACGAATAAAATGAGCACCAATTTGACTGGATCAGGTAATAAATATTCGAGAAAAATCGGAAAAAGTGAAATATTTGGGTTTTTTTTTAATTCGTAGATCCGTCATCTTTTTTTTGAGATGTAGTATAAATCTTTCAGGAAAAAGTGGTAATGACACGTACTTAGAGTGTGCAAATCCCTGCAATTGTCGGGCAATTAGTTTATGCAAAATTGCGATTTAATTTTTAAAGCAATATATTCAATCAAGGCTGAATGTTCGTGTGGTCGTCCGATTGTCAGAAATAATAAAAACATGTAAAGTTGAAATAAAAAGGAACAAAATGTAAATTCTCATTTTTCGATAAAATAATATTTAACACGCAAAAAATGCATGCAAAGATGACTGAAAATGACCGAGTGCGAAAAAACGGAGTAGTAGTGAGAATATACGTTTTGTTCCTTTCTATTTCATCTTCACAAGTATTATTTCTGACAATCGGACGACCACACGAGCATTCAGCCTCGACTGAATATATTGCTTTAAAAAAATTAAATAGCAATTTTGCATAAACTAATTGCCTGACAATTGCAGGGTTTTGCACACACTAAGTACGTGTCATTACCACCTATTTTTTGAAAGATTTATGCTACATCTCAAAAAATGACGGATCTACGAATTTAAAAAGAAAAAACCAAATATTTTACTTTCTCCGATTTTTCTCGGAAATTTATTACCTGATCGAGTCGAATTGGTGGTCATCCTTCTTTCACTTTCTCGTGTTTTATAATATTCTGTATGACTTTATTACACATATCCACATGGACTAGCCATGAGTAATTTCGTGTTATTTGTTCAAAAAAGTAAAATTTTTAATATTTTCAGGTTTTTGAATTTTTAATATACCTATGAACAAGGTACACTGTGGTGACTCACAAATAGATCTTTGACAGTCTGGCAAAGTGGGTATTAGTGTATTATAACCTCATGTTAAACCGGAAGTTGTTATTTTAATAGAATCTTGCATATACAGTTTCCTTTTTTTTATCACTGGTCATAGAGATTTCCACGACATAAATTAGACATCTTCCAACTTTCCTTACAATAACATACTAATTTGATTTTCCTCTAATAACGACACCATTTATGACAAAAACGCATCAATATAATAATAGTGGGTTCTTTATAAATTTATTATATACTATAAAGTTGTTAAAATCAACAAAAATCAAAAATCTAGTAGGTAAATTTTCATGATAAATAATTTATTTATTTTAACATTTTCAAAACTTAATGACTTAATTTCAACAACTTTAATTACTTTCCAATTGCACAACTTTTACTATAAGTATAGACAATATTCGTTAACATATGGTATCTATCGTTACTTGACAATATAGTTTATACAACCGGGCATTTGTGTAACAACAGTTAACAGCAGGTATAATTTTCATGATGTAAATTATGGCGGCGATAAAAATAATACTCTGTATATTCTGGTAGGTATACTTGAATTTTCATTATCAAATTTTAATTCCTTTTTAGACAATCACATCATATCTAAAATAAACTATTGTGAAGATTTTAAACTATGTTTTTGAGAATTGACAGCTACAGATTAGTCTTAACATTGTTACTTTTTAATGGACTATAATCATTGACACCAAATCAATGTTATTGGATACTTGATACATGTACAGGGTGACCAGTAAGTAGTGGACGAACAGGTTGTGGGTGATACAAGGGTCATCATTTAAGAAAATATTGAAAATTACTTTTTTCCTTTTCTTTGAGAAAGCATATGATCTGGTTTGAAATTAATAATAATCGTTGTAACTATAACATAGTGAGAATAATGTGAAAAACTTTTTGTTGATGAAGATGCAGTTTTGTATGCAATTTGTAAAGAAAATAAGAATTTCACCCGCCATGGTATTATTGAAAGAAAATTTAGAAAAATGAATCAAAACAAGAAAAATAATTGGAAATTCAATGAATGTAAAATTAAGTAAGAGAAGCACTCACAAAAATTCAGAAAACATTAATTGACGTAACTTTAGCTGAAAAACAAATTTTGTGAGGGAAGAATTACGTTCTGCGAAAGAAGAAATAACAATTTTGAAGATCTTGAAATAAGAAAATAAGGCCCTTAAAGTAACAATTTCGGAAGTAAAAAAAATGAATGAACAATTACAAGAAGAAAATGAACAACTTCAGTCCTGCACAAGACAAGAAAACAGTTTAATGTACAGTATTCCTCAAACAACGATTGAAAATATAAATTTACTTGTTGAAATATTAGCAAAAGCAATAGAAGTAGAATATGATAATAGGGATATTAGTGTAACCCACCGACTACCTGGAAGGAAAAGAAGAACACACCTCCAACTGTAATAATAATTTACAAAGGACAATTAGATGACGACATTAAAAATTACAACTGATCAGATTAAGGAGGAACAATTAAAGCATTAAACAAAAATATAAGTTAAATTTTAATTTTCTTTGCATTCATTTTGATCAAAATAAAAATTTTGTTTTTTTTAAATCAATCAGCTTCTAAATTATTTAAATATGCCTGAAAAATAAATGGCAAGCTACGAATATGAGAAAATGAAAGTATGGATCCAATAATCTAAATCTGAACTACACCTTATAGAAGTAATGAAGCAAAAACAGTTTGTATAAATACATTAATGTAATTTTCAGACCTATGTGAAGTTAGCCATAAATCCAGCCATAAAAATAAATTTTTCTGTAACGCTATGTAAATATTATCTATAATGTAATAGTTTTTAAATTTAAAACAACACTACTAATATTTTTTAAATCGAAAATATTTGATTTCAAAGTTATGGCTACACGCGACATTCTTAGAGAATGTTCGAGGGTGAATTTGAACGTGTTGGAGTGGATCAATTTTTATGCAAATTCAACAATAAATAGTTTTTGTAATTATAAACAACGTATCAAAGAATAAATATGTTAATTTTTTTAAATCGAAATTATTTGATTGATATGGCTACGCGCGACGTACTTGAGTATGTTAGAGGCTGAATTTGTAAGTGTTGGCGTGGATGAATTTTCGATTCAAAAAATATTAAAATTTTTATTCTTTGATATGTTGTTTATAATTATAAAAACTATTTATTACTAATTTTGCATAATAATTAATCCACGCGATCACTATAAAAGAAGCTCTTAAAGTTCGATAAAGGTAAGTATGCTTTGCAAATTTGTTTAAACAAATTTTTATAAACAAGTGTTAAAATAAAAATGATTTGTTTTGATTAATTGTTGTTGAAGTAGTAATAAACATTTAAATCAATATACAGGGTGGCCCATTAGTGCGAGGAAGGTGGATATCTCGGAAAATAAACTTAAAAGTTGTGCAAATCAATAAGCTGCACATTTTAAAATTATTTTCGTTTATACCGGGTGTTCCATAAAAGTGCGACATACCAAAGTTATGTTTTTAAAATGGAACCACTCATTTTTATTACAAATTTGGATGTCTTGGGAAATTCTAATGTGAGTTTATACGTTATACAGAGTGTCTAAAATGGAGAGTTTTGCATTATTCACTTTTTCCGGAAAAATTGACGTTTTCAAAAAAATTAAATAACTCAGTTATCCTGAAATTTATCCTTGCGATTTTGTAGCTTTAATATGCCATTACATGTGCTAACTAAAGCTAGTTGTTCAACTTTCTAACCTTGCTAAGTTTTGAGTAATCAATTATTTAAATTGAACTTCTTAAATTCATGGATAACTTGATTTTTTCCAATGGCACCACCTAATTTTTTATGTGCCTTTAAACGTTTGAAATTTCATAAGCATTCTAATGATAAGGTTGCTAGGTATCTGCTCTTACAAATTTTACGATTTCTGAGTAAAGAGTTAGATACCTGCGCATCATTAGAAAGCTTATGATTTCGTTCAACGGCAAATAAAAATTAGGTGGTGCCATTTTCAAAAAAATCAGTAATCCATGAAGTAGTAAATTCAATTTAAAGCAACTGTTACTCAAAACCAAGCGAGTGGAAGGTGAACAACAAACTATGAGCACATACGTAATCACATATAAACTGCGGCTAACAGTTGGATACATTCCAGGATAATTGAGTTATTTTTTTCAGATAGTTACACAGGATTAAAAAAAAACTAATCCTATTTTGGAGCACTATGTAATATAAGGATCACATTAGAATTTCCCAAGAAAAAAATTCATAATAAAAATGGGTAGTTCTTTAAAAAACATAACGATATGTCTGCACTTTATGGATATATATAAATAATTTTTAAAATGTGTAGCTCATTAATTTGCACAACTTTCATCACAAAAGTTTGTTTCTAACCATAATGTTTTTCCGAGATATCCATCTTCCTCGCACTAATGGGCCACCCTGTAGATACTTTTGACATAGCGTTACAGAAAAATTCATTTTTATGGCTGAATGTATGGCTTTACTTCACATTAGTAATTTTCAGAGATGTAATTTTATTAGACTTATGACAGATACAGACGTTATAAATGACTTTTTAACCAGACACAATCAAGTTTAAAAAAAAACAATAATTTTACACTTACATTCACGAACCGTACATAATTGAAATCGAAACACTTATTTCCATTATAATTGACAATATAAGTTTAAGTGAAATATTGGTAGGGTAATCGGTGATATAAACATAGGCTTGTTAGACAAAGATAATGACAATGAATTAACCCAAATATAGTTAAGTCATTAAAAAAATAGACAAAATCGGCCATAAACTTAGAAAACAACCATTTAATGATAAATTGTTTGTTATTATTATACATAATTATAAAAATTACAGCCTGAGATATTGATAATTTGGTGAATAAAATATGCACAAGTATTATACAAATTAGCTTTCCTTTTCTGTGTGCATTTATGTATGTTTTAGGTCAGCATACCGATACAACATTCAGAACAAAGTGCTGGCTATAATATATTTAAGATCAGCAAAAGCGATTTAAAAGGACTATTTTAAACTAGACGATGGGATGTAGTTTATTGTTTGAACAAAACCACATTGCGTTTCGAGGGGTTAGAGGAAATAAAAATCAAAAAGCAGATGAAAAAGTTGTGGGATATTCGACATCGGTTCAACATTACGAGGATATATTGAAAAATTCTTAGCCTACTATAGAACCAAACAAAATTTCAATGTCAAAATATTTTATTACTCAACATATTCTCCTCTTAATTGGATACATTTATTACCTTTCAAAAAAAATGTTTCTTCTTGCTCTGCAAACCAGACCTCCACAGCTTCTATTACCTCCTTGTTGGAAGAAAATTTACGACCTTTTAAACTTTTTTTCAGTTGAGGAAAGAGGTGATAGTCGGACGGAGCCAAATCGGGTGAATAAGGGGGGTGTTCTAGTAATTCAAACCCTAAATCACGAATTTTTGCATTGCAACATGAGATTTGTGTGCAGGGGCGTTGTCCTGCAAAAACAAAACACCTTTGGATAGCTTTCCGCGTCTTTTCTCTTTAATATTTTCCCGTAGAGTGGCCAGTAATGTCGAATAGTAATCTCCAGTTATTGTTCTACCCTTATTCAGAAAATCAATCATGATTACTCCATGGCAATCCCAGAAGCAAAAACTTTTCCAGCAGATTTTTGGACACGAAACTTCTTAGGCTTTGGAGAACGAGATTGTCGCCATTCCATCGATTGTTGTTTTGTTTCTGAATCGTAGAAATATACCCAAGTCTCATCCATAGTAAACAATTCGGTTTAAGAAGTCTACATCGTTTTCAAATCGAGCACAGATCGAACGCGATGCTTCTACCCTTGCACGCTTTTGGTCAACACTCAAACATTTGGGGATCCATTTTGCAGCAAATTTTCTCATGTCCAAATTGACGTGAACCATATGATGAACGCGTTCGTATGAAATATTCAGTGCTTCAGATATCCGTTTTAGCCCAATTCGACGGTCTGATAAAATCATGTCATGAACTGCATCGATATTTCCGGGGACTGCCACAGAAACTGGCCTTCCCGATCGGTCATCAACTTCAATGGAAAATTTACCTCTTTTGAAGCTTGCATTCCAATTTTTGACGGTCGCATACGAAGGACATTGATCACCAAGGGTATTAAGCATATCTTCGTAAATCTGCTTACCTCTTAACCCTTTTAAATACAGGTACTTGATGATGGCTCGATACTCCAATTTTTCGATTTTCACAATTTCGGTAGACATCTTTTTCATTTAATTTATTGCGTGACTCTGGTTTACTTTTTGACGTCAAACTTTACACTGACACTTCTAATAATTTATTGTTCGTTGCTATGGTAACGCAATATTTTGTTTATGCAAGGAACTGGTCTAGGCTAAATAGATATCAATACATCCTCCCAAGTAGCAAGAAATATTGGCTAGTGGCTGGCGCGACATTGCACCAAAGTTTGAATCTTGGCAATACTATTTTATATTCAGCCAATATTGATCAATGTAGTTTTATCGACCAGCTCCAATATATTATGTGCCAATATCGGTTAAATATTGATAATATTGCAGTAATATTGGCCCGATGTAAGTTGTTCGATATTAGTCCAATCTTTAATTTAAATATTGACCCATGATATTTTTTTCAAAATTGCATCAATCTTAAAAAATCCGTATCGGCCCGACGTAAATTATGTAATATTAATCCAATAATTATTTTAAATATTGGTCCGTGTGCTTTTTCCAAACTAGCGTCAATAATGAAAAATCAGTGTAGCTCAATTGTTGTACACACATGGCCACATAAGTATATTATTCAAGTCTTAATAGTTATTTGTATACCAAAGGCTGCGAAATAGAATTTTAGTGATTTGATAGGAAAGTCGTAGCCAGGGGTCGCTTGCGGTCGAGGCGATATGACCTCGAGGGCACTAAAGTTTTTCGTGATCAAGGCGCACACAATTTTTTTGTGTATAGGTAATCTTTACAACGGACACTTTAAAATTCAAAATACTCTCTGATCATTCATCTGAAATGGTATATATAATTAAGTACTACTACAATTTTGATTAGTACAGAAGGTTTTAGAAAAGGTAAATCGAGGTTTGATTACACAAATAAAATACAAACAAATGTAAGAAAATACTTGCGGGTTAAGATGAAAAATCTAAATTCATTAACCCAATTCTATATCGATGTCATAATGCGAATTTTCATAAAGGCCAGTGTACTTGATTTAATCATGTGTTGTCCTAGGCATAAATAACAAATTATATACAAGTAAAAAATAAATTAAAGGTTTCCTTTGTTTCAAATACATTATTTTTCTAAAACGTACCCAATCTTTTAGCAAAGACCAAATAATCTTGCTTTTAGATAGATATTTGTTGTGTGACGGATCAAATTTTGTTCGTCAACTGGAAGAACTGACCTTGATTATTTTGGAAAGTCGTTAAAAAAGTTTTTTGTTTTCAGTTTGTAATTGTTCTTTTAAATATTGAACTACAAAATCGCTATTACATATATTTTTCTAATTGCAATTTAGTGTAATGCGTTTGTAAAATAATTTCTTTAGAAAATTAAAGTTATTTCAAAGGGCAAACTTAGATTAGCCTCCTTTCACTAATCTCAGAATCGGACAATAGATTTTAACCTACAAGGTCGAGCATAACAGTATAGAATTGTGCATTTTATCCAAAATAATAGGCAATGGAATCTCATATTCTAAATCACTTTGTATCTAATTGAGGAGGTGTTTTGAATAGATTACGGAATAGATACATTTGTCTTTAGAATTTTTTCATGAAATTACGAATATATACTCAGAACTCATTAACAACCTATAAAGACAAAATAAACAAAAGATTTTTGTTGAAAAATATTTGACAAAGAGATTTCTCTTTTCGTTAACGTTATACCCTTAAGGAATAACGGTAAAACGGCATAATAGGAACCGGGAATATTAGTCATTTCGGTATTGGAACATTTAAGTGTTCTGATTGGTCATTCGAATCACGTGAGCTACCTACGCTGCTTTGTTTAATGCTGAAATTCGCATTTTTGTATTCCATTGACTATTGACTATTATTGAGTTTAATATTTGTGTCGCGGTATTTGTGAGTGAATCAACACAGTACAGTAAGGGTAAGTACCTACTTAAATTTCTAGTTCACATTATTGTAAAAAAATTAATTAAACAAGGATTAAATCGACTAACAAACATACATCGTCCTAGATGGCATCGCGAAGTACAAAATACCGAATTATTCAAAATGCTGTAGCTAAACATATGCAAGACATTAGTTCTAATTGTTCTAATTCTGTAGTTAATTTTTACTTAGATGTTACGAATAATTTACCTACACCATTACCAGAATCTGCCCAAGTTGTGAGAACAGACTTGATTGATTGTAGTACTGCTACACAATCAACGTCATCTGAAAATATTAATAACTGTCAGTCATACGTTGATGATTTGAGTGACGAGATATTTGACAATTCTAATCAATTAGATACAACTTCTTATTCATCCAATTCTATTCAAGTTTTGACATCTGAAAGTCTTGCAAAATGGGCCATTTCTGAATCTGTAACTCATAAACAATTAAATTCATTGTTACGTTTATTAAAACCATTTCATCCACATTTACCAGTTGACGCTCGATCCGTATTGCAAACTTCTAAGAGTACTAGTTGTTACATTATTAAATGCATGAAATCTATTCGCAATACAAACTGTGAATTTGTCTATTTTGGATTAGAAAGGCAAATCATTCTTCAATTAAAAAAAGCAAGGACCCTTTTAGATACACATTTTTTATCTTCAACTATCGAACTGTTATTCAATATAGATGGGTTACCTGTCCATAAAAGTAGCAATTCACAATTTTGGCCGATTTTATGTCAAATTCGAATCAGTGATGTACAGTTGCAACCTTTTCCCGTTGCTTTATTTTATGGTGATGGTAAACCAAAAATTTAACAGAATTTACGTCACAGTTGATTCATGAATTAAATAAAATTACTAGTACAGGTTTACACATAGATAACAAATTATTTGACGTTAAATTAATTGGTTTTATTTGCGATGCCCCTGCTCGGTCGTATTTAAAAGGAATCAAAGGCCACACAGGTTATTATGCTTGTGAACGGTGTGAAGTCGTAGGTGAACGTTTTAATAATACAACCATTTTCCCGTTTGATTCTAATGGGTTCCCACATTCGTTAAGAACTGGCAATTCGTTTATTAATAAAGTACAACCCCAGCATCACGTTTATGATTCTCCATTGTTGCAAATAAACAATATGGACATGATTATTAATATTCCACTAGACTATATGCACCTTGTTTGTCTTGGAGTTATGAAACGTTTACTAAATATATGGGTTAAAATACCGAGTGAACATAAAATAAAACCTAGTGGAAAATTAATAATTTCGGATAGGTTAATGCAATTACGAGCATTTATTCCATTCGATTTTAATCGTAAACCTCGGCCACTATTAGAACTAGACAGATTTAAAGCTATAGAATTTAGGTTTATTTTGTTGTATATAGGTCCAATTATTTTTAAAAATATTTTAAATTCTAAGGAATTATACGAACATTTTCTACTTTTACACAGTGGAATACGTATTTTATGCAGTTCTTTTAAAGATTCGGGCTTAATGCAAATTGCAATGAAATCTTTAAACAAATTTGTTAAAGATATTGAAGCATTGTATGGAAAAAGTCATTTGGTATATAACATGCACTCTATAATGCACATTGCTCAAGAAAAACATTGTTCAGATAATGGATTAGATAGTATTAGTACTTTTCCTTTTGAAAACTACTTAGATGTTTATTAAGATTAGTCAGGGTCCTGCCAAACCATTACAACAAGTATGTCGACGATTGCATGAAATTGAGCTGTCCAATTTGCCATTTCTAACTAAAAAATCATATTCACAAAAATCAACAAAAGAAAAATGTTGTATATTAATTAAGAAGAACATCCACATTTGTACTAAAAATGTTAACAATTCCAATGTTTTATTAAAAACGGACAATTTGTACGCATTTTAAATGTATTAGTAGATGATAACAGTAATTTATTAGAAGGGTTAATTTACACAAATCAATCTTCATATTATAAAACTAATTTTGTTGAATCAGACGTGATTAATGTAGTTAAAGTGAGTTTAAGTAACAAAAATTACCTTAACAAAAATCTTATATTATGTAAATGTGTAGCATTCCAATTAAAAAATTTTATGTTGTGATGCCTATTTTACACACTGAAATTGAAATTAACAATTAAATATTTTACTTTGTGTATTATATTGTAAATAAATCATTTAGTAATTAGTTTATTTTAGTAATAATGACTTGGGACTTAATCTTTTGGGATGGTTGTGTGGACTATGTTCCTGAAAGTTGGGCTGCAAATGAGAAGAAAACAAAATACTATTGGCCGTCAAAGAGAAAGGGCAAATTCAAAACTAATTCTAAACCAAGCAAAACCGGACAAGCAAACTTGGAAAGTATACGCAGCTGTTTATAGAAAAACTGTAAAACTATTGAAGAAGCACTTTCATTTATTCAAGAAAGCGCATATTCTTCCACCCTAGATAGCTCTACCGAAGACATAGAAGAGAATTTGTCTGTTAAGAGAAAAAACTACTAATCTTCCAGCATTATCGGATTCTGAAGAAGAGTTTAATTTTGCTGGTATGGCATTGGAAAACTAAACCATTACAATATCATAAAATAGATTTTTAGATGCATCGCGCTCCCACCCGTCACAAAACGAAACTTTAGAAGAGGTTATCTTTCACATCAATAGTGGTAATATTACTGTTCTACTTTTGCAGCCAATTGTATTAATAATACAGATACGTAAATTATTTCAGAAGTCGTTCAATCCAACGTCGACCCCTTGCCTTCATCTTCTGGAGTCAAACTAACCAGTTCAACAATTTCTGGAAACAATAACGAAGGTAGTTTATCAAAAATCTCATTGTCAATATGGTTAAGTAAACTAATCTATATTTATTTTTAGATGCAGCTTTTAGACAAAAGATTTTAAAATTATTTGAAGAAATAAAATATGGCCAGAAACAAATAATTAATAAATTGGAGGCGCTTAATACAACAACAGGAGTCAACCTATCCATACGAAAATTTGATTTTCCCATTACGTCAGATGAAAAATTAAACTGTATAGAAAACACCATTGAGAATAATGATCAATTTGAATTATTGGTAAGTATTTGATATCACTATTTTTTTAATGAGACACACTAATGTACCTAATTTATTGAATCTATCTAGAAAAAAAAACAAAGTAAATCTTTTTAACACCTACATAAATATAAGTATAAAATATGTTACTTTTCTATATTAGTAAAATGTACTTACACTTTGGAATTATTTTATTGATTTACACAAAATTACCTACATTTGGTTTAAGTAAAACTGCAAAAAAATTTTGTTCATGTACCTACATGCTGTAACAAAAGAAAACACCAAAACTGCACAAAAACTATATTCGGACACGTGTTTCAATAGCAAAGCTATCATCATCAGCGAAACCGACACCTACATGCTACTTATCGTGAGAATTTTTGTTGTGTAAACGATATTATCGTCGGTTAAATTGAACAAAAGTTGCGCATTTTAGGGAACGTATTTATGTTTTTGTAGAACTCAATTTTGTCATTTAGTTTTTGAAAGTAAAAATTTCTGGTTTTCGGTTTTATTATTTTTATTTATTTTAAGAGATATCAAAAATAATAGCACATTTTCAACTTTTATGCTCTATTCAATGGTGTTATCCAATTTTTGATACAAAATTTCGTTTTTAACAACGGTTACAAGTTTATTTTTCAAATATACGAAAAAATATTACTTCAATCTCTTACCGTTTCCGAGATCCCCATAGTGGACATTCTTACTTTGGACACGTTGCATAAATAAAAATATTTAAAAACAATTTTTTGTTAATATTTGTTTATTTAAGAATTAGTAGTTTTGAAAAATATTAATAAACCATATTCCCAAGATTTTGAACTTTTTAACCTTGTTGATTTAGTGTTTTCAAAATCTTCTATCAAAAAATTGGAGAATAAAAATAATAGCTAAAACTGTAATCTGAATCAAATAGATTACCCTAACTCTAAGTTGCACTCATTTGCCAATAATATTACAACTTTTTTTTCCAAAAATCTTATAAAACCTTATCTTAGCCAAATTACATTAATTTAATTATATCGGTAACTGTACACAAAATTATCATTACGTTAAATATTATACATATACTTTAAACAAAAGAAATTAATCTTTTTATTTCTGTATTCCAGGTCAGAGAATTGGTAATGATTGGTGGTGACAATGAAAAGTGCTTGACGCAAGCAATCATGAAAAGAGTACTTGACAAGAGTATGTCACTTTTATTTTCTATACAAGGCCGGAAAGGCAAAAGAGCGTTTAACAAATTAAAGTTATATGAAGCAGTTAAAAGTAAGTTTTCACAGTTTTGTTTATTTTCATTAAATGATTTGCATTACAGTCGCGGTCCGATCTAGATTTACCAATGCAGATGACCATAGCATTACAAAACGATTGCTACATCGTTGGCAAATGCTGGCGATAGAGATGGTGGCAGAAAGGCCAGATTTTCAAATTTAATATAGTTTTAGTAATTTGATATGATTAATTATTTTATATTTTTCTTATTATATATATTTTTAATTTACTTTTGTATTATTTGTTTAAACTACTACGAGTATACAACATCCAATGGCGGTTCTTAACATTGCACTAATAAAGTTGTACTAGTACGTTACACTATTATTCCATTTATATATAAAACCAATGTACTAATGTTTATCAGTGAAATGTTAAAATACTTGCTTGTGCCAATAGTATTACTGTGTTGAACCAATACCAGATATTTAGATTTAGGCAACATACTAAACTGAATAGGTGCTAGGTTACAATACTTTCTTGCACCAATACAGCACTACTAGACTGAACCAATATAGCATTTCTACATTGAGTCAATATAACAAATGTGTTTATTTCAAGATTGGTCCCACATTGACATTCTACTGTGCCCCAATATAGTATTCCAACATTGGACGAATATCGTTTTTCTAAATTGGGCGAATATAGTAATCGACTTTATTTAAAGTTTGGTACAATATTGAAATACTTCTTCGCGGCAGTGTAGGACTACTACTTTGGACCAACATCGTGCTGCTACATTGAGCCAATATAACAAAATGTTTCATTTCAAGATCGGCCCAACATTGAAACACATTATTGCGCCAATCACAACCGTTATTCAGCCAATCTTGGACCATTATGTTGTTGTTACTTGGGCTCGTATATGGTATCCCTAAAACTTTGAGTTCAGAATAGTTCGTATGAATCTGATTGGATCAGATATTTTTTAGTAGTTTTTTATGTAGGTGATTGTTGTTATGTAATCCGGAAAACACATCGATTGAATGAGTTTTATGTTAAATATAGTTAAATACAGGGTGTTTGAAAAAAGAACTAGCTAGTTTAATATATAAATTTAATGGTGAAATTAATGGAAGACTGCATCAACCAGTACATAAAATGAAAAAGAATATTTTCAATTTTTTTTTACCTTTCAGTAAATTTCAACGTGGGATCCATTAGTGGCCCTACACACGTCCAGACGATATTCCACTTCCCGCCAACATACCAGGTGTAACAGTCTCAACTGCAGCCAAGGACTTTTTTGGTCTCCGAACACACGAAGTACGGATCTGTTCAACAGTAGCTTCAGAAGTTCTCGGCCTACCTGGTGATTTTCCTTTCAAAACGCTACCGGTTTCATTGACAGATTTTAACCAATTACGGATAGTAGTTGGTGTAGGAGCTTCACCGCTATACTGGCGTCTAAAATTACGTTGCACTGTTATAACAGATTCACTTTGTAAAAGCCAAATGACACACTGAGCCTTTTGTTGCGCAGTAGCCATTATACTGCACTGAAAACCAATGTCAACAATGCCAGAATCTGAATGCCGGAAACTCAAGGTCAAGCAGGCCGCCAACAGCAGTTAAGGAATTTGCGAAAAACTTGGACAATTTATGTATCTAATAATACAAATTAGAATATTTTAAGTTACCTTGTACAGATTCTATAGCATGTTAAAACCAGATAGTTCTTTTTCAAACTCCATGTACTTCAATTCAACAACAAAATAAATTTATTTTCAGAAGTTTATACCTGGTTCAAATTTGCGGGCAGATCTAAAATATACCACGATATAGATTATTACTTTAAATTAACAATTTTCTTTTTATTTTTTCAATTTTCTTTCGAGTTTTTTCGTGTGTTTTTTAAGGGGTTTTGGTGCAAATATAAAATATGGAAGGTGATCAGTACCTTACAGTACTCCATGGTCAACAAGAAAACATGTTTCTGAGAATCACCACTTTGGTTTCCGGAATTAAACGTCAAAACGTACGTCAATTTTCTTTACATTTTTTTTTCGTGTGTGTTTTTTTAGGAGTTTTTGGTGCAAATATAAAATATGGAAGGTAACCGGTATCTTACAGTACTCCATGGTCAACAAGAAAAACATGTTTCTGAGAATCACCACTTTAGTTTCCGGAATTAAACGTCAAAACGTACGTCAATTTTCTTTAGATTTTTTTTTGTGTGTGTTTTTTTAGGAGTTTTTGGTGCAAATATAAAATATGGAAGGTAATCAGTACCTTACAGTACTCCATGGTCAACAAGAAAAACATGTTTCTGAGAATCACCACTTTGGTTTCCGGAATTAAACGTCAAAACGTACGTCAATTTCCCTTAGATTTTTTTTTCGTGTGTGTTTTTTTAGGAGTTTTTGGTGCAAATATAAAATATGGAAGGTGATCAGTACCTTACAGTACTCCATAGTCAACAAGAAGAACATGTTTTTGAGAATCACCACTTTGGTTTCCGGAATTAAACCTCAAAACGTACGTCAATTTTCTTTACATTTTTTTTTCGTGTGTGTTTTTTTAGGAGTTTTGGTGCAAATATAAAATATGGAAGGTGATCAGTACCTTACAGTACTCCATAGTCAACAAGAAGAACATGTTTCTGAGAATCACTACTTTGGTTTCCGGAATTAAACGTCAAAACGTACGTCAATTTTCTTTAGATTTTTTATTTCGTGTGTGTTTTTTTAGGAGTTTCTGGTGCAAATATAAAATATGGAAGGTGATCAGTACCTTACAGTACTCCACGGTCAACAAGAAAAACATGTTTCTGAGAATCACCACTTTGGTTTCCGGAATTAAAAGTCAAAACGTACGTCAATTTTCTTTAGATTTATTTTTCGTGTGTATTTTTTTAGGAGTTTTTGGTGCAAATATAAAATATGGAAGGTGATCAGTACCTTACAGTACTCCACGGTAACCAGAAAAACATGTTTCTGAGAATCACCACTTTAGTTTCCGGAATTAAACGTCAAAACGTACGTCAATTTCCTTTAGATTTTTTTTCGTGTGTGTTTTTTAGGGGTTTTTGGTGCAAATATAAAATATAGAAGGTGATCCGTACCTTACAGTTCTCCATGGCCAACAAGAAAAACATGTTTCTGAGAATCACCACTTTGGTTTCCGGAATTAAACCTCAAAACGTACGTCAATTTTCTTTAGATTTATTTTTCGTGTGTATTTTTTTAGGAGTTTTTGGTGCAAATATAAAATATGGAAGGTGATCAGTACCTTACAGTACTCCACGGTCAACAAGAAAAACATGTTTCTGAGAATCACCACTTTAGTTTCCGGAATTAAACGTCAAAACGTACGTCAATTTCCTTTAGATTTTTTTTTCGTGTGTGTTTTTTTAGGAGTTTTTGGTGCAAATATAAAATATGGAAGGTAATCAGTACCTTACAGTACTCCATGGTCAACAAGAAAAACATGTTTCTGAGAATCACCACTTTGGTTTCCGGAATTAAAAGTCAAAACGTACGTCAATTTTCTTTAGATTTATTTTTCGTGTGTATTTTTTTAGGAGTTTTTGGTGCAAATATAAAATATGGAAGGTGATCAGTACCTTACAGTACTCCACGGTAACCAGAAAAACATGTTTCTGAGAATCACCACTTTAGTTTCCGGAATTAAACGTCAAAACGTACGTCAATTTCCTTTAGATTTTTTTCGCGTGTGTTTTTAGGGGTTTTGGTGCAAATATAAAATATAGAAGGTGATCCGTACCTTACAGTTCTCCATGGCCAACAAGAAAAACATGTTTCTGAGAATCACCACTTTGGTTTCCGGAATTAAACCTCAAAACGTACGTCAATTTTCTTTAGATTTATTTTTCGTGTGTATTTTTTTAGGAGTTTTTGGTGCAAATATAAAATATGGAAGGTGATCAGTACCTTACAGTACTCCACGGTCAACAAGAAAAACATGTTTCTGAGAATCACCACTTTAGTTTCCGGAATTAAACGTCAAAACGTACGTCAATTTCCTTTAGATTTTTTTTCGTGTGTGTTTTTTAGGGGTTTTTGGTGCAAATATAAAATATGGAAGGTAATCAGTACCTTACAGTACTCCATGGTCAACAAGAAAAAACATGTTTCTGAGAATCACCACTTTGGTTTCCGGAATTAAACCTCAAAACGTACGTCAATTTTCTTTAGATTTTTTTTCGTGTGTATTTTTTTAGGAGTTTTGGTGCAAATATAAAATATGGAAGGTGATCAGTACCTTACAGTACTCCACGGTCAACAAGAAAAACATGTTTCTGAGAATCACCACTTTAGTTTCCGGAATTAAACGTCAAAACGTACGTCAATTTCCTTTAGATTTTTTTCGTGTGTGTTTTTTAGGAGTTTTGGTGCAAATATAAAATATGGAAGGTAATCAGTACCTTACAGTACTCCATGGTCAACAAGAAAAACATGTTTCTGAGAATCACCACTTTGGTTTCCGGAATTAAACCTCAAAACGTACGTCAATTTTCTTTACATTTTTTTTTCGTGTGTGGTTTTTTAGGAGTTTTTGGTGCAAATATAAAATATGGAAGGTGATCAGTACCTTACAGTACTCCATAGTCAACAAGAAGAACATGTTTCTGAGAATCACCACTTTGGTTTCCGGAATTAAACGTCAAAACGTACGTCAATTTTCTTTACATTTTTTTTTCGTGTGTGTTTTTTTAGGAGTTTTTGGTGCAAATATAAAATATGGAAGGTGATCAGTACCTTACAGTACTCCATAGTCAACAAGAAGAACATGTTTCTGAGAATCACTACTTTGGTTTCCGGAATTAAACGTCAAAACGTACGTCAATTTTCTTTAGATTTTTTATTTCGTGTGTGTTTTTTTAGGAGTTTCTGGTGCAAATATAAAATATGGAAGGTAATCAGTACCTTATAGTACTCCATGGTCAACAAGAAAAACATGTTTCTGAAAATCACCACTTTGGTTTCCGGAATTAAAAGTCAAAATGTACGTCAATTTTCTTTAGATTTTTTTTTTCGTGTGTATTTTTTTAGGAGTTTTTGGTGCAAATATAAAATATGGAAGGTGATCAGTACCTTACAGTACTCCACGGTCAACAAGAAAAACATGTTTCTGAGAATCACCACTTTGGTTTCCGGAATTAAAAGTCAAAACGTACGTCAATTTTCTTTAGATTTATTTTTCGTGTGTATTTTTTTAGGAGTTTTTGGTGCAAATATAAAATATGGAAGGTGATCAGTACCTTACAGTACTCCACTGTCAACAAGAAAAACATGTTTCTGAGAATCACCACTTTGGTTTCCGGAATTAAACGTTTTTAGGAGTTTTTGGTACAAATATAAAATACGGAAGGTGATCAGTACCTTACAGTACTCCATGGTCAACAAGAAAAACATGTTTCTGAGAATCACCACTTTGGTTTTCGGAATTAAACGTCAAAACGTACGTCAATTTTCTTTAGATTTTTTATTTCGTGTGTGTTTTTTAGGGGTTTCTGGTGCAAATATAAAATATACAGAAGGTGATCAGTACCTTACAGTTCTCCATGGTCAACAAGAAAAACATGTTTCTGAAAATCACCACTTTGGTTTCCGGACCTGGTCATCCGTAATTTTCAAAGTTTTTCGTGTTTTCTAGGAGTTTTGGTTGCAAATATACAAAATATGGAAGGTTATCAACTTACAGTACTCCACCGTCAACAAAAAGAAAACATGTTTCTGAGAATCACCACTTTGGTTTCCGGAATTAAACGTCAAAACGTCACGTCAATTTTCTTTAGAATTATTTTACCGTGTGTGTATTTTTAAGGGGTTTTCAGGTGCAAAAATATAAAATATAGAAGGTGATCAGTACCTTCACAGTACTCCACGGTCAACAAGAAAAACATGTTTCTGAGAATCACCACTTTGGTTTCCGGAATTAAACGTTTTTAGGAGTTTTGGTGCAAATCATAAAATAGGAAGGTGTGTGCCTTACAGTCTCTCCTGGTCAACAAACTGTTTCGGAATCCCCTTTGGTTTCGGAATTAAACGTCAAAACGTAGGTCAATTTTCTTTAGAGTTTTTTTTTCGTGTGTGTTTTTTAGGGGTTTTTAGTGCAAATATAAAATATAGAAGGTGATCAGTACCTTACAGTTCTCCATGGCCAACAAGAAAAACATGTTGTTCCTGAGAATCACCACTTTGGTTTCCGGACCTGGTCATCCGGAATTAAACGTTTTTAGGAGTTTTTGGTGCAAATATAAAATATGGAAGGTAATCAGTACCTTACAGTACTCCATCGTCAACAAGAAAAACATGTTTCTGAGAATCACCACTTTAGTTTTCGGAATTAAACGTCAAAACGTACGTCAATTTTCTTTAGAATTTTTTTCGTGTGTGTTTTTTAGGGGTTTTTGGTGCAAATATAAAATATAGAAGGTGATCAGTACCTTACAGTACTCCACGGTCAACAAGGAAAACACGTTTCTGAGAATCACCACTTTGGTTTCCGGAATTAAACGTTTTTAGGAGTTTTGGTGCAAATATAAAATATGGAAGGTGATCAGTACCTTACAGTACTCCATGGTTAACAAGAAAAACATGTTTCTGAGAAACGCCACTTTGGTTTTCGGAATTAAACGTGAAAACGTACGTCAATTTTCTTTAGAGTTTTTTTTTTCGTGTGTGTTTTAGAGGTTTTGGTGCAAATATAAAATATAGAAGGTGATCAGTACCTTACAGTTCTCCATGGCCAACAAGAAAAACATGTTGTTCCTGAGAATCACCACTTTGGTTTCCGGACCTGGTCATCAAGACCCTCCCGAATAATTAGAAAAAAATGTACAACACAATTTCACAAAACACAATCACATTATACACACTTAATTAATATTATTACATGTGAATACTAGGGTAGGTAAGGGTTGGCATGTTTAGGTTTTAGGTGCCAAGACGAACGAATCCACAATTGCACACGGTTTCGTCACCACACTGTACAGGTTTATACTGATCTTCTGGGACACCATACATAACACTTACATCACAATACAATATTTAAAGTGTACCATACGATTAAATAAATAAATAAAACAATTAATTTAAAGGAAGAATAAATTTTTATTTTAATTTTATTATAATTTTATACAACTTCAATTTATTGACTGTATGTGTTCAGGTTATGAACAAAAATCAAAACATTTCTCGACTAAAATAACAATTTTATTATCATTAACTGTTGTCAAAAACTGATTTGCATTAAATTATTTATATGTTGCTCTACATCAGGGCTTGATATGAATTGAGCCATACTATTTGTAGCGTACTTTGGATATTGGAAGCTATAACAATTGTAACTATAATAATCTCCACGTTACGTTAGTAATCATTTAAGTGACGTAAGTAGTACTGACACAGCTAGCAATTATACAGTGTGGTCCAAAAATATAGGTCGCAAACTAAACTACGCTACTAAGCATAAAAAGTTTAGTATTATATCTTCAACTTATTTCTGATATTAGAAGAAAAAACCAATTTTAAATTGAAACTTTACAGGGCCGTACCTCTTTAAGTAAGCCCAACTTATAAGAAAATTTTTCATAACTTTTTAGGCTTAGTAGCGTAGTATAGTTTGCGACCTATTTGTTGGACAATTCTGTATATCTATAAGATAGGTTTCACTTTTGATTACGAATATTGTTGCTAAGGCATTAGAGTATATTCTGCAAGAAGGTTAGAATGAACTTTCCATGCGAGTGAAAGATGAAGCATCGCAAAATTTCATTCTTACCGTGCAACAGACTATACTTTTCCTACGAACAAAGGTTAACATTATATTGTTGCTCCAAAATTTTGTACCTCTATAGCTAGAAAGTAATGTATTTAAATCGCACAGACTTGGAGGTGTGCCAGAATATTTTTCAATCGCAAGAGTAATTTGTAATTAAATTTAATTTCAGAATTGTGAAATCCTGTATTGGTCATGGGGAAATAATATCCTAGACACATAGTAAGGAAACAATATGTATGTAATTGTTCAGAGGTTTTTTTAAACATTTACAGTCCACCTCGATTTTAGAAAGGCATGAACTTGTGATTTAACACATTAAAAATTGGGTTTCTTTTCATAAACAAACAGTATTTGATGGTTGGTTAGTCTACCTTCTTTCAGGAGGGGCCAATAGCACTAAAGCTATATTGTAATCATGGTGACGTTTCGTCATGTGAGCACGTCTTCAACCAATTGACAGGTATAGGTCATTTCAAGCTATTTGTCTGGTAAAAGATTAACCCCTCTTTACTTTTGGGCGCACTCCGTGGTTGAAGCTATTGTCAAATGTACGTACCTTGTCTCCCCTAAAGCTAATGAACTAAAGGCTGTATATTTCAGAATAGTTTCAACCAAAGCATGCGTCTAAAAGTAAAGAGGGGCTAAAAAATAGTTTGGAATGAACTATAGTACTTTGTGCCTGAACCATTGCGGCAAGAAACGTTGTCGAGTCGCAATCATACAAGTGTGGAATTCGAAATTTTCACTTACAATTCACTTTATTGTAAGTAAATTTCAATACTTCTCAATGGAAACAAAAATAAATGGTACGGTTAAGCGCACTAACCTTCTCGCACCTACAGTTAAAACACATTGTACCAAATACCTATCTCCACAAAGAAAGGGCGCTACATGACGATATTATTCGACATACACCAATTTTAATTGCACTTTGAAGGAACACTTACCCTACAATTATTTATACGAAAAATTTTTCACGAATTACCTCAAAAATATCGATAACACCATATTGGTGACAACATAATTTATGAACTACGTACAATTCTTTAGAAAATTCCACTCACATTTTGTCGACCAATCAGAGTCATTAATTTTGTCATAATGGACCAGTCACGATTGAATTTTCATGCTGAATAAACTAGATGGTATGAAATTGAAGGAAATTTTCGCCTCAAATCACTCGTATTTGTTTCGATGAGAATTTTCATTAAATTTAAAATTGAAGATTTTCAGCAATTTCCTACCAACCACTTGTACGAGGATGTATTGATATCTAGTTAGCCTAGACCAGTTCCTTGCATAAACAAAATATTGCGTTACCATAGCAACGAACAATAACTTATTACAAGTGTCAGTGTAAAGTTTGACGTCAAAAAAGTAAACCAGAGTCACGCAATAAATTAAATGAAAAAAGATGTCCACCGAAATTGTGAAAATCGAAAAATTGGAGTATCGAGCCATCATCAAGTACCTGTATTTAAATGGGTTAAGAGGTAATCAGATTTACGAAGATATTCTTAATACCCTTGGTGATCAATGTCCTTCGTATGCGACCGTCAAAAATTGGAATGCGAGCTTCAAAAGAGGTAAATTTTCCATTGAAGATGATGACCGATCGGGAAGGCCAGTTTCTGTGTCAGCCCCCGAAAATATTGATGGAGTTCATGACATGATTTTATCAGACCTTCGAATTGGGCTAAAACGGATATCTGATGCACTGAATATTTCATACGAACGCGTTCATCATATGGTTCACGTCAATTTGGATATGAGAAAAATTGCTGCAAAATGGATCCCCAAATGTTTGAATGTTGACCAAAAGCGTGCAAGGGTAGAAGCATCGCGTTCGATCTGTGCTCGATTTGAAAACGATGTAGACTTCTTAAACCGAATTGTTACTATGGATGAGACTTGGGTACATTTCTACGATCCAGAAACAAAGCAACAATCGATGGAATGGCGACACTCTGGTTCTCCAAGAACTAAAAGTTTCGTGTCCAAAAATCTGCTGGAAAAGTTCTTGTTTCAGTTTTTTTGGGATTGCCATGGAGTAATCATGATTGATTTTTGGATAAGGGTAGAACAGTAACTGGAGATTACTATTCGACATTACTGACCACTCTACGGGAAAATATTAAAGAGAAAAGACGCGGAAAGCTATCTCAAAAGGTGTTTTGTTTTGCAGGACAACGCCCCTGCACACAAATCTCATGTTGCCATGCAAAAAATTTGTGACTTAGGGTTTGAATTACTAGAACACCCCCCTTATTCACCCGATTTGGCTCCGTCCGACTGTCACCTCTTTCCTCAACTGAAAAAAGTTTAAAAGGTCGTACATTTTCTTCTAACAAGGAAAAGTCTAGAGACGTTGCAGGTTCGCTGTAATAAATGTATCCAATTAAGAGGCGAATGTGTTGAGTAATAAAATATTTTGACATTAAAATTTTGTTTGGTTCTATAGTAGGCTATGAATTTTTCAATATATCCTCGTATTATTTATGAAATTTCTTCAAACTGATTTGAAGTAATCAATATTGTTTTAATCGAATTTAAAGGTTCAAATTCGGCAAAATGTTCATGGTATATATACGGTCATTTATCATTCAAATTTTTTGAGAAAATTCTTTGAGAGGTTCTAGAAAAACTAAAACTGAAGGATTAAATTCTCCCTTAATTGAGTTTTTCTAGAAAAAGCAATAACTATTTTGAAATATTGTAATGTACTCTTACAATACATGTGCAAATTTTATCAATTTTTTCAATTTTACACCCTTATTTTTGAGGGCAGAAAAAAAGTACCTCTGAGGAAATAATAAAAAGCTTTTATTTTGAATCGAAATTTGATCAATATTTTTATTTATTTATTTAAATACAGTCGCACCACAGCAAAAACCAATTATGGGCGGGAATAGCAAAACACAAAACCTAAAAACGAGTCTGATAATATAAATGTAAAAGTAATTAGACGTAGGTAGTACAAATACTATAATACAGATATAATGCAAAACAGATAAAAACAGTAATGTTAAACAAGGTAGATAAGGTAAATCGATCAACCAACTAGGGAGTCGACGGAGTCACTAGTGATTGATTTTATCTCGGTTATAGACGTATGAAAAATATCAATTTTACGTAGAGCACTACTGTCGCATACATAGAAAATAGGAGATGACTCCAGCACACGTGTACGAGGAGTGGGTAGGTAGAAGGTGGTAGGAAAACGAGGCCCAGGTCGAGGAACGAAAAAGATAATTTGGCCAACAATTCAGGGCAATCGACAAGGTAGTGAATAAGTTTGTATAGAAAGAGAAGAGAAGAAATCAGAAAAGTTGAATCTAGCCAGAAGATCAGATTGCGGAAAACCTTTAGGAGGGAAAATCCCATCAACGTGATAAACTAGAAATTTCAATAATTTGTGCTGAATGTTCTCCAGAGCGTGGATAATATACTCCAGCCAAGTTCGAATAAGGGTCCTGTACAGCAAAAGAGGTAGGTCAGCGCTTAAAAAATCTCTACAGTTTCTGATAATAAAACCAAGAGTTTTATGTGAAAAGGAAACAATAGATCGAATGTGCGAACCAAAGGACAGAGACGTTCAAAAGTGACACCCAGATCTTTAAAAACGCTTGAGCGAGTAATGAAGACGTCGAAAAAAGAATAATTAAAAAAAAATGGAGACTTTGCTCTAGAATAAAAAACGATGTGGCATTTAGAAACGTTTAGATCTAAGTGGTTTGACCGACACCATTCATCAAAATGATCAAGCCTTCTCTGAAGCACAAGAGCATTACACATATCACGTATTACCTAAAATATCTTCATGTCATCCGCATACAGTAAGAAATGATAATCAAGAATAGGTGCGACGTCGTTGACAAAAATATTGAACAACAGGGGGCCAAGAACAGAGCCTTGGGGTACACCCAAAAAAACACTTGAGACACGCGACCGGCAGCCAAGCAGCTCAAGAAATTGGGTTCTACCACATAGGTAGCTCTTGAGTAATTGTACTAAGTTGTTACTCAAACCAAGAGCGTGAAACTTCGAAATGAGAATCTCATGGTTCGGCCGATCGAAAGTCTTACTACAATCAGTGTACACGACGTCACCCTGAAAACCAGAATCCAAGGATTCAGTTAGAAACTGGGGCATGTTAGTTAAATTGGTTATTGTAGAACGCCCTCTAATAAAGCCGTGTTGACAGCTGTGACGCCTTTGCGAGATTCTAGAAGAGATGTGGTTATGTAATCAAAAAGTTTTGAGAAGTTACAGAGAAGCGCAATGGGGCGATAGTTAAGAACATTGGATCTGTCGCCTTTATTATGAATGTGAACAGTTCGAGCAGATTTCCAATCAACAGGAACAGCACAGAAATGCAGTCTCGCAAGAAGAAGGCAGGGATAAGATCAGTGTCTACGGTAAGTGTGTGCTTAATCTTTTTTATTGCAAATAGCAAATTCGATGAAATATTCAAGCAGAGAGGGGGGAAAAATTCGGAATTATTGACAGAGTCGCTTAACGAAAGTCTCAGTGATGACAAAATATCGATGTAAGAGAGAGAGGAAACACCGTTGAGAAATTTTTATGTTTTAGTGTTAAGGCCCCTAACGTTTTGATAGTAAATATACACAGGACGGAAAACATATGGGATGAAAAGCAGTCTGGAGAGTTGGCGGGAGAAGCCGGAATCCGGAACCTACCAGATCTGCTTTTAAAGCACTCAACTTTTTGACATAAACAGGACAGTTCCTATCCCAAGCAGCGTGATCAGGTTTAATGTTGGGCAGATACATATGATATTGAATTTATAATTAATGTTCTATTCAAATCAAACGTAAAATTAGGGTAATTAAAGTTTAAGATTTCTAAAATCTGACCTATAATTAAATTAACAGAGAAATTGAATTGATTCGTGTAAATAATACTTTCGTTTAGTCGCAATTAAGATTTAATACGAAATGGATGTTGATTCAGATAAGCATTTTAAAAGTGTTAAATGTGTGGAATATAAAAGGTATTTACTTAAAATAAACAGGCACAGAGTTTAAGAAATTAAATATAAGTATCGTACGTGAGAAATTGACCTTTTGGTAAGGACAAATAAACCCAAAGATACAGACATTAATTAAAAGTGTGGAAAAAAAATAAATGGAAATAAGGGCAGTCAGTAGTTGAGAGTATGACAAGTCAATAAGAAAAATAATTAATTCGTAATTAAAAAGACACTTGGTAGTCTAAGAGTTAACACGAATTTATAAAAATAATTAATTCGGTAGCTGAAAGCAAACGAGTCAACATTGAAATAAATAATAATAAACACTTGGTAGTTGGAAATAGGAAGTCAACGAATAAAAATACACCGATTATGTAAAATTATGATCGAGTTATATTATAGTTGGTAAAAAATAAAGAAACTTAATAATAGTGTGATTTCATCGATTAAAGCAAATTTGAACGAATTTAAACAAAACAAGAATTCATCATGCAAGCCGGAATAATCAAAGTTGAAAGGTTAGTTATTTAAGTTCTTAAATAAAATCATAATCAATGTAAAATGATATTTTTAGTAATTAAACTTTTCTTGTTCAAAACGTGCACCTATAAAATAAATTTCATTAAATATTTTTTTGTTTGTGTTTTGCATGTAATAATAAAATTAAACAATGTATTAGAATAAACCCTGAGGTAAAATTTAAATAATTTTTGGAGTCTCGAATTTCAATTAATTTTTTTTTAAAACAAAAGTGAGCAAGTAAAAATAAGAAACTAAAACACGTTATAGTTAGTAGTGAGATTCTTACAATTATTGAAAACAATTCTTTTTGTTAAACGCGCACACAGTAAACCATTCCGCACGATTGTTTGAAATCACTAAAAATCAAACATGCATGTTTCATTCCTCTGGTAATATGTATGTAGAAATTAAGGAGTGGATAAGGATTCTTATTTTTTTGGTAAGTGTAACCAACTTTCACTTTTATTTACTTAAATTTTTTGTTCTCGTTGTTTCTTGTAGACACCTGAAGATGACTTAAATTTATATTAATTTTGAAACTAGTTGCGTTATATTTTATTACCATTAAACTAGTATTGGCCAAGACTTAAGAAGCATTTTTATTTTAATTTCATATAGTTATTACTTGCTAATACCACGAACATTGATCTCAGATGTTTACATGGATTACGAAACGGAATAAAACATTAAGATATTAATTGAGACTTACCGAATGGCCCATCTAGAAAAAAATATATTAACAAAATACTGAGAAGTTGGGTCTAGAACGTTTTGGCGCCGCCGTTTTTTGTGCCAAGACTTTTTGGTGTCGGGATGTTTTGGTCACGTTTTGGCGCGTGTACATCTTGCCGCTGACCTATTCACATAAACAATCCAATATTTAACACCAGTGCATTTTTCATTTCTTTACAAGGCAATTTTTTTTGTTCTTTGCTCAAGTCTTAATGGTTTTTTGGTTAAACATGTTGAGGATCAAGCTCCCATCGCAACGCTTAAAAACTAAGAAAGAATCCTTAATTTGGAAAATCGTTTAAGCAGATATTAAAGCCTAATTCGATGCTAATTAAAAACTCTATTCTCTCACTAAATGGTCAATGTTTTTGGGCGCATTTCTTCTAACACAAATTGGGCGTTTCATTGCACAATAGAGCAGTTAATTAGCCATTATTTCTTGTACAAACAATTATCGTCAATTTTTTTATGTCAAGCTGGAACAGCCACGAATTTTACCAAAAAACATCGAGCGCTTAATTCGACAATAGAGCGTTTAATTAGCATTTAATTAGTCCTTAATTCTTGCGTAAACAATTTCTCAAAATAACTCTTCCTTCTTCGTTTTCGGGTGTGGAGATTGCAGCTTGATCATAAGCTTCTCCAAACAAATTGTCTTCAGAGAAGGCTACTTAACTAATATACTATAATTAGCTTTTAATTCAAGCGCAATCAGTTTTCCAAAATAATGTTTCCTTATTAGTTTTAAGGCGTGGCGGTCGCGCTTAGTTTGACGTTAGAGCATTTAATGAACATAATTAGCCATTAATTATAAACTGTAATAATTTTTTATTTTGCACTGTAGCGTTTCCAGCTTGATATGAGTGTTGAGTACTAAACATATACATTATTTTGTAGTTTTGGGTGTAGTGGTAACTTAGAACTGAACTCTGATTAGGCAAATGATAGTGGCAGAAAGTCATATAGGTACGAAATATGTGTTTAAACTTTCAGGTGATCTTATTTCTTGATCAAGATGCAGTAGTAAGGAGGCAGAGTATACATATACCTCTTAGTGAGGCATCATGAAACCATTCACTTAAAAAAAAAAAGTGTCAATCAGAGTGCAAAAAACTGACAGTAAACCTTATTTTTCCTAATCGATTAAAGAATAATAGGTGTGAGGCATTATTTTGTAGGAGAATGTTTCTCAAAATAAAATAATAGGTGCCTTTTTACTTAAAAAATTTAATTTATTGACGTCAAATGTTTTATTGTTAATGGTGTTGACAAAAAGTTTTCAATTTTTGACTCCTAATTTTTATAGCCTCAAACAAGATCAGACAATTCGCACTGGTTTGGATGCATTTGTGATCGTAATTATTTTACATAATACAGGGTGACCCAGGGAAGTGTAATTAGTCCATAACTTTTTTGTTATTGAAGATGTCGACATGTGGTTTTCACCACCAAGTAAGCACACTTGGGCTGCACATTCTAAATATGTTTTGATTATATACAGAGTGTTTTATACAGAGTGGTAAACCAAAGTTATGTTTTTTAAACGCAATACCCTGTATATTATTACATAACTAATTTTAGTAAAAACAAATAATGGGACTTTTTATAGAATAATATGGGACTAGCTCTTTCCTTTTCGGCGTTATTCAACTTTTTGTTAGAAATTCACATTTGATAAACCACTTACCAGTAGGCAGAAAACTTTAGAATAACTTGGAAATTTAATAAATAGTCGAATTTTGACGCACATACGCACACTATACAGGATGTGAGAAACGCAAAAAAAAGTAAATAACTTTTTTTTTATAAATGGAATGTCCTGTAGTTCTCTACACAAGTTTATTAAGTATTTCATAAGTTTTCCATTGATATGAAGTTTGTATGGTAAATTCTGAATAGTTATTGACATTTTCCAAAAAGAAAGTAGTTTATTATGAAGAAATATTCCACTACTCTTCTCAACTGTACTGGACAAAACAATAAAGAAAGCCAAGAAGAAGATGAAGAAACTAACACTGAAATACTTAAAAATGACACAAATCCAGCTCACAGAAATTAAGTTTATACATAACATGGCTTTGATAAATGATACAAATGAGAACTTAAATATAATCTCAAAGTGTTAGAGGAGAAACTGAAGAAAAATAAACATAAAAATAAACACTGGAAAGACAGAAACAATGATAATTTCAAACAAAAACAAAACACATCAAATTAGTCTGGACGGGGAAGAAATAGAACAATTTTAATTATCTAGGTGCAATAATGGAAGAAAATGGAAAATTAGACAAACAATTAAACCATAGAATAGGAAAAGCAGGAAAATATTTAATCTGATGAAAACATGCTTTCTACAAAAAAGAGAAGACAAAAAACAGAAAAAATGACGTTCCTTAAAAAATAGAAAATAAAACCAAGAAGGACAGAATAAGGAATGAAACATTTAGACAAAACCTGAAAATGGAACCAATCAACGAAAAAATATAGAAATGTCGGACGACAGACTAACAAAAAGAGTGGTCGAAACGCGAGTGCCAGAGAAAAATAAAAAAGGAAGACCAATAACAAAATGGATTGATAATATAAAGAAAGAAGTAGAAAGAAAAAGAATGACATGGGAGGGAATACAAAACCTAACGCATGATAGGAAGCAATGGAGAGAAAAGTGCAAGATTCAACTACACCAGCCTTACACGTAAAGGTAGAAAGGCCTAGGACTAAGTAAATAGGACTAAGTAAGGCACTTTAGATATTCGTTGACCGGAGACTACGTGCAAAAATGAACAACTTATAAATAAATAATTCTTTTAAAAAATGTCATTAACCATCCAGAATTCACCATACAAATTGCATATCAGTGGAAAACTTATAAAATACAGGGTTTTCCAATAGGAATGATATGATTTTGAAATGACGTTTCGGGCATTTTTAATATGTCATTTGTTTTTCATTGTATTCAGTAATGTTTACAATTTCATCATGGAGAGATATACGCAAGAACAACATTTACAAATTATTCAGTTTTATTAATTATAGAAAATTTTGAGCGTACATTTTCTTTACATAATGTGCAAGTGCGAATATGACAAAGAACCGCTCGAAGTAATGCAAATATTGCTGCCGTTCAGGCAAGTGTTGCGGAAGACCGCAATATGTCGATTCCAAGACGTTCTCAACAATTCGGACTGTCTCAAACCACAACCTGGCGGATTTTCAGAAAAGATTTGGGTTTGCATCCGTATAAAATTGTTCTCACTCAAGAGCTGAAGCCATTGGGCCATCGTAAACGTCGTGAATTTGCTGATTTTGCCTTAGAACAACTTGAAAACGATAACGATTTTTTTAAGAAAATTATCTTCTCTGATGAGGCTCACTTTCATCTGAGTGGTGCGGTAAATAAACAAAATGTCGATTCTGGTTCGAAGAAAATCCACAAATTATTCATGAAAAACCATTACATTCACCTAAATTGACAGTTTGGTGTGGTTTTTGGTCTGGTGGAATCATCGGTCCGTACTTCTTTCGAAATGAAGCTGGTAACACCGATACTGTCAGTGGAGAGCAGTATAGATCGATGATAACCAACTTTTTATGGCCGAAGTTGATCTTGACAACATTTGGTTCCAACAAGACGGGGCTACGTGCCACACAGCAAATGCAACAATTGAATTATTGTGAGAAAAGTTTGGAGATTCGATTATTTCATTGTGATATTGAATGGTCTCCAAGAAGTTGAGATTTAACACCATTAGACTATTTCTTGTGGGGTTATTTGAAGTCATTGTACAAACGCGTGCTATCGACTATATGCCCTACTGGAGGGATCACAATATTTAAACGATAAGTTTTTCAACATCTAATGTCGACTCGTGAAAGCGTTCACGTACGTAAATGTAAGCAACTTTGCCGACAGCTATGAACTTGTACTCGAGTTCTGTCACTCCTGAAGAGTCCCAAAAGAACGAAACAGCTGTCGAAGTGATTCTCAGTGTTTGTTTGCTATTGTACAACCTCTTGCGTACTTTACTGCAGGCGATTCGAAATTTTTATACTTGCCAATTGTTATGTTGGCTATAATTATTGAAGAATCGACTATGTAACTGCTTTACATACCTGTCGGCAAAGTTGCTCATCATCATCATCATCAAACAGCCCTTTCTTGTATCCACTGCTGGATATAGGCCTCTCTTAATCTCTTCCATGTGCTTCGATCCTGCGCCGCCTGCATCCAGTTTCCCTGGCAACGCTTTAGGTCATCGGTCCATCTCGTTGGAGGGCGTCCCCTATTTCGATACGCTTCCTGTCTTGGTCTCCATTCCAATATTCGCTTGGTCCATCTGTTATCTGTCAGTCTGGCGACATGCCCTGCCCTGCCCAGTTCCATTTGAGTGTGGTTATTCTCTCTATTGCATCTACTACTTTTGTTGTTTGTCGTATTTCCCTGTTTGGGACTGTGTCTCTAATAGAAATGCCAAGCATTACCCGTTCCATCGCCCTCTGTGCGGATTTTGTGTATCGTTTTTCTGGTCAGTGTTAATGTTTCTGCTCCATAGGTCAATACAGGCAATATACATTGATCAAAAGTCTTTCTTTTAAGGCACGTTGGAAGGTCTGACTTGAACACATGGCTTAATTTTCCGAAGGCTACCCAGGTAAGTCTTATGCGTCGGTTAAGTTCGATTGTTTGATTGTCTCTGCCTATGCAAATCTCATGCCCCAGATATTTGTATGACACAGTTTGCTCAATTGCCTTTCCAGCAACAGCTATGCTTTCGCTGAGCACGAGGTTTGTCATAATTTGTGTTTTGGCCATGTTCATTTTAGTCCCACCTCTCGGGAGGAGAGATAGAGCGTCTCCAACAAATCCCTGGCATCATCCATTTGGTCGGCTATCAAGACTATATCGTCGGCGAATCTCAGGTGACTGAGCCACTCGCCATTTATATTTATGCCCTTTTCATCCAGGTTAGCTCTTTTGCATGCATACTCTAGTAGCGTAGTGAAGAGTCTTGGCGATATGGTGTCTCCTTGTCTAACTCCACGTCCTATGGGGAATTTATTTGTTTGTTGATCTCCTACTCTCACTCTCGCTGTAGCATTTTTGTATATATGTTTTATTATATTTATGTAGCGGTGATCTATTCGACATTCCGTTAAAGCTTCTAACATTTTTTGTTGATTTATTGTGTCGAAAGCCTTTTCGTAGTCAACAAATATCAACACCAAAGGTTTATTGTATTCGGCACATTTCTCAATTAAGTTTTTATTACCAGTAGGTGATCGTTTGTGCCATATCCTGACCTAAAACCTGCCTGTTCTCTTGGTTGGTAAAGTTCTAATTTATTTTTAGTCTCTTTGTGAGTATCTTTGTAAAGATCTTGTACACATGAGAAAGTAGGCTTATAGGACGATAATTTGAGAGATCGGCAATATCCCCTTTTTGTGCAGCAGAATTACCTCTGCGTTGCTCCACTGAGTTGGCGTTGTCGCTTCTCCTAAGCATTTATTAAAGAGTCTAGTTAGGGTCCTCAGGAGTCTTTCCCCAGCACATTTTATTGCCTCGATCACTATTCCATCGTCTCCCGGAGATTTATTGTTCTTCATTTCCTGTAGGGCCCCTTGTATCTCTTGCAGTGTTATATCCGGCATCTCTTCTGAGCCTTGGTTTATTATCTTTGTTAAAGGTTGGTGTTCTTCTTGTTGTTCTGGTTCTCTATAAAGTTCTCGGTAAAACCCTCGACAACCTCTAAAATTTTTTCTCTGTCGTTAACAACTTGTCCCTGTTTATCCTTCAATCTGTGTATGTTCTTCTTTCCCTTTGCCATGCTTTGTCTCAGAACTTTTAAACTTTTGTTTTCTTCTATCACTCTGGATATTTCTCTCGTGTTGTGTTGTCTGATGTCCTTTCGAATTTCCTTTTGAATCTGCTTGTTGAGGTTTCTCAGCTCTGCAAGGTTTGTATCATACTTGTCCCTAAGTTTCCTTCTTTCGGCCAAAAGGTTTTTCGTATGTTGGCTCAGTTTCTCATTTTTTTTCTTGTTCACTGGACATACATTCTCGGCCTCTTTCATAGCTGTCACTATGTTGGTGTTAATTTGTTCTATGTCCGTTTCTTCGAGGGTAGATAAGTTTTCATTGATGCAGTCTTGGTATAGTCTGATGTTTTCCGGGGGTGCCATTTCCTTTTTGTTTTGATGTATCATTTTTGTTCTTTCTTTCTTGATGTTGAAGCATACTCTTGCTCGGACCATTCTATGGTCACTTCCAAGAGAAAATTTATTCACAACTACGATGTCTTGTATAATCTCTTTTCTGTTAGTCATTATAAAACCTATTTCGTTCTTTCTTTTTCCGTTTGGGCTTATCCAGGTCCATTTACGCTGAGGCTTTTTATCGAAGAATGAATTCATTGCATAAAGACGTTCCTGGTGTAAAAAGTCAATGAGTTGATCTCCTCTCTATTTCTTTCGCCATAACCAAAGTTGCCCATCGCTATTTCTGCATGATCTTTCTTGAAGCCCAGTTTGGCGTTAAAGTCCCCCATCAAGATCGTGTAATGCGTTTTTGTTTTTCGTAGAGCGGTTTTGACGTCTTCGTAGAATTCCTCGTTTTCTTCATCTGAATGGCTCGTTGTTGGTGCATATGCCTGTATGATTTTAAGTTTATATCTTGAGCTTAGCTTTAGAACTAAATAGATAACTCTCGGGCATACGCTTTCGATCTTTATAATATCTGGTATATGTCTCTTATGTACGAAGAAACCGACTCCGCCATTTGATGAGCCTTCTTCTCCCCTGTAATGAAGCATATGGCCGGATTTAAGTATTTTTTGCTCTTCTCCTATACGTCTCATCTCGCTGATGCCGACCACATCCCACTTTATCTCTTTTAATTCTTCTTCCATTTCCAACAGCCTTGCCTCCGATAGGAGGGTTTGGACATTATAACAAGCAATATGCATCTGTCGTTTTCCGTGGTGGCCTGATCTCTTCCGGTGATTCTTAGCACCCTCTGCTCCAACTCTGTTCCAGCCGCCACCTTGGCCGGGGATATTAGAGCCGCCGGGAACTGAGGGTCGTGTTTTAGGTTTGTCTGTCATGGTTTAAATGTAAGGGGTATATTAGCCGTTTCGCTACCACGCTGGCTAGTGCGGGTTGGTAGTGGGTTATTTTGAGGAGGTACTGGGAATGGAATATTAGGTTTGGTGATGGGCTGAGGATGGGACAGTGGTTTCTTCCGTACGGTTTTGGAAGATGAACCAAGGCTCGCGTGGGCAGGGGCGCATCCCTGAAGTAGATCTATCACCTATCGGGACCATAGATAAGTATCTACCCGCTACCTGCAAGTTGCTCATATATATAATCAAATCCCTTTTTTACCCATAGGGTGTAAGGGCTACAATGAAACTAAATTATAATTCATATTTACAATAAAATTGTTAAAATTTGGTTAACTTTTTATAAATAATTTCCATTCGTTTCTGTTCTGTGCGAGTTTCTTTGCTTCAGCCCAGGTTTTCCCTTTTTTCTTTAAAATTTTTCCTATAACATTATCCCAGGTTTCATTTGGTCTGCCTACTTTTTGTTTCCATGGTGTTATAGTTTCCCATATTCTTTTCACCGATACTGTATCCATTAATCTTTGTAGGTGTCCCCACCACCCTAATTGATTTTGTTCCATGTATTTTTCATTGATCTTTCGCAATAAACCAGACTCTCGTCAAGTTTTACAAGTCAATATTAAACGTGCCATTCATGACATACGACTTGATTTAGTGGAGAAAAGTGCTCGAAAATTGGGTTCATCGAATTCGTTCCTGCAGAAGAAGTCGTGGAGGCCATTTGAATGACGTTTTATTTACAACTTAATTGTATCAATTGTACTTCACATTAAATAAAAGACATTTGAATTTCCTTAACAATTGGTTTTTTTTTTAAAGAAATCATTTCATTCTTATTGGAAAACCCTATACTAAGTCGACTCATGAACAGAAATACAGGGTGTTCATTTATAAAAAAAGAGTTATTTAACTTGTTTTAGTTCACCCAGTATATTTTGTGCGTATGTGAATTAAAATTCGATCAATTATTAAGTTATTCTAACATATTGTGTTGCTAGCGTATCGGAAAATATTCATGGCCTACTAATCAGTGATCTATCAAATGTGAGTCTTTTTTCTAACTAACGCCGAAACGAAAATAACTAGACCCATATTATTCTACACAAAATCCCATCATTTTTTTACGCTTAAAATAATTACATAAAAATATACAGGGTGATCTATTTAAAAAAAAACATAACTTTGGTTTACCACCCTGTATAGAAACTCTTTATACAATGAAAGAATTTTTTTTAACTGTGAAACACAACCAAAATACAAATACCTATATTATGCGCATATTACAAATCATAGTCAGTCAAGTCATTGATAAATTCGTAAATGTCTCTGTTAATTCTAGGCTTGTTAAGAATAATTTCTATATCTTCCTCTAACGCAAGAGCGATGTCATCTATCATGGGAAATATGAAAAGGTTGGTCATCTTCATCCGGAAGTAAATCAGTAAAGAAAATAGACTCGCCTAGTGGTATTTTTAACATCTGTTTTCGTTGTTCAGGTGAAGGCATTGGGTTCCTCTTTTCTTTTAAGAAACACTACTTCGTCAATAAGCTTGTTTTGTGACAGGTCTTGCACTTTTGCCTTAGGCAATTTTTGTTTACTTGATCTTATCCAAAACATATGTTCCTGAAGCCCGGAATGTCTTGAGCTTTCATTTTAAACAAAGAACTTTGATAACAGGTGAGGAAAAGCTGTTTGGTTTAGAATTCTTTCCTTGGGATTTGGTAGTTTAAAATCTGTCAGGACTGATCTCCAAAACCCTTTAAAAGACCTGAAAAATCCAACATCCAGTGGCTGAGTGTTGCAACTACTATTTGGCGGCAAAAAAATGAAGTTTATGTTAAGCCGTTGGCAAAGTCTTAAGATTTCAATGTTAAAGTGCGATGATAAATTGTCTCTGATACTTACATTGTTTCCAGATATTGTATTTGCCCATGGTACTAAAACTGTCTAAAATCATTCCATGAACTTAGGAACGTCAAACCACACCTACTTTGTTCTGTTGTACCAAACTTTAGGTGGACCACCAACGCACCACTTATCATAGAGTATCTCAGCTTTGTACACCACATATGGTTTCAAAAGTTGCGCTGAAACTATTACGGCAAACATTACTATAATAGCTGCCTTGGTGATGTTTAGAATCCGTTCGGGATATTCTGTTCCTCCTTTAAAAATACATTTCACCTTCCCCGGTTCGTCGGAGAGGTTCGTTTCATCTTAGTTTAAAATATGGGTCGGCGGAACTCATTCTAAATGTATTTGCAGTGTTTGAAAATAATCTTCGAATCCTTCATTCGTGGTTTAGGCCCTAACACTTTTTATGTTTTCACAAGCTCTCTGGGTTAACAGACGCGTATGTCTCACCAAATAAAGTAACACCAATCTACGCCTGGCATATTTCCGAAAAATATTTCAACTGTCTTTCCTGATCAGTTTAGGTACTCATTTACAAACATACGAAGGTCTAGCATTGTAAGAGGAAAACCGTATTTTGCACTTGCTGTCAAGAAGTCCACAAAGTGACGTAGTCCTTTTATTTTATCAAATAAGGAACGCCTAGAAATATTGAACATTTGGGAGGCTCTTGATAAAAAAAATGTCCCTCTCCTGAACAGAGCAAAGTGCATTTTGTAGGGTTTCTTCTGTATAGTCTCTGTCCGACGTTCTTTTATATTTTCTAACCATGTTCAATCTAAAATTAACATTATTCTCATATAAGATCTTATAGATTGCGTTCATATCGTTCATTTTTATCTCTTCCTCTTACACCACTTCACCGTCTACGCAGACTTGAGTGGAGCAACGAAAGGGTTAATTGGGCCCAAGATTGGCGTCAAATTGTGTTTAGTCCCGATTTTGCTTGTGGGCCCATGATGGTCGTAGTAGGGTCAGACGGATGCGTGGAGAATGTAAAAATTGAACATTTTTATAAAATGCAACACATGCAACATCAAAGAGTTATGATATGGGGAACATATTGCACCCCATATCATAGGTAGCAGATCACCCTTGGTCTTTATTAACGGCAACCTAAAGGCAACTGGTTATATTGCTAATGTGCTTCAACCCGTTAGGCTTCCATATCATCAGGGGCTGCAAAATCCCATTTTCCAGCAGATGAATGCGCTTCCTCATACGGCAAGGGCTACAACACGGTTTTTGGAAGAAGCTGACATTACCGTTCTCCCAAGGCCTGCTCGGTCGCCTGATTTGTCGCCCGTTGAACATACATGGGATATGATCGGTAGGCGACTGGGTAATTTACCACACCTTCCAGATAACTTACACGATCTCCAGCTACGGATTCAAGAAACTTTGGACGATATACCACAAGCAGCTATAGAAGAGCTACTCATTATTGAAAAAACTTTTAAGCTTTTTGTTTTTGTTTTAAATTTTAATAATTATTTTTGTTTCATGAAAACATACGTTTCCTGAAAATTTCAATAAAATCATTTAACAACTTCTAGGTGTTGCAATTTTTCTAAAAGTCATTATTAAGTATTTATAAAAAACTGTAAAAGGTGAATCTTTGACTAATTCTAAGATATGTTCATATGAACATGGGTCCGCAACGGCTTGGTTTCTGAGATACAGGTCGTCACAAAAAAACTATTTTAATTAGTTTTTTGTTTATATTTTTGTTAAGTAACATGGCAATGGGACGAAATTTGGGATAATGGGTATATTTATGACGACAAACTCAAACTTTAACTTAGTTTTTGTTTAATTTTAGAGGGTGCCACACCCAGTGTTGTTTCTAAATATAATTAAGCATAACTTTTTTGTGTCGCATTGTATATCATTTTTGATTAGGCAGACCTATTCTACTCTCAATTTTACATACAAATGGTACTTCATAGTATTTTTCGCTAAAAAAGAGCCATTTTGGATAAAAATGGTTTCTGAAGTTAAACCTACGTTGGAACTTTTTCAGTTACATAATTTCCGAATTTTGGAAAAATAAGCGAATAAATGTAGTTTTCATTGATTGTATTTTCAGGAAACAAACTTAGATCATTTACAAGACTAAGATTAAGCTAGTTAATAACATTTACAATAATTTCTGAAAATGACCAAATAAGAATAAATTTTTTGTTTGATGTCCTATATCTCAGAAACCAAGCCGTTGCGGACCCATGTTCTCATACTCAGAAAATAAAAAAAATATTTTAAAATTTTAATCAAATTAGGCGAAGTTACCACCGCAGGCAAAGTAGCCCGACTTTATGTTACATGTAGTTTTAATTGATCCATCCACCACACCCCTACCATAAGATTGGGAAAACTTAAATACCTAATTATCAATAAACTAACGAAATGATAGCAGATACATTGACTAAAGGTTTAGCAATGACTAAACATTCTTATTTTGTTGAAAAATTTGGTTTAAATACTCGAGATAGTGAGGATATTGAACATATCTCAAACAATAAGTTTTGCGACATCTAGTGTCGACTCGTGTTAGCGTTCACGTACGCAAATGGTTCGCATTAAGCAACTTTATCGACAGGTACGTAAAAGCAGTTACATAAGTCGATCCTTCGATAATTATAACCAACATAAGTGTTAGCAAAAATTAAATAAAAGATTAATACAAAAAAGAAAGAAAACTGGCAAAAGGGACACCCAATACAATCAGTACAAGCACTAAAGTTCAGAACACACCATTCATTAAGAATAAAGAGTAACACAAACAAATGTACTCAGGTTTATCACTGCAATTGACGGTTAAGAATTGATATTTTAGACATGCAATTGTCATAAGAGAAAGATTTTCTAAAAGTTTCAAGATGGAACCTCGGTAAATCAAGTATATCTTTTCTTCTTATGTTTAGATTGTACACGTCGGTTCTAAATGTAATTCTGTTATAGAGGTATGGTGGAGTTTTGGTTAATAATAATTTATAGTAAAAACACATCGCATATACAAACATTCTCTGTACCATGCTCATCCAACCGGCTCTTTCAAGGATATGCGAGATATGTTGGCAACGCCTAATACCATATCTAAATCGTAAGCAGCTATTCTGGACTACTTGAATTCTACGTTTATCGGTATAGCTGATACAATTTCAATAAACAACATTACAATGGTTAAAAATAGATAAAATTAGAGAATAGCAAAGTATCTTTTTTGTATATTCATTTAAAATGGGCGATTGGTGTATAACATCTTTAAAGTTGAATAAGATCTTCTTATAAGGGGAATTAATATGTTGTGTAAATTTTAAATCTTCATCAATTATAAGCCCTAAGTTCTTAACACCGTGTGAAGTAGGAATCTGTAAATTATTGATACATAAAACAAGGTTCTCATCAATAACTACGCGGTCTGATATTTTACCAAAAAAATGCTTCTAAAAAGTTGAGTATCATCCGCGAATGTGAATATATTACAATGTTGTAAAATATTGGCCCTAGTATCGATCCCTGAGGCACTCCAGAAATAACATTTAACAAACTGGATGAAGCATTGGCAAAACAAACTATTTGGTTTCTGCGTGTAATATAGCTGGTTAATAATTTAATTGCTTTTTTATTTATACCAATAAAGTGTAAGATTGCTATAAGTAATTTATGATTAATAGTATCAAACGTCTTAGAATAGTCAATCATTACTAGCGCAGTCAAGTTTCCAGCATCAACAGCTCTAATCAGTGACCCCTAGAAGTACCCCAGCGAAATCCAGATTGGTAATCACTTAAGAATTTGAAATGATACAAGTGGTACAGCAACTGCTCACAAAGCAGTTTTTCAAATATTTTTGAGATAACCGGCAGAATACTGTTAGGTCAAAAATCTTTAATTTCTGAAGCACCTGGTTTTTTTTGAAATTGGTAAAATTTTAGCAATTTTCCAAGATGACGGAAAAACCCAGATGAAGTAACAGAGTTAAAAATATGGCGTAAATAGTGTAAAATAAACAGACAACACAAATTGTTTTCAACCCATTTAAAACCTCAAGTTCCGTAATTTCTTGAAAAGTTAGAAGTTGTGATTCATTAGGATGAAGATTGTTTATATAAAAATTTGTAAGTTCTGAATCAGACAATTGAACAAAAGAAAAGTGTAGATTCAATAGTTCAGGATCACTTACACCCGTCAAAAGCCCTAATGTGGCTTGCTTATTAAAAATATTAACTTTTTTTAAAGCTGACCAAATGTCTTCTTTATTTTTGCAAAATTTAAGTAGTTTCTTAATTGTTTATAGTAATTCCAATCGCCAGTGCACTTTGTACGTTTAAATTTATTATAAGCTTTTTTCTTAACGATATGATAAATTTGATATTATCTGTAATCCACGGCTTATATGCATGGTTAAATGTATAGGTTTTAAACGGTACATGAAGGTCGAACAATGAAAGTAAATTGTTATTAAAAAATTGAATTTTGTCGTCAATCTTATCTATATCAAACATATGAAACCATGGCACCGAATAAAGATCTCCAATAAAAAGGTCATAATCAAAATGTGAGTAACCAGCGATATGTACGAGTAACTGAGATATCAGATTGTTTATAGAAGGGGATGCTGCAGTAGACAAGAGAATGGTCAGCAACTTCATGCACGGCAAGCACCCCAGCGTTTGCTACCGTAGAATCTACAAAACAAATTATAGTGTCTATTAACGTTGCAGAAAAAATAGGTTTTACAATTATTTGTTTCAAATGATAAAGATCTAGAATTTCTTGTAAACGTTTAAATAGAGAATAATCAATGTTAAAAGCGCCAATCCAAAAATCTCATCTGAGAAATGCATAACCATTGCAAGAGTTTCATCAAATTTATTAAAAAAGTTATTTAAATTATGATTAGGGCAATATATTATGCCTAAATTGAAAGTTCTATTGATAATATTAAATTTAATCGACAGTTGTTCTAGGCCTTCTATTACTTCTTGCAGATTAACACAAATATCAATGAAACTCTTAGCATAAACTCCAACACCACCACCTCTACCGTTCCTAGCAACGTGAAAGTTGTATATATGAATTAAACTTGTATCAAAACCAGTATAAAGCCATGTTTCCGTGATACCTAAAATACCGTACTCCTCCTTAATTAAAAGATTTTTGACATCATCGAAATTTGCAGTAAGAAAACAAACATCGAGAATCACTCGACAGCTGTTTCCTCCTTTTGGGAATCTTCAGGAGTGAGAGAATTCGAGTGTAAGTTCACTATTGTACAAATGTTTGCTGTCAACTATATTCCCTACTAGAGAGTACATCATATCTAAAACTGACAACACTGACAACCCTGCTGATATATGTAAGCGAAACCACGTAATGGTGTGTAGTTTATCATTGAAATAGTATTCATTTCTTTAAACCTCTTTTTTCCACTCAAAGTTCTTACATCAAAAAAATTATAAAAGTAAAAAGTATGTTGTAATATCACTAATACTGATCAAAGAAATGGAACTCTAAACTGCAGCGTCTATCTGTAACAAAAGGGAAAACACCAAAAAACGGCACCAAAAAACTATACTATCATCATCAGCGAATCGATACTTGATGATGATAGCTTAGCTATTGAAACACATCTCAGAGTATAGTTTTTTGGTGTTTCCCCTTCACTAATACTGCAAAAGTCCCTAAATTAAAAAATTTTCCACATCTCAGAGTATAGTTTTTTGGTGTTTTCCCTTCACTAATACTGCAAAAGTCCCTAAATTAAAAAAATTTTCCATTAGTTTAGTTGAAAAAATAGCATAAAATATTCCTTGGCAGTAGACCTTTCAACCACTCATTACTTCTGATTTTCTAGTTCGTGCTTGAATAGATGATTTTTGCGATTTGCATTTTAATATACAAGGATGTATCGATATCTAGTTAGCCTAGACCAGTTCCTTGCATAAACAAAATATTGCGTTACCATACCAACGAACAATAACTTATTAGAAGTGTCAGTGTAAAGTTTGACGTCAAAAAAGTAAACCAGAGTCGTAAATGAAAAAAGATGTCCACCGAAATTGTGAAAATCGAAAATTGGAGTATCGAGCCATCATCAAGTACCTGTATTTAAAATGGTTAAGAGGTAAGCAGATTTACGAAGATATGCTTAATACCCTTGGTGATCAATGTCCTTCGTATGCGACCGTTAAAAATTGGAATGCAAGCTTCAAAAGAGGTAAATTTTCCATTGAAGATGATGACCGATCGGGAAGGCCAGTTTCTGTGTCAGTCCCCGAAAATATCGATGCAGTTCATGACATGATTTTATCAGACCGTCGAATTGGGCTAAAACGGATACCTGAAACACTGAATATTTCATACGAACGCGTTCATCATATGGTTCACGTCAATTTGGACATGAGAAAAATTGCTGCAAAATGGATCCCCAAATGTTTGAATGTTGACCAAAAGCGTGCAAGGGTAGAAGCATCGCGTTCGATCTGTGCTCGATTTGAAAACGATGTAGACTTCTTAAACCGAATTGTTACTATGGATGAGGCTTGGGTACATTTCTACGATCGACAAACAAAGCAACAATCGATGGAACGGCGACACTCTGGTACTCCAAGACCTAAGAAGTTTCCTGTCCAAAAATCTGCTGGAAAAGTTCTTGCTTCAGTTTTTTGGGATTGCCATGGAGTAATCATGATTGATTTTTGGATAAGGGTAGAACAATAACTGGAGATTACTATTCGACATTACTGACTACTCTACGGGAAAATATTAAAGATAAAAAACGCGGAAAGCTATCCAAAGGTGTTTTGTTTTTGCAGGACAACGCCCCTGCACACAAATCTCATGTTGCCATGCAAAAATTCGTGATTTAGGGTTTGAATTACTAGAACACCCCCTTATTCACCCGATTTGGCTCCGTCCGACTATCACCTCTTTCCTCAACTAAAAAAAGTTTAAAAGGTCGTACATTTTCTTCCAACAAGGAGGTAATAGAAGTTGTGGAGGTCTGGTTTGCAGAGCAAGAAGAAACATTTTTTTAAAGGTCTAGAGACGTTGCAGATTCGCTGTAATAAATGTATCTAATTAAGAGGAGAATATGTTGAGTAATAAAATATTTTGACATTGAAATTTTGTTTGGTTCTATAGTAGGCTACGAATTTTTCAGTATATCCTCGTACATGTTAATGAAATGTTGTTCTTAAGGTCAATACGTTCCATTTGAAGATTCCATCAATCTTAATTCTAATCTGATGACGAAGTTAAATTTTGTGCCAATATTTCAGCAATCTCTTAAGGTTCGCGAAGTTCAAATATCACCGCACAGAATTCCATTCCCAATAAAACTTTAAAATAGCGATTATTTAATTAAATAACAGAAACAACATTTACATGTATGTAAGATTTAGGCAACCGCAACATAATTAAAACATTTTAACATAATCCACGACTATAAATTACGTTTATCTGATGAGAGAAGTTGAGAAATGTTTTTTTTTTATAGTAGGTACAATGCATAGATACATCTGCACGCTCTTACTTCTACAAGCTTATAGAAACACGTAAATAATGTACAATTTCAAACTAAGTTTGCAATGATAATGTTGTTTGGTTATTGTTGAGGTGTCTTGTTTCGAAACGATGATGTGCTGAATAACAATTGCAAATTTTGACGTGTTTCAAATAGCATTCATTTAAAAACAAAAATAGTATACTTCGAATCTACTACGTCCGTAATTAACGCGTTATTTCAAGAATCTATTTTTACTTTTAAAAGATCTGGTTGATTAATTTTTAAGCTGCGATTCATTTAAACGCTTAACAACGTTTTTATTGTCGGAAAATGTGCAAACATAGTAAGCACGTACATTCATTTTGATAAATACAAGTGAATTCTTTCACACACTCGCACTTCTCCGTCAAAATCTAAATTTATAATAACTATTATGCTTATGTATGAATTTTTTTGACAGGTTCAATGTACTCCCGAAAGTTAAAAGTTGCAACCAAAATATTTCCTTTTCTTTTAATTTGTAGAGCTATACTCTTTAATTTTTAAACGAAAATATATGTATAGTGGCTTTGATGTTTTAATTCGAATTGACTAAATAATAACATAAAACAAAAAAATTACAGATTCAAAATAGACTCAATTATGTATTTAGTTCAACGAAAAAATCAATGAGTCCGTAGTCATTACAATAGATTACCTCATTTTGGACGTAATGATTACGAATGATGTGGATACTGTCTAAAAAACCAAAAGTGGTTTTAGGATGTGGCTGAAAACAAAATAGCCGCAATTGAGTTAACAAAATCGTTTTACGTAAAACCACAATTAAATTGGTATGTCAATCTAATTTTAGAACGTTGGGTAATACACATATTATAAGCACGTATTGCTTTTGATATATTTCTTAGAAATTACAGCCCTCCATAACAAGCAAGCACAATAAGAAATTTGTTTTTAAAAAAATATCGCCTGCAATATAAATAGAATGTGTGGGAGGCTATATAAATACTAATAATATGCTATAATAGTCCTATGCAAGTGCAAAAATTTTATAAGCCCCAAGCTTATCACACAGTTTTTCTAGCTGATTTCATTTTATTCAAACTATAGAAACAGATTATGAAATACAAAAAAAATTCAAAATTCAATGTTGTATAAGGCACCTCTTATAGTTTATGGTCAACGATCCAATATAATAATAATAATTGTTTTTATTTAGTAACTTACGGCAATCATTACAAATGTATAAATAATTAAAATTAGTTACAAAAAGAAGGGAAAAAAAGGAGATAATATTATACATAAATAAATAAGTACACTCATGAAATTTAAAACTTGGACACCACAATTTCTGTAAACAAAAGTTTGCACATTGTGAAGCGGGCTTAAGGGTATCATTTACAATTCTAACAGCAGGTAGTCTCAGCAGGGGTTATCTTATAGAAGGACTGTAGAATTAATCATTACACTAAGCACGTTTTAGAAAATAGGTAATTTTTACTTACTTTTTTCTTTAAAGAATATATTTGAAGGTATCGCTAATTAAACACCATAGCTCGATTAATTATCGAATCAAAATTTTGTTTAGGAAATGTTTACAAAATAAAATTAGAAATAATTTTGATTTAAAAACGTCTACAAGCAATAACTTTTAAATTAAATCAAAAACTAAACATGGTTATTTGGGTTGACTGATTATTACTTATTTTTAAATAAATCTAACCTACTAATTATTGTAAGTTATTAAAAAAAATCATTAAACTCTCTATTCATAATATTTAGTCCTTACAAAATGTATATTTTATGACGTTTCATTTTTTTCTGTAGTTAATATAAAAAGTGAAAATAAAAACTAAGGCAATTCTTATTGTCAACGTATATATTTAGTTTTTGACAAGAATTTATTACATAATTATAATTAAGATACCAAGTTATAGTTTAAAATTAAATGAAAACTTTTTTTTTAAATAAAGGTATTACTATATAAATAAATATAAGAAATCAATAATGGGTGTGACCTCCATTATTATTGATACATTCTTGGAGGCGTCTGCTCATTGACGCTATCAAGGTATCAATATAATTAATATTAATCGTTTCCCATGCGGTATCAATGGCTGCAATTAGTGCATTACGGTTTACTGGTATAAAATTTGGCCCTTGTTGTCTTCGGATAACAGCAAGTATTCGAGCCCAAACATTTTCGATAATGTTAAAATCTGGGCTTTTGCTGGCCAGGGTAACAGCTCCAAGTTATTTTCTCGTATCCAATTGCGCACAACCCGCGAAGTATGAATAGGGGCGTTGTCCTTTAACAACAAAAATACATTATGAAAATGTTAATTCAACAGATCCCAAACTATTTTTGGAGAAAGTATAGTGAAATAAGAATACTTACTTGTTGGAAAATATAATCTTCGTCTGGATAAAACACTTCGACTGAAGGTTTCATAATAGTTTCCAAAATATCTAAATACGCAGCAGAATCAAGACGTCCATCGATAGCCCAACAAACTCCTGGACCCCGCGCGCTAACCCAACCCCACACATTCACAGAAAAATAACCACTTCGTTGTTTAGGACATATGTGATTATTTTCGTAACGAGTTCCTTCCATTCTAAAAACTTTTAGTGGTCCATCGTTGCGGCTATTGAACGTTTTTTCGTCGCTAAAAATCACTCGATTCCAAAATTCCAAAGGTTCGTTCACATATCGCCTTGCAAATTCCAGACGACGTCTCATATTTTCGTCACTAAGAACTTCTTTCGCAGCAGCATTATACTTCTTTATTCCCATCTCCTTTAATCTTTTTTGTGCAGTTATACGGCATCCGGGAAAATGTGTATCTGCTATAGCCCTGAAGTATGTAGCAAATGGTTGTTCTGTTACGTAATGAAACAACTCGAGATCTTGAGCACGTGTAGATACTTTAGGTCTACCACTTCCGATGGCTCTTTCCAAAGTGTGTTCAAGATTCCATTTTACTCGGTAATGCCCTACGGTGCTTTTTGGTATATCTAACATACGTGAAATTTCACGCACGCTACGGCCCGCCGCTAATTCCGAAACAATCCGCGCTTTCAAATCAGCACCGAGATGAGGTGGCATTTTCACAACATTTGAAATTTTAAACTAAAATGGAATTTACATTTCTTACTTTATTTATTGGTTCACACTACCCCTTCTCAAACAGTAGGTAATTGTTTATTTATTACATACTTCTAATGACCAATGTAACAACCCTTAGAACAATATGACTCAAAGGAAGTAAATTAAACAAGCAAGCCATTTCCTTATAATGCTAATGGACAGGATTTTCTTTTAAGTATTAAGATTACAATAGAGGACTTATAAACTTTCGAAAATATCTAATTATAAATATTTTCACTGCAATTGCGCTTTTTCCTTAATAATTTCTTAGCAATAACATACACGTTCTTGGTTTTTAAGTTGTCATAAATTTGATATGATATAAATTTGTGTTTCTAATATTACATCACAAACTAATCTTTATTCGCCAAAAATTGTTGCTTAAGTTGTAAAGCTTCGTACACACCTGAACAACAAACCGAGCAACAAACATAACAACGAACCGAAAGTCAAACAGAACGACAAACGATCTTTTATGATTTCCACAATCCGAACAACAAACGGAACGTTTGTGCTGTTCCCATAATTATTTTCAGTAGTTTTCAGTTCATATATATTTATTATTGAGAAGAGAAAATTGCGGAAAACAAGAAGATAGTGCCAACCAAATTTTTACGCACAAAGAAGAGTAAAAATTATAATTTACTTCGCTTTTTTTATTTTGGAAATTTCCCACCCAAATGATGCTAATAGGGACATCATTTTTTCTTGCATTCTTAAACACTGATTAATTTAAAACATTTTTCTTCTGTCAACTCCATAATATTACCTAAAACACAACAAACCCACAAAAGGGAGGACAAAAATAAATAATTTAATTCTCCCGCATAAGTTTGTTCGCCGTTTTGTTTAGATTCGTCCAAACCTGCAAACGCATTCGCGCGCATTTTCTTTGATGTCGGAGAAAAAACCGACAAGTTGCGGGAACGCCGCAAACCGTTCGTGGAACAATCAGGACTTGCGAATCTGTTCTAAAATTCGTACGTAGCACCGTCCAAATTAATGTTCCGATTGCCGTTCGGTTCGTTGTTCTGTTTGTTCCTCGGTTTGTTGTTCAGGTGTGTACGAAGCTTTACAATAAGCATATTAATATGAACTATATCTTATGAAAGGAGAGTTATGTAACTATAATTAACGACTTAACGTTACGTTAGTAGATTCCATTTACTATTTACACATATTTTCTTGGAACATTCGATAATTAACTATCGGGATATGATGACCCTATACTTCGCAGGTTGTGCGCAACTGGATACAAGCAAATAACTTGGAGCTGTTACCCTGGCCAGCAAAAAGCCCAGATTTTAACATTATCGAAAATGTTTGGGCTCGAATACTTGCTGTTATCCGAAGACAACAAGGGCCAAATTTTATACCAGTAAACCGTAATGCACTAATTGCAGCCATTGATACCGCATGGGAAACGATTAATATTAATTATATTGATACCTTGATAGCGTCAATGAGCAGACGCCTCCAAGAATGTATCAATAATAATGGAGGTCACACCCATTATTGATTTCTTATATTTATTTATATAGTAATACCTTTATTTAAAAAAAAGTTTTTCATTTAATTTTAAACTATAACTTGGTATCTTAATTATAATTATGTAATAAATTCTTGTCAAAAAACTAAATATATACGTTGACAATAAGAATTGCCTTAGTTTTTATTTTCACTTTTTATATTAACTACAGAAAAAAATGAAACGTCATAAAATATACATTTTGTAAGGACTAAATATTATGAATAGAGAGTTTAATGATTTTTTTTTAATAACTTACAATAATTAGTAGGTTAGATTTATTTAAAAATAAGTAATAATCAGTCAACCCAAATAACCATGTTTAGTTTTTGATTTAATTTAAAAGTTATTGCTTGTAGACGTTTTTAAATCAAAATTATTTCTAATTTTATTTTGTAAACATTTCCTAAACAAAATTTTGATTCGATAATGATTCATTCTACAGTCCTTCTATAAGATAACCCCTGCTGAGACTACCTGCTGTTAGAATTGTAAATGATACCCTTAAGCCCGCTTCACAATGTGCAAACATTTGTTTACAGAAATTGTGGTGTCCAAGTTTTAAATTTCATGAGTGTACATGGAGGTGTCGCAAGAAACTAAATCTCTAGGGGAAGTTCATGTGCATACTGCAAGTAGTTTGCCCTGCTCTACATCACTTTACCTTAATACTAATTAACAAAAGAAAAATCTTCAAATAAACCTAAATTTTAAATTCTGTGGCCTTGTAAGAATAGCACCTACTTCTACCTTGGCTGTTTTGATCTTATAGTAACAAGTGTTTTAAATTGTTTTTAAACGTATGTAAAGTTGAATTAATTGCAATAGGTATAGTTAAAAATTGTGGGATGTGTATTGAAAAGATCTTTCAAATTCAACTGTCTTGTGGAGAGGTGTAGTTAACGTTTACCGCAGAACTCCACATCGCCCGGATAAGCGAAAATAAAATTGTTTTAGAAAAAAAATGGCTCAAACAAAAGCTATAGACGATAGAATTTCCAACAACTTTTCTCCCTCAACTTTTTATTAAAATTGATATTGGTGGAGATATTGTTACAATAATTAGTGTCACCTGATTGTTAAATCTCACTGATTACTTATCGGATCAAAAAATAATTTAAACAGAAGTTGTGTATAATTAAATTATAAACAACTTATATAAAACAAAAATGTGTAAATTAAAAAATTTCAAAAATTCGAAAATCTGTGTAGATTAAAGGCTCTTGTGCCTAGATATATTGTACCCAAAATCTAATCAGATCTTCGGAATTATAAATAACGTCCTTGTACAAAGTTTCATAAAAATTTTCTGAAATCTTGTTTACATACGGACGGACGTAAATTTTTTTTTGCTTCTTTATAACGTACTAACTCTAATTCGTCGGAAAAAGTTAAAATTTTTGTGAGGTGTCGTAATCTAAATTTGGACCATATTCTACATCAACATATGAAAATTGTGATAAAACTAATGATTCGCATAATACGTTTTTAGTGTTTTGGTTAAGATACGATTTGTGCGGAAATAATAATTTAAGATTCATGGAAGCTCTTTTTAAAATAATATAAACATGTTTTCTATACCGAAAAGTATTGTCCATAACTAGACCAAGATTTTTTGCTTCTTCAACATAAGGTGTTAATAAAAATTTTTAAAATGTTTTTAATTTTTTGGCATTCTGATTTGTTTCCAAATAATAGTGTACTACATTTACATGTATTAATTATAATTGAATGACGAAGAGACAAATTGACTAATTGAGAGACATCATCACAAATCGCATTTAATGCAGACCAACTTCCAAACGGTCTAAAAGAATAGTATAGCAGCGTATCGTCACCATACATTAGCATATTAGCGTTTTTAACACTTTCATAGAACTTTCAATACAGAGGTCTTAAAATGGATCCTTGAGGCACTGGTTTTGTAACATTAGTAGGTCTGGAGTAATTATTTTACAATACAACTGTTTGGGTTCGATCACTCAGGTAATTAGTGTTAAATTCAGTTGCATCATTACTAAATCCTATATAATGCAAAATGCTTAGTAAAATATCAAGAGAAACAGTATCAAATGCTTGGCTAAAATCAAGCAAGGTCAAAACTGTCACCTTACCCGTATTCATACCACTTAAAATATCATCGGTTTATGGGGTTGCCGTCTCAACCTCATCGCAATCGCCACGATCACTTCTACATATGTATATTGCAACGCTTAGAACGCGGAATCCAAACATGCAATTAACACAACAAACGCAATTAAGGAAATGCTGACAATCCGGAAAGCATTTCTAACGACCTTGCTTACAAGGCAAACAAGCCTACTTCGTACATATAATACGAAGTAGGTACGATAACAAAGGAGTCGAAGTTCCATCAGTCACAGTTAAGTTTAGTTTAATGTACTTTAAGTACACTTCAATTCGACACTTAACTGGCGTGGACGAGTTCGCAACTGTGACCAGCGGTCAACACCAGCGCGTCAATAACATCCAACCCGGCCAGCGATCTCCGGTCCGACATGTGATACCACGACGTCAAGCATCGCACACTACAATCACTACAATACTACATCACGATAACTGTAAGTGAACGTCAATAAACGCATCTAAACACAAAACGACGACTCAAATTATTTCTTTGGTTAAACCGGCGTCTAGTTCACACCCTAGACGCCACAGTGGTGATCCGCCGACGTAATGAAAAATCATAGAAAGACAAACATTCGAGGAGGAGCAACACGGCAACAACAACAGGTACAATCGCGAAATTTTTTTTTATATCTACGCTACGACATTTAACGACATGAACGGGAAAACGACCGCCACTGAACCCGCTACGCTCGCTGCTGCCCCAACCCGTCCACGATACCACCCCAGCAACATTAGGGATGCCACAACTACGTCCGCCAACACAATACGTGCCATCGCTGCGTCTGCCATGGACATCCTCGGCACCGACATTCTCCTTCCGTATTCAATGATGTAACGGACATCCACTTGAGCTGATGGACCACAAACAAAGACGTTTCATCAATGCCGTCGCCCAAGAAAAATCCGCTAAGATGAAACGCAACGACCGTGCAACAACCACGAACGCCACGACGGCTGCAACAACCACGACCGCTGCTTCAGAGGAACAAACGACCATGACAAACACTACGTCTCGATGACATAGCCATCAACGATTAGTCGCATTCGCGCCCACACACGTCACGAAGCTTGGACGCCTGCTTCTGACGTCCATTCGCCTGTCAAATACAGGATGCGCAGAGCAACAAGCTCCCGCACACAAACTGTCGAATACATGCAATTAACACCACAAACGCATTTAAGAAAATGCTGACAATCCGGGAAGCATTTCTAACAACCTTGCCTATAAGGCAAACAAACCTACTTCGTACATATAAAACTAAGTAGGTACGATAACAAAACCAGTCGAAGTTCCATCAGTCACAGTTAAGTTTAGTTTAGTGTAGTTTAAGTACAGTTCAATTCGACACGTAACTGGCGTCGACCAATTCGCGACTCTGACCAGCGGTCAGCACCAGCGCGTCAATAACATCCAACCCGGCCAGCGATCTCCGGCCCGACATGTGATACCACGTCAAGAATCACAGACATCAGCACATAGAACGCAAACTTACTATGTTGCACAACCTACGCCAACTTCATTCATTTATGTAAATACAACCTACATCACGATAACTGTAAGTGGACGTCAATAAACGCATCTAAACACGAAACGACGACTCAAATTCTTTCTCTGGCTAAACTGGCGTCTACTTCACACCCTAGTCATCACAGGTTATTTTTAACAAAGCAGTGCTACAGCTATAATTACTTCTAAAACCGGACTGAATCGCGGAGATAATAGAATGTGAATATAGATAAGTTCGTATTTCAAGATTAATAATTTTTGCAGCTATTTTAGAGAATACAGGAAGTACACTAATAGCACGTAGGTCAGTGTATGTTTCGGCGTTACTAATTTTGGACAGTGGTACCACCAGACCATGCTTCCAACAATCCGGAAACGTATTACAAAGAAATGCGGTATTAATTATATGTGTAATCTACGCTAATATATGCGAGAAACATAACGAAACCATATGAGTATTAATTTTATCAACACCTGATGAATTGGATTTAATCTCTTTGAATGCCTTGTTAACAACTTTCAACGATACCGGTGCAAAACAAAACTTATCCACACCATCAATCATAGTTTTACTTAAATAATATCTTAATAATTTGGTATCGGTACAGGTTGAAGGAATTTTGTTAACAAAACTGTTAACTACCTGGGTATGCACTGCAGGCACTCTGAGAACCTCAGCACTATCCTTAGTATATAGTGTAGCTGAATATTGCGCTCCCGTATGGACTAGAAGTCCTCACTGCAAAAAAATTGACATTCAACTAAATGCAGCAATGAGAATAGTCACGGGTACAGTACGAAGCACTCCAACTCAATGGCTTCCTGTTCTCTCAAACTCTAGCCTTAGGAAAATCCGTAGACAAACAGCTACACAAAGTATGATCAGTAAAATTAAAAGGAACGTTAACCTGCCTGTCTATAATGACATAGGACATCGCCCAAATAAAAGGCTAAAATCTAGATGCCCTGTTTGGAAAGTAGACACAAACGACAACGATCTATAGGTTGAATGGAAAAGGATATGGCTAGAGTCTGAGGTACGAAATTCATCACTTGTCGGAGATCCAACAGTAAAAGTACCAAGCTTCAATTTACCACGTGCCGTATGGACCACCCTAAATCGTATTAGAACCAACTAGGGAAAATGCAATTATTTATTACACAAGTGGGGTATGGTAGAATCCCCTTTATGTAGTTGCGAGCAAAAGCAAGCCATCAAACATATAGTCGAAAAATGCCCGTTAGTGAAGTTTCCAGGATGTATTAAGGAAATCCACATAGCCAGCGAGGAGGCCATAGAATAGATGAAAAACTTAGGCTTGCGTGTGTGACCAAGGAAGTGTCAACTAAAACAATGAAACCAAGAGTTACCAAATTTTTATTACCAAACTTAGTTTTTACTGTTACTCTAATTTTCCGACTAGTCATAACTAAGTAATTCAATTAGTATTAATAGTTTTAATTTTATTGTAGTTCATATTATTGTTGTTTATTTATTTATTATTTTAATTTTTTGTGCTTGCCGGAGCCATATCCTAAATAAATAAAATTAATGGCATTGGGATGGTGGTAATGTCGTGTCGAAACTAAATCAAACACTTTGGGTGTGCACTTTAAACCCCCAAAAAATATGGAAAATGTGCAGCCTCAAAGAGCCTTATATTCTTGATTGAAAAATAATTATGTTTTGAAACTTTAACTATTCGTTCCAGGGAAAATTTAAAGTAGGAATAATAAATTTTTTTTCTTTGCAAGCCGATAAAAAAATGCCTAGAGGGTAAACTTTTGATTCTTTCGGATTCTTTTTACTTTACATATAAGGCGGCAATTTATAAAAAAAATTTTGCAGATGTTATTCTTTATTTTTCTGTATCTTTTTTTCTGTAAGAGAAAAAAGTCAAAAGTGAAGCTACCTTCGACCAAACCAATGTTTATCGGTGCTAGAATACTTTCTTAGAGGGCCGAGAAGATCTGAACAAGTAAAATCGTGCCGGACGCCCGAACATCAACAACAGACGAAAACATTTATGAAGTGAAGAAAAGAATATTGGCCAATCATCGAATCATCGTTAGAGAAGTTGATGAGGGCCTAAACATATCGATTTGCTCGTGCCATTTGATTTTACCAATGATTTGGGCATGAGATGAGTCGAACAAAAACAGTGTCGCGTTAACATTGCTAAGGAGCTGTAGGGGACTCGGTCCGCGACGACCCGAATTTGCTCCAGAGGGTCATAACTGGTGACGAATCATGGGTTTATGGTTATGATGTAAAAACCCAAGTTCGGTCAAATGTGAATGTTTGGCTCACAGTTTTCTTCGATTTCAGGGGCGTGGTGCATCATGAGTTCTTGCCACAGAGTCGTACAGTCAATAAGGAATATTACCTGCAAGTTTGCGCAATTTGCGGGAAAAAATCCGCCAGAAACGCCGGGATTTCGTTGCCTTGTGTACAAATTTTTGGTCAAAAACAACACTGTAATAACGCCGCACCTCCGTATTCCCCAGACCTGGCCTTCTGTGGCTTTTTCCTGTTCCTAAAACTGAAGAGGCCCATGAAAGGACGACACTACACCACAATTGAAGCAATAAAGGCGGTATCGAAGAAGGAGCTGAATAAGATCACAAAGAATGATTTTTTTAAATGCTCGAAGATAAACGTTGGCATAAATATCGGAGAGGAATTACTTTGAAGGGGACAAAATGATATTAATGAATAAATAAATACTTTTCGAAAAAAACATAAAATTCGCTATACTTTTTGAACAGACATAGTATAGGTATATTTCCAAAAATGTCTACAATAAAGTCCATTCGTTTGACTTATCCCGATCGTTTGATAAGGAAACGAAATTTGTTGCTATTATGATCCTTGTTAGTTACTTGAATTAATAAAAGACCTATCAAACGACACTCTGGAAATAATACGTTAACTAATAATCTATACGTCGTATTCAATATATAAAAAAGGATAGCTATACACAAGTTTGCGCTTGATTCATCTATCAATCGGGATAAATAAAACGAATGAACTGTATGTATGTTTCATGTGTGAAATTATTTTTCCATAATGAAAAATATTTCCTTAAACTTTTGAGGGGTATCCAGATGATCCCAAAGATGACCATAAGTGATGGGTACAATAAATGAAATTTTATACTTCTTCAAAAAACAAACCCAAGGCCATTCGACTTGCGCAAGGCAAGGGATTAAAAAAATACAAACATACAGTTTCAAAAAATTTCTAATTGATGATGGTTACGCCACTGCCTTTTAGGCTGAACAGAGGATGTTTGCCCTCACCTTGTTGTTACTTAAACAGTTGAGTTGCCTTTTGACAATGAAATATTAACATGGTTTATGCAGATGTTACTTAAAACTAATACGGTATGCTCTGAATGTGAACATAAATAAAAGCGTTCATCGAAATATTATTGCTTAATTACTAGTGACCTTTCATAAAACAAAAGTGATGTGCTCAGCAAGTAGTACCTTCCAGTAAAAGCGAACCAGCCCAATCACAAATAGCGTCAACAGATGAGTATACTCTTATTTAGCCCTTCTAGATGGAGGTGAGAAGGACAGCCCAACTGAGTTGTTTTTCTTCATCCCATTTTCACCTAGAGGGGTTCAATAAGAGTATACCTACTCATTAATAAAGATCTACCATGTTTTCAACTGTTTTTTAGTTGACTCTTTTAAATATTTTGACACGCTTTTTTTTAATTATTTTTTTAGACGACAGATAGGGTTTTGAGTGTTTGTTTTGCGATTATTTGATTAATTTACTTTTTTCGTTTCAGATTGTGGCAGAATACGTCCAGTTATGAAACCGTTGTTTAAGGAATGTTGTGGATTAAACACATCTATACTGTTTTAGAAGTTAAGTTATATTAGGTTAGCTTAGGTTAGGTTGGGTTATACTATTTAGGTTATGTTAGGTTAGGTTTAGTTCAGTTTATTTTTGGTTAGGTTATGTTAAGTTATTTTAGGTTAGGTTAGGATACTTTATTTTAGACACCCAATCAAGGTGTCCCATATTTATAAGGAAAATCTCATGGTCTACAATAGACCTAACAATTGTTCCAACAATGAAATCCAGCTGATTTGGTTAACTGGAATACAAACAAAAAAAAAACACTGAATACGGGGCGAATTTAACTGAAGCTTGTATAGACCAATATACGAGATGATGGAACCTTAGGAAACTAGACTCTGATAAACTTAAAACCATTTTTCAAAACAAGGTGGGAATTACATCCCCGGAACAATAACAAAATCTTTTTCAAGAAATCTGCGATGTTGTTATGTCTCAGAAGAAGATGTTCAAAGGAAAAAAATCAGTCTATTGGTGGAACGACGATATTGCTTTCACAAGGAGTAAAGCTATAGCAATCAGGGAAGGAGTCTTGAGAGCCAGATCAAAAAAAGATAAAAACGAAATTTCAAAGATGGAGGAAACACTAAAACAAATAAGGAAGAAGCTGACCCAAAAAATAAAACATTCGAAAAAAGAAAAATGGAAGGAAGTGTGTGTGAAGCAGTTGATAAAGATATCTGGTGCGAAGGGTATCGGATTGCCAGGCGTGGATATTCCAGTACGAAAACTGTTTACCGAACTACTAAATAAGATAATCACAGTACTACCAGAACACCCGGAAGTTAATTTGGAAATATTAAATAAAGATACACCAGAAAAGGTTACTTCGGCGGAACTCTATAATGCGCGACACAGTTTAAGAACAGGCAAGGCAGTTAGTGAAGATGGCATACCAGCCGAAATTGTCAAAATTTTGACCTAGGAAACGGCAAAATACTGTTGAAGGTTTTTAACAAAGTGTGGCAGTTAATCTGTTAATCTGGAAGAGTGCAAGATTAGTTTGAATCCCAAAAATAGGGAAGCAACTACATGATCCTGCCTCATACTGGCAAATCTGCATCTCGAATTCATCGCTAAGCTTTTAGAATACCTCCTACTGCGCGGGCTCATGGCGGAGATAAAAGAAAAAGGCGGTCTATCTAATATACAATTAGACCTAAGGAATCAACAATAGAGGCGATAGATAAAGTTCTTCGAATAGCTAAACAAACGAAAACAGTTACGTACAAGCACAGGAAAACAACTGTTGATATTCAAAACGCCTTTAATTCCGCATCTTGGCAAATTATCTGGATAAACTAAGAATGGGGAACATATCTAAATCTCTGCTGAAGATGTTTAGGGGCTATTTACAAGACCGGCACATCATCGTTGAAAAGGGAGACACCATAAAAGTAAACAGCCAGGTACCGTAAGGTTCATCGCTAGCTGCCTCCTTATGGAACCACATGTACGACAGCCTCCTGTGCCTTCCAACACGTGAAGATGTCAATAATAATAATAGGCTATAATATGCGCGAAATCGGTAGAAAGGAACGAGCAAATGAGACCAAACAAATGATGGTAGATTGGATGAGTAAGACACAACTTAAAATAGCACCGCAAAAATACTAGAAGGAAGAAGGAAACTGAAAGAAATTAAAATAGATGTGTCATAAACTGAAATAAAACCCAAAAGAACTATTAAATAAGTTGGAATATGGTTAGGACAGTATGGAAATTTTGGTTCCCATTTTAGTAAAACAATAGTTAAAGTCGACCAAAAAAATAAAGCTTTGGGAAGACTTATGCCCAATATCGGAGGACCAAGCTAGTTCAGAAGACGAATGCTAACATCGGTGGCTATCTCAATAATGATGTACGCAACATCATCATGGTCTCCTGTGCTACAACACAAGTTTTATCAAAATAAGTTAAATAGTTTACTAGGGAAGCTAACGATAAGGGTCATATCTGCCTATCGGACAGCTGAGACCGACACAATATTGGGCATAAGTGGAGATTCGTCGATATACCTAATGGTAGAGGAAAGGAAAGACATCAGACGCGAGGTACCCAATGGCAAGATAGATGGGCAAAACAAAAAACCTGGAATACGAGACTAATTCATAATTTAAAAGTATTGTCCGAGAGAAAATTTGGTGAACCAAATTATTTCCTAACTCGATTCCTAACAAAACACGGGAGTTTTAGGAGATACCTCTTTCTCAATAACCGCGCCATAGACTACGAATGTATGTACTGTGGTGAAAACGGCCGAGCAAAAATTATTGTCAACAAAGAATTGGAAATAAGTAATTCCCGAGAATACCATTAACTGTATGCTCTAATCAGAAGAAAAGTAGTTAAAGGTGGATAATTGGATTCGGAAAGTTAAATAAAAAAAAATAGAAGAGTCCGAAGAAATTATTGTTTGTAGTGAGGTATAAATAAAGACATACTCTGTCCTGAAGTAATGCGCAAGCAGTCCCAGGACAGTGAAGATCTTAAAAAGGAGGGGTTTTATTAAGTATGCCTCATCGAGATGGTGAGGAAACTGCCACACACCCCCGAAAGATTCCTGGACGCCTTTAAATGGATTCCCCTTCTCAACAAAAAAAGTTTATGTTAGATTGGGGGGCTAAGTTAAGTTAGGTTAGGTTGGGTTAGTTTGTTTCATTTTTAGTTTAGATTAGTCCGAAAACAGCAATAAATCTATTTAAAAAAATTTAGTAGACTTAGCAATGAACATTTAAATTCACCCATGACAAGTGAATTTTTCATCGGCGTAAAATTAAAGCAAGTTGTGTGTTTTTGTACAGGATTGTCCAACACCATTTCTTGAAAATAGTCAAGAATTAGGTATTTTTTAGCAACAATGGCCTACTAATCTTTGCTTGCACTCACATAGACCGAGAATGTACCATTGTAATCCCAAAAATATGCCCCCCCTCCTCTCTAGCCACATTCGAGTTCGAGTATATTTCACGCATTTATCAATCTCACTGATTCTTTGTTATATTATCAATATTTTTGTATCTCCCTGGCTCAAAAAAATAATCATGTCTTTATTTTTATAGCAACTTACTTACCATGTTCAAAAAGTTAAAATACAGTGAATAAGTACAAAATGAAAACAAAACCATGACAAATGGTCAAAATACAAAAACTGTATTTAAAATTTTTACAACATTAAAAAGTTCAGTGTGCAAACTATAATAAAAACAAAAACAATCTTAAATTATTAGAGTTAGTTAAGATATCCAAACAATTTTTGTAACATCCTGTATACATTTAATTCCACCAGCCGTGTTCGGATTTCAATTTTACAGATTATTTATTTAGTAATATGGAGACAAATTATCGGTGTGTATGTTCAATGTCATAATATTTTAAAACAATCCCGACATTTATTACGAGGAACTTCATAAATTAAAAACAAATTTGGATTCAATTAAAAGGAAGTGTACGTTACACATCAGTGTATAAAAATAAATTATTGTTTTGAGTTTCACTCTGATCCTCCATTTAAGTATTAAAGTTTGTGCAAGATAAATTTAGATTAGGGTGGTAGCGGATTAAATTTGAGAAAATTTGATATTTAAATCATTCAAGATCAAAGTTAGCATGTAATTTATGATACGAAACATATTGCCACAAGACTTCAACAATGATCCCCTTCTATTTTAATAACCAACTTGCGGGTGTGGTCTTGGGATTACAGATCGTAATGTTAAGCTCCTAAAGTTTCACTAAGGAGAAATATTTATTTGTTTGTACAGGCCCGCAACATCCATAATTTCTACTGTTGTTTTAAAGCTTTTATTTGGTAACTTATAAATCGACGCTTCAAGACTTTTAATCAATGTTGTTCTTGACCATGAAATAATAAGATCACAACATGACCCGTGATCTTACATCGGCTGGCGATGAAGACGACGATTTATAATAACAGAAATCATATCTGCAAGTGACGCTTAATCAAATTGCTTTCCGTCTTTGTCGTTCAGCGTAAAGTTTACTTTTTGCATAAAGGGTGGTCGAGTATGTGCACAGAATTAATTGTAAACGTCGATAACAGCGCAACCACAGTTTGTGGATGCCCAAGAAATTTCCATTAAACTAAACGAGTAACTCACGTTGGTGCAAGCAACAATCACGAAACAATTTTGTTTATAAATTACTTTATTAAAAAAAATTGATTGTAAATTGTAAGCACATCCTCAGGAAATCAAACCCCTGTCAAAGAAAAATATGTGCTTTTACACGCACGATGTGCAAGAATCCAATCCTTACAAATCGTTTTGTTTACTGCGTTAATTTTTATCAATAATCTTTACGCAACCGCGAAACTATTTCCAAATCGTAAAATTTCTTAAATCCAATCGAAATTAATTGAAAATATATTCAAATTACCTTAGAATCATCGTCTTCGTTTTTTAGAAAATCTTGTAAAACATTATCTGAAACATGCACAATTGTATTCCGGGTCACGCGTATAATAAACACGTGTATCTCGAACACGTGGTTTTTCTTTTGATAAGACAAGTATCACAGGTGTACCGTTAGATAGACACGACGCAACTGCCGAATAGATTTTACTCTCAAGCTAGCGTTTGCAATCGGTTGTCTTCGTATACGAGAGATGTAACTTGAAATATCCACAAGTGAAGATAAATACTTGGCTTTATGTATTTTCATCATTTTCCACTTAAGTTTAATCACACCACTATCTAGTTTGAGAAATTTTCAATTACGGAATTTGTTAAATCACAAATTAATTGTTGTTGAAGGATTTTAATCCAGTCTGCCGAGCGAATCTAATCAATTATGTTTGTTAATTAAAATTAATTGGTTATTGAACTAAATTTTTTATTACAATACGCTAAATCAATTGTTTTACTTTTGCATTGAAAATTATTTTTGGTATGAAAATTAATTTGTGTAAATAAATTAATTTAATTAATTCTTTCCATACCAGATGAACCTTAAAAAGGTGAACAATTAACTATTCTAAAGTTATGTTTAATATGGTTGCATTTGGTAAATCATACACGCCGAAAATTCAGGCACTATCTGCACAGGGTACGCCAGTTGCGCAATTCCTCGAGAACAAACTTTTAAAAACGCAATTATTTATCTGCACTAGTGGTGGCAGAAACCGTCAAAAAAGAAAACCGGCTAATCGGTTTTACAAAAGACGGTTTATGATAAACAAACGGAGTTGTTTAAACCTATTCAAGAAACCGCGGTTTCTAAATTGGTTCAATGAACCGCGGTTTTTAAACCGGCTTAACAAACCTTTTTTAATTTTAAACCAGTTTAGTAAACCGAGGTTTTTGAACCGGTTCAACAAACCAGTTTTAACTTGATTAAAAACCGCTTTACAAGGGTATTCATTAATCTTTTTTTTTTCAGAGACAATTTTGTTGTTGGTAACGTTATCTCTTTTAAAAATGTTTTTCGTTTCATTTAATATCAGCATAAAAGTCTGTATACTATTGGCGCGGAGTAATAAATCACAATTGCTTGAAATAATTCTTTATTTTCTTGTGAAAGCGGTACTTCTACGGTTAAGTAAAACCAATAAATTCTAACCAAAATACGATCATTGTGCCGCTCTTGCAGCATATCGACCCATCTAGGGTCTGAGAACAATAGTTTAATCTGTGTAAACACGTTGCCATCAGCCCAGGTACTGACGAAACGAGAATCATAGCCGTAGATGTGGGTATTATACCAAGATACAAAAATAATGGTATATAATACGTAAGAAGTAAAATTTGTAATGTGATCTACTATACAAATAAAATAAATAACATATAAATAATATATGACATAAATATAAAATAAAATAGTAATGCAGATATCGTCAGTACATTTATTACAATTACAATTAATTTGCGGGGACCGATTTTTAGGCATCAAAAAGTAAATTTGGCTCAATTATAAAATTATGTGGTTGTCATGGAAACTTATCAAAATGAATAGATAAAAGTAACAGGCATAAAAATGTTCATTTAAATAACAAGACATTAGTAGGTAAAATAGGTATATTTAAAAATAACTGACAATACTCACTCATGGTTACAATAAATGGTGTTTAGAGAGTAGAACACTGTTTCAGGCACATTACGCTTGGTCATTTAACTTTCTTCCTCGTCTGAAATTTCCATTTCGGAATCAGATTCGCTGTCTTGTGTGTTTACTGATATAATAATTGGCTCCAATGTTATCTCTACTAAATTATCCAGTTGCCAACATTTGTCTTCTTCCTTAACGACATGAGATACACAGTTCTTCCATCTTTCAGGTGTTACTTTGTTTAATGCATTTTCCAGAAGTTTTTCACGTCGTCGAGTTTAAAAGTGGTATTGTTACGAGCGACGTCACCTTTTACTTGAGCCCAAACCAACTCTATAGGATTCAGCTCACAATGGTAAGGTGGTAAACGCAGTACTTCAATGCCCCGATTCTTTGCCATTTCGTCAATAACATGACGTAGATACTTATTCTTATGAACTTTAACAATATCCAATAATTCTCTTTTCACCATGTCATCCTCAAAAGTTATATTCTTAACAGATAACCAATCTATAATTTCTGCTTTCCTCCAAGCGCTGGTAGGTAAATTTTCGTATCTTCGTGAGTGGTAGCTGGCGTTGTCCATAACTATTATAGATCCTTGGGGTATCAAATCTAGCATCTGCTCAAAATATTCTTCAAACACATTAGCATTCATGTCTTCGTGGTAGTCGCCAGTTTTCTTTGATTCGAATTCTAACAAACCACCATCTACAAAGCCATCTTCATTGCCAATATGAGTAATAATTAACCGTGTTCCTTTCCCAGAAGGCGGTCGAAATCCTGTCGATAGCCCTTCTATAAATCCTTGTCGAGCACTCGTAACGGTATTATCATGCCATGTTTTTTTTACGGTATGTCCTGCATTGATCCAGGTTTCATCCAAATAGAATATACGCCTGCCTTCACGCCTATATTTTCTTATTTCCCGAAGATAATTTCTCCTCCATGTAATAATCTCTTGTTTTTCAATTAAAACGGATCTTCTATTTATCTTCTCCCAAGTAAACTTCAACTTGCGAAGAAGTTTCCACAGTGTTCTACGACTCATTTGGGGTAGATTTTCATCCTCATTTACTGCTAGTAAAATCTTATCGATTGTAGGAATCTCTTTCCGTAAGTAGAACGAGTGAACCTTTCTACGGACAGAATTCCTCATTGCATCATCTAATTCCATCGGGCGCCGACCAGGAGATGGAAGTGGGTGAAGCACTTGTCCCAAATTTTTTCTTTCCCTCACTAGTTTATAAATGGTGGATTTTGATATTCCCGTCATTGCAGAACATAATCCTACAATATCATCGACACTTTTTGCAGGGTGTTGACATCGAACAGCGTCATGCACATTTAAAATTATAATTTTTCATTAGCAGATAACGCACCACTTTTAACACGTTTTGCTGGTGAAAAGTTTTCCATTTCAAAATTATTTGCACTAACACACAAACAAACAAACAAGCCGATTCATTGCTAATAACAAACTAAACATATTTTTCATTTAGAAAGTATACGAAGCCCTTCGGTCAAACAACTAATTATCTGTAATCTTTCGCAGAAATTACAACCCGTCTGCCGTAATGACTGCGCTAACGACCCCACTTTACCTGATGATAGATAATCCAACACACATTTTGACGCTAAAGAATAATTGTTTTAAAATTACTTTATTTAGCTATATCGATTCTTAATTGTAATAATAAGAAACAAACCACATAATAGTAATTTTTTTGAAATATTCCACAGTTTAATAAGATACAAATAGATTCATAACTTTTGTAAAACTCAGTATACGTACCTATATAAGATTAAAATTTAAAATAGACAAATTGAGAAACGACACATTTGTCATTTATCGATTTTAGAGTTTAATTTTATATTCAAATACTGTATTTTACAAAAGATTTGTATCTATTTATATCTTATTAAACGGTGGAATATTGCTGAATTAAATTATTTACTATGAAAAATAGATTCTACAAAGTAAGGATTGAAACAATAAAAGAAACCACATAATAATTCATATCAAGGTAGATTTTACTATTATAATATATTTACCTACTAAAAATATGATTTTCCAAACGTATCAGGTACCTACGCCACTGCAATACGGGAGATTCGATAATTCTGACAGGTTTATTACTCCGCGCCAATAGTATACTGAGTATAGACAAATTTGTGACGGTTTTATTTCTCGTATTTAGGACGTAGGTCGTAAGCCGCCTTAGAACGTGTGTCGCAAGTAGTACGGCGCGACGAAAAGTCGTACTTGGCGCGCACGTTTTCTCGTTTAATACACGTGGGTGTTTTAGCATCTTCTCTGAAGTGAAATTCTCACTAAAAACTATTTAATGTGGGTTTCACAATTTCCAATATAAATTGGCGTTTACGTTCAATCTGGCTACATTCACCGTGAGTATTTAGGTTTCTTTCCTATTTGTTTTAATTCTGATTGCTACATATGCTTTTAGCACGTTGTGCTCGGCATCTTATACTCGTTGTGTATGATAGTGGGATAACTCTCGAGGATGCTGGAGTAGCTAACTAAGAACCTTCCCACGTCACTACAGTAATCAAGCCGCAGACCAACGGTGAATACCACGTCGACGGAGGTTGGCTATGTTGCTTACTTCCAGCGAGGGAGTCATTTGTGTGCTGTTCTTCCCCGCACACCACCTCTAAGAGGAATCCCCTGGGTCTATCTACCTTCCCCGAACTGTCGATACCGTCGCTAGCAGAATACTTTCATTCCTGGAACTACACTCGACGTAATAACACTATTCTGGACTTCCATTGTCTATATATATATTTTTTAATAGAATAAACAAAACGTTTCGATTGCTATTGAATCTGCAATCGTCTTCAGGTGAATACTAACAAACTTAAAGACTACTGTAACTTATATTGTAATACAAAGTTAGTGAAGCGATCAAGCGTACAAAGTTAATGAAGGGAGGCGTTACCTTAGACTAAGATTAGTCAGGCGTCCAATTAAGGGTTTCCACACATTGTTAATCTCTACGCTGGGTTTACTAAAAACATTCTTGTTGTTTTCGATAAACGCTGCTTTTCTCTTGTACCAGTGCTCTTCTCGGTGTATAATTCTTTCTTCCGACCATTTCATTTTGTGATGTTTTTCCCAGGAGTGTTGGGCAATGCCGGATTTCAAAGTCTCTCCTCTCTGCGTATGGGTTTTATGTTCCTTCAACCTGATATCTAAGGGTCTTTTAGTTTCCCTTACGTATGACTGGCCGCATTCACATGGGACTTCGTAGATGCAATTCTTGGAGTCACGACTGTTGTCTGGTCTAGTTTTGGAGATCATGCTACCAATAGTTCTTGATGATCTGAATACCGTGTTAATGTCATAATTTCTTCCTATTCGTTTTATTTTCTCAGATAATCCTTTGACATATGGAATGCTGAGTAGTGTTTTGGGTTTTTCTTCGGTCATGGCTGGTTGGTTCTTAGAAAGTTGTAGAACAGTTTCTATTACTCGTTTCGGGTAACCATTTTGTATAAGGTCTCTTCTGATGTTCTTGATTTCATCTTGTAGTCCTACCTCTGTATTACATAGTCTGTGAGCTCTATCGACTAAAGACTTAATAATCCCTTTCTTTGTTGTTCCACTGTGATTGGAGTCGTAATTCAGATATTGGCCGGTATGAGTTGGTTTTCTGTAAACTGATGTCACAATATCCCCATTGTTTCTTTTTGCAAGGACGTCCAAGAATGGTAATGAGTATTCCCTTTCTTTCTCCATGGTGAATTTGATGGATGGCTTGATGTTGTTCAGGTGGTGTAGAAAAAGGTCTAGCTGACGGTCGCTATGGTTCCAAATTATGAACGTATCGTCTACATTTCTGAGCCACAATTTTGGTTTAAATCTCGCTTTTTCCAGTGCTTGGACCTCGAACCAGTTCATGTAGATGTTGGCGATCACCTGTGAGAGAAACGAACCCATAGGAAGACCGTCGTCTTGTACAAAGAATTCGTCATTTAATTGGAAATATGAGTTCCTGAGGCAGCATTGTAGAAGTTCCATTATCCCCTCAACCGGTAGCAAAGTTCTATTATGTAATTCCTCGTCCTCTAGTAACTTCTTCTGAATAATTTCTAAAGATTCTTCAACCGGAACATTAGTGTAGAGGCTTTCTACATCGAAGCTGACAAAACGATCTCGTTTTTGTAGTTCTATAGACCCAAGAATCTCTACGAAATGTCTGGAATCCTTGACAAACGATGGGCTTCCATCTTGAAGTGGTCGTAAAATTGGAAGTAAGAACTTGGCTAGTTGGTATGTGGGTCCATAACGAGAGCTAGTTATTGGTCGAAGCGGCATGTTGTCTTTATGTATTTTTGTAATCCATATAAATGCGGTGGTTTGCTGTGGTGTGGCGTAATAGTTGTCCTTGTTTTCGAAGGAAGGTATTCTTCGTATTTCTTCAATACCTGGTAGACCTTCCTCTACAGGTTGGAAGTGGGATTTTTCTTCAAGCGTTGGTAGTTCCCTTGTCGTAGAATCTTGTCTCTTTTTTGGTTGTATGTATGGGAATCCATGATTACGGTTGCTGTTCCTTTGTGAGCTGGCAGGATTTTGATGGATTTATTCTTCTGTAGTTCTTTAAGGACCGATATCTCCCGTTCTTTTCTTTTCTTCTCCAGTACACCCCGGACTTTCCACTTGAATTCCTCTGCTTGTACCGGTTCTAACTTTGCGGTCTATAGCACTCACGATGTCCAGAATAGGAACTTTTTTGCAAGCTACAGCAAAATTAAGTATTTTTTTCTAAAGTAAAGTTTCCTCGATTGATAATGGATGTGAGGAAATGTTGACGATGGTTCTTTTCTGTACTTTCTCAGTATTTGTTGGTTCTTGTTGGTTTCGAGTTAGATTTGACCATTTTCTGTTGTGAGCTAGTTGTTGTGTTCCTCGAATCTTGTCACAGACGGTGTCAATCTTTCAGAGTATCGGTGCTAAATCTTCTTCTGATATGATTACTTTTATTTCCTCAAACTTCAGTGTAGCGTCTTGGATTAGTGTGGCCTTCTTCCAACGATGATAGTTGATTTGCGATCTAATCAGAGCCAGGCTAGCTCTTTCAACAATCTTGCGTGCTCTTTCACCCTGGATTGGGGACTTCAAACGGAAGCCCTTGGGTATGATGTGATTGTCTCTGGAAGTCCAGAATAGTGTTATTATTTCAAACATAACATTGTCTAAACCATTCAAACGTACTCTCGACGTATTACAGCTAAGTTTTAGTATTTAAATCACTTACTTATTATTAATAAGGCGTATGAAGCTCGAGTACAGATGACATAAACGGCTCGATATTTAATATTTAAGTAACTTTTATTTGGTGTATTCTCGTCAACTGTAAGTTTGTTTAAATCAACTCAACAAGGGCTAGGGTACTTAGAGCGGTTATCGCGGACACAAAAGGCCTTTTGGGTTTGCGGGAGGTACTTACCATTTTTTGTTGTTGTTTAGATTTAGTGTAACTCGCCGTGTTCAAATGATATGTGCCTTAATAGCAGCTACTTTTTCTGATTAATTTGAATGAGAACTCTTAACTCAAGCGTTTAACTAAAACTTACCTGAAATTCGACATCTTAACTAAAAGCCTGATTTATTGCAAGCGAGGCTGCTGCTAACGCACGTAACTATATGCGATAGTCTTTCTATTTCTGTCACATCATCCTACTATTTTTCTATTAAGATTTGTTTGTTATACTGAATTGTGTGTCTCTCTGTTTCTGGTTTGTGTTCGATTTAGCATATTAGTTATTAAGTAAAACCTGTTGATCTCCTGTTGGTCGGTTTAATTTCTTTCTTTACCCAGCAGGTGGCGCCTTGTTAGACCAGCAGTCAAAATTCTTATAGCTATTCAGGAATCCACGCAACTCCCCGACGAAACCGAGCGCTGCTGCTGTAACTAATATAAATATTTTTATCCTCCACTAATTTAGTGCGCTACATCGAGCAAACTTCCCTTAAATTTTGTTCCTAAGTTGTACCGCTAGAGCCGTCGCTTCTTTTGATATGTTGTAAATTACATAGGTTACAGATGGTGTTGATTAAATCGGATAAAAAGAAAGAGATGTTAGAGTTTGCACGAATTTTTTTCTAATCAAGACAAAAAAGTCAAACACAATCATATTTCATAATTTCAACACGGTTCAACAAATTGATTTTGTACAAAAGTTCCAGAAACCTATTTTTTAAACCAGTTTCAACAAACTAATTGTTTAAACCGGTTCAAAAACCCGATTTTCAAACCGGTTCAACAAACCGATTTTTTAAACCGATTCAATAAAATGATTTTTAAATCGGTTAAACAAACCGAATTTTAAAACGGTTCAACAAACCGATTTTTGACCGGTTTGCCGATTAATCGGTAAATAGATTTTCGATTTTTGTAAGAACCTCGAATAATTGTTAACCGGATTTCATTGCCACCACTAATTTGCACAGTTTTATAATGTTTCGCCAAGTTGCTTTGCTAAGTATGTATAATTATTGCTCTATAAAATTTTGACATGCTAAGTAAAATAATATAATCTTTGTTAACAACTCAATAGTTGTAAATGGTGATTGTTTGGAACCGTACATTAGAAGAATCTAGAGATGGGGAAATCGTATGCCTCTAAAATTTTGTTGTTAACCGAAGTTTCTTGTGATCTTTCTAATAAAAATATTTTCAAGATGGCGGCACTTCTGGAAACACCGGAGTGGACACATACTCTCTTATTTCAAATAAGATTACATTTTTTTTGTTCCTGAGAATCACCACTTTGGTTTCCGGAATTAAACGTCAAAACGTAAGTCAATTTTCTTTAGAGTTTTTTTTTCGTGTGTGTTTTTTAGGGGTTTTTGGTGCAAATATAAAATATAGAAGGTGATCAGTACCTTACAGTTCTCCATGGTCAACAAGAAAAACATGTTGTTCCTGAGAATCACCACTTTGGTTTCCGGACCTGGTCATCAAGACCCTCCCGGATAATTAGGAAAAAAATGTACAACACAATTTCACAAAACACAATCACATTACACACTTAATTAATATTATTACATGTGAATACTAGGCTGGGTAAGGGTTGGCATGTTTAGGTTTTAGTGGTTTTCCTAAACCTTGAAGTAAATGCTTTGCCAAGACGAACCAATCCACAATTTCACACGGTTTCGTCACCACACTGTATAGGTTTATACTGATCTTCTGGGGCACCATACATAACACTTACATTACAATACAATATTTAAAATGTACCGTACGATTAAATAAATAAATAAATAAACATATTTTTTGTGGCTTTATTACCATGGCAGATAGTTATAGGGAATGCTATTAATGATTGATTGATGATTGAAAGTATAGCATCGTATTTGAAAAAATTGAGTTTTTATGGTTTGAAGTTGTCTTGTTTGGAAATTAAATTTTGGACACCCTGTAGAAGCTATATAATTTTGCATATCTGCGATAAAAAATAATACTTCTGCTGCGCTCATCCAAATTTTAGCGCTATATCTGCAAAGGTAACGACGGTATATGACGACAAGGGTGACGTTACAAATGTAAAAAAATGTCGTAAAGTTAAAATATCTGATGAACGGCTACAGTTAGGTACAGGACTTTATAATCAACGGGTATAGGGAATGCTGATGAAAATTAATCTAAAATTAGCTACTAAAATAAAAAAAAAAGCAACACAAAATATGTAATCGTATTTGAAATAAGAGAGTATGTGTCCACTTCCGGTGTTTAAAGAAGTGCCGCCATTTTGAAAATATTTTTATTAGAAAGATCACAACGAACTTCGGCCAACAACAAAATTTCAGAGCCATACGATTTCGCCATCCCTAGGTTCTTCTAATATACGGTTCCAAACAATCACCTGTATATTTAAAAATTTGTCATAGTAAATAACTATATTTCTCGGTTTATTCATTTTTTGCTAAGTTCATATTAAAGGAAAGGAACACCAACTGCAGCGTCTATTTAACCAACAGAAAAAAATTTTTTAATTTAATGCGAGAGAAATAAACATTGTTAAAAATCTTAAAGAGAAAAGTTGTTGTTATCTCAAAGCAGATAAAGGCAATAAAGTAGTTATTTTGGACAAAGAGAATTATTTTGAGTCAGTTCAGGTGATGCTTAATGAAGGCCCTTATTCATTAATATATAAAAATCCTCTTCCCAAAATGATTGCTGATACCCGTACAGTCTTATTAGAATGTGGAAATATTATACCAAAACAACTTAGGTTTAGACTAACGGTATCTAACCCGGTTCTTCCTAGAATGTATTGTTTACCTAAGATACATAAACCCGGAAAAGCAATGCGTCCCATTGTTTCAGGTATTAATGCTCCTACTTATCTGATATCTAAATGGTTGTCAAATAAATTTAACAGTTTTGAATATCAACAATCAAATTTCAGTGTTCAAAATTCATACGATTTTATTGAAAAATTAAAACATTGAGCTGACTGAGAATGAAGTTTTAGTTTCATTCGATGTCTGTTCATTGTTTCCAAGCGTTCCGATAGATATCACTTTAGATTATTTGAAAGATATGTTACACCAAAACCATTTAGACAATTCAGAAGTAGATAATTTTATTAAATTAGCAAGATTATGTATGAGTCAAACCTACTTTCAAATTAACAATAATATTTATCAAAAAAATTATGGTACAACAATGGGTAACAGCTTATCTCCGTTTATGGCTAACCTGTTCATGGGTAAATTTGAAACTGATTTAAAAAATAATTTAGAATATTTTCCTAGAATTTGGTGTAGATATATAGATGACGTTTTTGCAGTCATCGACACTAAAGTTTACAGCCCTCAGCAATTTGTAGAAATTTTTAAATTCAAAATTTGAGACGATCAAGTTTACCTATGGAACAGAAACAAACCTTAAGTTACCTTTCTTAGACACTTTAGTGACAAGAAATGGCAACAAACTAGATATAGATATTTATCGTAAAGACACTAACACTATGAGGTTTATAACAAATGATTCCAACCATAGTATGCAACATAAACTTGCATCTTTCAACTTTTGATTCACCGATTATTACATTTCCCATTGTCAAAACAAAACTTTGATAAAAAAACTGCGAAATATTAAGCAGATTGCATCATACAATGGTTTTCAAGAATCAATTGTCACAAACATAATTAGAAAACATAAACATAAGTTAAACATTAGAAAAATTACAACGTTAAGAACTAGTAGTAGCAAAATAGATAAGAAATATGTCAAATTACCAAATTATCTCACATACACAAAAGGTCTTAAAAATATTTTCAAAATTTGATTATAAAACAGTAACCTCTAGTAGTAACAACTTGCAAAATCTTTTAGGCAATCCGAAAGACCCAATAGAAATGTGTGATAAATCGGGAATATATAAAATTAATTGTAAAGACTGTAACCAAGTATACAGGGTGTCCCATGACGATTAAGACAAGTAATATATCAGAATTGGGCAGTAGTAGATAATTATAATTTTGGGGTGTAAATTAGAACAAATGTTGCGTCTTTTTCTTGTTATTGTGTTACCCAATGAGGTATTTGTTTTTGGTCACGTGACGTCGCATTCAAAATTATTAATGGGACAACCTGTATATTTGAGCCTTTCTGTGTTTCTTCCGATAAAACAATTCCAACTAACTAGCACACTTGGGGTCTAAGTGATTAATTCAAGAGCTACAGGTACTTAAAGGATTGAAGTTAAAAAAATTCACCCTGTAATTTTCGGTATACAGATTTAGAAGATTTGAAAAAATACCTCATTGGGTAACACAATAACAAGAAAAGAAGAATTATCTACTACTGCCCAATTCTGATATATTACTTGTCTTAATCGTCGTGGGACACCATGTATATAGGACAAACCAAGAGACCTATTAAAACTCGTTTAAAGAGCGCGTAGCTCATGTCAAATATCATCGCACAGATAGGTCCAGTATTGACATGCAAATGTTTGAAAATGGCCATAGAGTAGGCGACATTGAATTAATTAAGAGGGTAGATAATAAAAACGAACTTGATTCTTATGAAAGTTTAGAAATTTTTAAAAACAGAAATTTGCTTATGAATTATGATGATAACGATCCATTAGGATTTTCGGAATTATTTAAGCTATCTAAGAATCAATTAAGTTTAACGATGCGTGATAAGCAGATAGTATATATAAACTTCCCGTTGTTTTAATTTTAGTATCGGTATCGCTGATGATGACAGTTCATATTAATATTCAATACGAAAATATACAAAAAGTATAATTTCTGGAATTTTCGTTATAGCTACTAAAATAGAAGATTTACACCCAGTAAATATTTACAAACCTCCTCCAATACCTTGGCCAGAAACTTTTAATGTCGTTTTTCCTCATCCATGTGTATATGTTGGTGACTTTAATTGTCACAACACATTATGGGGCAACAAAGACAACGATATCAATGGAATAACGTTACCAACATGGATGGAATTTCAAAACATACGGCCCAAAAGACAACAAAACATTTTATTCCGGTCGATGGCAAAACTATTACAGTCCGGACCTGTGTTTAGTATCAATGGATCGTAACATGGTTCCATTACAATCAACACGTATGGTATTAAACGATTTTCCAAGAAGTCAACATAGGCCCTCGCTAATATAAATTGGACTTTAAATTTCGTTTGTAGAATCTTTAGAAAAACTAAGAAGAAATTTTCAAAACCTAATTGGATACACTATAGAACATCTCTCAATTCTATTTTTAGATGGATACCACCGGTTTTTGATAATTATTTTAGGTTCGTAGGTGCTGTTAAATGTGCAGCAAAAAAACCCATTCCACGTTGTTTTCGACAGGAATATGTCACATGTTGGTCAACTGAAACAAGCAGATTGTACAAATCATATCTAGAAAATCCAAATAAAGAAAATGGGAATGCTGTACTGTCATCTCTAAATAATGGAAGAAAAGAGAAATAGAATTCATTAATGGAAAATATGGATTTCATACATTCAAGTAGTAAAAGCTGGGCACTTTTAAATACACTAGGTTCTATAAATCAATCTTCTAAAACAAATACAAAAATTTCTCCAAATTCTATTGCTTCTCGGTTGGTTAATGTTTCAAACTCAGTAAAAGTGGACAAATCGACTATCACAAAGATGAAAAAGTGTCTACAAAAGAAAAAAAAAATCTACACCTATCTCAGAAGATATATCCAGACCTTTTACTGTAGAAACATGCATTAAAAAAGACCAAATCAAAGAAAGCTGCTGGGTTTGATGGAATACATCTAGAATTTCTGAAAAATTTGGGAAATTATTCTTTGAAGTGGCTACTTATGTTTCTCAATGATATTGGTAATACAGGTAACTTCTTACCGTTTGTTAAGTATAATTTATAAGGTTTTGGAAAGATTGATTTTTCAAAGAATTAATCCGTTAATAGAAGAGAAATTACCAATTGAACAAAAGGATTTCGATCCGGTAGAAGTTGTTGTGATGAAGTATTGGCATTAACAACACATATCGAAGCTGGATTTCAGAAAAAACTTAAAACTGGAGTTGCCTTTTTAGATTTAACTGCTGCGTACGATACCGTGTGGAAAGAAGGATTACTTTTTAAATTGTTTAACGTCATTCCTTGTTTCAAAATTATTTCTTTTATTAAAAATATGTTGTCTAATCGGAAGTTTAGAGTTTTTGTTGGAGATAAAAGCAGTAAATTTAGATTTTTAAAAAATGGTCTTCCACAGGGATCGGTTCTTCCACCTATTCTTTTTAATGTATATATTTATGATCTTCTTTCTTTACAATGTCGAAAATTCGTCTACGCCCATAATATGGCAATTTCATTTTAACATTCAGATTTTTTTGAAATTGAAAATAAAGTATCTGACGATTTGCGTATTATGGAAAATTATTTCAAAAAATGTTTTAATTTAAGTAATAGAGAAAAAAGTAAGTAATTTACAAAGATCATTTAGAAAAATGAAAACAAGAAATAATGTCATTCAAAAATTAGCTGGAACAACTTAGGGAGCAGATGCAAAGACACTTCGTACAGCTAAATTGGCATTAGTTTATTCTACAGCAGGGTATTGTTCTCCTGTCTGGTTGAATAGTTATCATACAAAAAAAATAGATGCCCAGTTGAATTGCACTATGCGTATAATTAGTGGAACCATTAAATCTACTCCTCTCAATTGGCTTCCTGTTCTTTGTAATATTACTCCATCAAACATTCGACGAAAGCTGCGTTAAAACGAGAATGGGATAAATGCCAACTTAACAAAAAGTTACCAATTTGGAATGACATTGACAACCCTCCTGCTAAAAGACTTAAATCTCGAAGTCCTATATGGTTGCAAGACTACTTAAGTACGGCTTTTCTGAAGTTGAAGAGTGGAAAAAATTATGGTCTGGAGTTGATGTTTTCAATAAACATCTCATTGATGATCTAACAATAGAAGTCCCGGGCTTTGATCAAAAAAAAATTTGGTCAAAAGTAAATCGCATAAGAACAGGCCATTCAAAATGCAACTCTATGTTGTTCAAATGGGGTGCGATTTCTAATCCAAATTGTGACTGTGAAAACGAACCAGAGACCGTTACACATATTGTAGAGGATTGTCAATTAACGAAGTTTAAAGGAGGGTTTCCAAACATTCATAATTTAACGGATGAAGCAATATTATGGCTTACGAATCTGAAAGACATCTGAAGTTCAGCAATGTTTTGTATTCTTGTCTTGATTATCTGTTTTTCCATTATTTTGTTTTGCTATTTCTTTAACCTACTTTTTTCGTCATTGTCGTGACTGGCACTTGGACCGGTCCATTATATGTCGTCATGCAATGGCTGTGCTGTTATTTTTTATGTTCTTATTTACCTTCTATAATGTTTACACACTTAATTAATATTATTAAATGTGAATACTAGAGTGGGTAAGGATTGGAGGATTGGTATGTTTAGGTTTTAGTGGTTTTCCTAAACCTTGAGCTTGAAGTAAATGCTTTGCCAAGACAAACCAATCCAATATTGCACACGGTTTCGTCGCCACACTATACAGGTTTATACTGATCTTGTGGGGCACCATACATAACACTTACATCACAATTCGATATTTGTATAATGTACCATACGAATAAATAAATAAATAAATAAATCAGAAATGATTAATAAAATCACTTTATCTTTGGGGATATCAGTTACTTCACTTGGTCCACCTCCAGTCCTATAAAGACTTCGTCTTTGCTTGGTTGCTGTGTTTCTCGCGTCTTGTTTATAATAATTAGCCCACTGTTTTCTTAGAACATTTGGGTCCCGAAATACATTTAACGCTTTCGAATTTAATTCAACTGCAATGCTTGCCTAAATTGCTTCTTTTTCTTTATTGCTAATTCCATTGATTTTTTTATTTTCTACCTTATTTTTATATTTATCTACTAATGCTACTAACAATTTTTTTTTTCGTCACTCATGTGATTCAATATCTTTTTGTCCATATTTACTTGCTATGCTTACACGTTTTAATTCTTTCTACTACTTTAAAAACCGCACAGATATCTGAACATAATCAACAAAAGTTAATCACAGAAAAATAAAGTATTTAGAAACTTCACTCGACTGTTGGATGGGAAACATTTTTTTTGGACTCATAGCCTAAGATTACTGGTTTCCCGGTTATTCTCGATGCGTGGGAAGTTCTATTTCCCGCACCGCGGTGTTTTTTAGTTTATGATGGAATAGGGAAATTTTTGTTAGGTTGGTATTAGTTGACAACGCAAAGCAAATTGTCAAGCAATCGGCGGGACAGTGCTACCAACTCAAATTTCTTGTAAACACAAAGAACTAAGCAGCTGTGAATTTATTTATTTATGAATTATTACTACAGTTACTCGTTACAAAACAGCTATTTAATTCGTGTGCAGGAAGTTTTATTTTGCAGCGCGAAGTTTGAAACACTACACGATGCGGAGTGTTTAATACAACTAAGCGCTGCAAAATACTTCCCGCACAAGGTTTGTATAAAATTTTTTAACTGACGTTTTTAAATTCTCAAAAAAAAATTAATTTAAGTTTCAAATTGCGTCTAATTTTCGACACAAATCTAGTTGTTCAGAATTATTAAAGTTCTTTTGTTTTTGTCCGGTGCCATATTGGCGATAGTTTCTAAATAATATTAGCTACACATTTTCTTTTGCAATGTCGAGTAGTGACGAAAGTGGTACTTGCACGCCTCCCGAATTAAAGCAATTGGCTCAAAATGCTTCTAATGATCTTCTTCCCAACAAGTCCAAAATTCGTTACGAAGTTGCAATTCAATATATTTAAAGAATTGTGTGAAAAAAAAGTTACTGGAGCTTGCACAGAAAATGTCGCCTACATTTACGGAATTAGTAGAAATAAACCGAAAATCCTTGTGGTCAATTTATTCTATGTTGAGATCGTGCCTCCTAATTAAATAGATATTTCCAAATATTCTCGTGTTATTGCTTACCTCAAACGAAAACAAGCAATTTCTTCTAAAGTTGTCACTTTTTTAAATTTGAATGATGCCAAAGATTACACCAGACACTGCTATCGTCGAAGCTCAGCGACTTTGTTGGCAAATCTCTCAGCAGACCTCTTAACTTTAAAAAAAACATGGGGGTTGGAGATCGGAAGCCGTTGCAGAAACTTACGTACAAGATTCCCTTAAAAGAAAAATGATATAGACAACATGTTCGAAGAGGAAGCCCCTTGTACATCTAAGAGGTTATCATCTGTTGAAGGACCTTCTAATCCAGCAAATGTAAATATTGAAATTGAGCATAACGAATCAAAGAAAAATGCCAACAGTTAACTGTAACGGCATGTGTGTGTTAAAGTGCAAAGCGATATCTAAGCGATAGCTTTAATGCTTGTAACACACGTTGCCGATAAAGCCATGTATAACTTGTACAGAAGCCGACACGTGTGTTACAAGCATTAAAGCTATCGCTTAAAATAGCGCTTTGCACTTTAACACACACAAGCCGTTACAGTTAACTGGTGGCATTTTTCTTAGTTTATACTATTCACACGTGTCAATGTTTACACGAGATGTCACAAGACACACATTTTACTTATAACGAATCAACCTCAAGTCTCGGTACAAGTTTGTTTTCTAGTCTGCAAAATTGCTGTATTAATGTTAACATTTACAACAACTGTACTATTAACAAACAAGATTGGTTAAGCTACTGAAGGTTTTGATTATTTATAATACAATAATTAATAGACACTATGCTTTCGGATATTTTATTTAAATGTAACACGCACATGCATTGAACTAGAAATACATCATCTCCCTCGGAATGTATCATGTCCCATACATACAAGCAGTAGATTCACTATACGCGTTAGTGTTTCCTTTAGTCACCGATAAATGGCGTTATGCGTTGGCTTTCCGGTTTCGTCATTGATTGAATATCGCGAAATAATGTTACCACACGACGGAACAACGCAATAATTTAAAAATAGTTTTTTAAGTTTTTATATACTATTTAGTTATACTAGTCAGTTTGTTTGAATTAATCTTTAATTTTAAATTGAGTGTTAGCTGTGAAAATATTATAATAATGTAACACGTATCGCCACCTATCGGCAACTTCGGGAAGTTCATATGCAAATGTAGAATCATCTGGGTGTTATACATTTTGGAGAGATGATGTATTTCTGATTAAAGCAAACAAACTTAGTTTTTGAAATTGGTGGTGGGTGTGTTCTAGGAAATGTCGGGAAAATCATGTTGAAAAAAGGCCAAGTTAGGAAAGTTCGAAAATCACAAAATAAACTGAAAATTTATATCAGGTTTTATTTTGTGGTTAGGTACAAAATGCATCCAATTCTAAACATTATTGTACACTCATGAAATTTAAAACTTGGACACTACAATTTCTGTAAACAAAAGTTTGCACATTGTGAAGCGGGCTTAAAGGTATCATTTACAATTCTAACAGCAGGTAGTCTCAGCAGGGGTTATCTTATAGAAGGACTGTAGAATGAATCATTACACTAAACACGTTTTAGAAAATAGGTAATTTACGTTGCTTACTTAATTTTTTCTTTAAAGAATATATTTGAAGGTATCGCTAATTAAACACCATAGCTCGATTAATTATCGAATCAAAATTTTGTTTAGGAAATGTTTACAAAATAAAATTAGAAATAATTTTGATTTAAAAAACGTCTACAAGCAATAACTTTTAAATTAAATCAAAAAACTAAACATGGTTATTTGGGTTGACTGATTATTACTTATTTTTAAATAAATCTAACCTACTAATTATTGTAAGTTATTAAAAAAATCATTAAACTCTCTATTCATAATATTTAGTCCTTACAAAATGTATATTTTATGACGTTTCATTTTTTCTGTAGTTAATATAAAAAGTGAAAATAAAAACTAAGGCAATTCTTATTGTCAACGTATATATTTAGTTTTTGACAAGAATTTATTACATAATTATAATTAAGATACCAAGTTATAGTTTAAAATTAAATGAAAACTTTTTTTTAAATAAAGGTATTACTATATAAATAAATATAAGAAATCAATAATGGGTGTGACCTCCATTATTATTGATACATTCTTGGAGGCGTCTGCTCATTGACGCTATCAAGGTATCAATATAATTAATATTAATCGTTTCCCATGCGGTATCAATGGCTGCAATTAGTGCATTACGGTTTACTGGTATAAAATTTGGCCCTTGTTGTCTTCGGATAACAGCAAGTATTCGAGCCCAAACATTTTCGATAATGTTAAAATCTGGGCTTTTGCTGGCCAGGGTAACAGCTCCAAGTTATTTGCTTGTATCCAGTTGCGCACAACCTGCGAAGTATAGGGTCATCATATCCCGATAGTTAATTATCGAATGTTCCAAGAAAATATGTGTAAATAGTAAATGGAATCTACTAACGTAACGTTAAGTCGTTAATTATAGTTACATAACTCTCCTTTCATAAGATATAGTTCATATTAATATGCTTATTGTAAAGCTTCGTACACACCTGAACAACAAACCGAGGAACAAACAGAACAACGAACCGAACGGCAATCGGAACATTAATTTGGACGGTGCTACGTACGAATTTTAGAACAGATTCGCAAGTCCTGATTGTTCCACGAACGGTTTGCGGCGTTCCCGCAACTTGTCGGTTTTTCTCCGACATCAAAGAAAATGCGCGCGAATGCGTTTGCAGGTTTGGACGAATCTAAACAAAACGGCGAACAAACTTATGCGGGAGAATTAAATTATTTATTTTTTGTCCTCCCTTTTGTGGGTTTGTTGTGTTTTAGGTAATATTATGGAGTTGACAGAAGAAAAATGTTTTAAATTAATCAGTGTTTAAGAATGCAAGAAAAAATGATGTCCCTATTAGCATCATTTGGGCGGGAAATTTCCAAAATAAAAAAAAGCGAAGTAAATTATAATTTTTACTCTTCTTTGTGCGTAAAAATTTGGTTGGCACTATCTTCTTGTTTTCCGCAATTTTCTCTCTCAATAATAAATATATATGAACTGAAAACTACTGAAAATAATTATGGAACAGCACAAACGTTCCGTTTGTTGTTCGGATTGTGGAAATCATAAAAGATCGTTTGTCGTTCTGTTTGACTTTCGGTTCGTTGTTATGTTTGTTGCTCGGTTTGTTGTTCAGGTGTGTACGAAGCTTTACAACTTAAGCAACAATTTTTGGCGAATAAAGATTAGTTTGTGATGTAATATTAGAAACACAAATTTATATCATATCAAATTTATGACAACTTAAAACCAAGAACGTGTATGTTATTGCTAAGAAATTATTAAGGAAAAAGCGCAATTGCAGTGTAAATATTTATAATTAGATATTTTCGAAAGTTTATAAGTCCTCTATTGTAATCTTAATACTTAAAAGAAAATCCTGTCCATTAGCATTATAAGGAAATGGCTTTACTTTATGAATAAGTTTCAATAACAATAGAATATCCTTGCTTGTTTAATTTACTTCCTTTGAGTCATATTGCTCTAAGGGTTGTTACATTGGTCATTAGAAGTATGTAATAAATAAACAATTACCTACTGTTTGAGAAGGGGTAGTGTGAACCAATAAATAAAGTAAGAAATGTAAATTCCATTTTAGTTTAAAATTTCAAGTGTTGTGAAAATGCCACCTCATCTCGGTGCTGATTTGAAAGCGCGGATTGTTTCGGAATTAGCGGCGGCCGTAGCGTGCGTGAAATTTCACGTATGTTAGATATACCAAAAAGCACCGTAGGGCATTACCGAGTAAAATGGAATCTTGAACACACTTTGGAAAGAGCCATCGGAAGTGGTAGACCTAAAGTATCTACACGTGCTCAAGATCTCGAGTTGTTTCATTACGTAACAGAACAACCATTTGCTACATACTCCAGGGCTATAGCAGATACACATTTTCCCGGATGCCGTATAACTGCACAAAAAGATTAAAGGAGATGGGAATAAAGAAGTATAATGCTGCTGCGAAAGAAGTTCTCAGTGACGAAAATATGAGACGTCGTCTGGAATTTGCAAGGCGATATGTGAACGAACCTTTGGAATTTTGGAATCGAGTGATTTTTAGCGACGAAAAACGTTCAATAGCCGCAACGATGGACCACTAAAAGTTTTTAGAATGGAAGGAACTCGTTACGAAAATAATCACATATGTCCTAAAAACGAAGGGATTTTTCTGTGAATGTGTGGGTTGGGTTAGCGCGCGGGGTCCAGGAGTTTGTTGGGCTATCGATGGACGTCTTGATTCTGCTGCGTATTTAGATATTTTGGAAACTATTATGAAACCTTCAGTCGAAGTGTTTTATCCAGACGAAGATTATATTTTCCAACAAGTAAGTATTCTTATTTCACTATACTTTCTCCAAAAATAGTTCGGGATCTGTTGAATTAACATTTTCATAATGTATTTTTGTTGTTAAAGGACAACGCCCCTATTCATACTTTGCGGGTTGTGCGCAATTGGATACGAGAAAATAACTTGGAGCTGTTACCCTGGCCAGCAAAAAGCCCAGATTTTAACATTATCGAAAATGTTTGGGCTCGAATACTTGCTGTTATCCGAAGACAACAAGGGCCAAATTTTATACCAGTAAACCGTAATGCACTAATTGCAGCCATTGATACCGCATGGGAAACGATTAATATTAATTATATTGATACCTTGATAGCGTCAATGAGCAGACGCCTCCAAGAATGTATCAATAATAATGGAGGTCACACCCATTATTGATTTCTTATATTTATTTATATAGTAATACCTTTATTTAAAAAAAGTTTTCATTTAATTTTAAACTATAGTATTTTGCTATCTGTAATAAGCTGTTCGTTAAGGTGATTAAGGATTTCCACGTGCAAACTGTAGCTTCAATATTTGTGAAAGTCAGTTGGTACTTAAAATTTTTTTATAGGTATTCGTCATTAAAATTGTAATTGGGAAAGAATGTTATTTTCATTTTTCCTTATCACTAATGAGCTTATTGTATTATTATTAGAATAAAATAAACAAATAAGACGTCGCTTCGGCCACTAATTTGCAAGAACGTTCTTCTTTATTGATTACGACCCTTTTTAAAATTAAAAAAAAAAAATAAAAACAAAAAAAAAAAAAAAAAAAAAAAAAAAAAAAAAAAACCCCACAAAAAAAAAAAAAAACTCATATAATTATGTCACCAAACAATACCTTAATGGTGTTGTTTACCTGTTTATTGTTCGAGGCGATTAGACATGCCCAATATTTTAGGTATTCTTAATTATAATTATGTAATAAATTCTTGTCAAAAAACTAAATATATACGTTGACAATAAGAATTGCCTTAGTTTTTATTTTCACTTTTATATTAACTACAGAAAAAAAATGAAACGTCATAAAATATACATTTTGTAAGGACTAAATATTATGAATAAAGAGTTTAATGATTTTTTTAATAACTTACAATAATTAGTAGGTTAGATTTATTTAAAAATAAGTAATAATCAGTCAACCCAAATAACCATGTTTAGTTTTTTGATTTAATTTAAAAGTTATTGCTTGTAGACGTTTTTTAAATCAAAATTATTTCTAATTTTATTTTGTAAACATTTCCTAAACAAAATTTTGATTCGATAATTAATCGAGCTATGGTGTTTAATTAGCGATACCTTCAAATATATTCTTTAAAGAAAAAATTAAGTAAGCAACGTAAATTACCTATTTTCTAAAAACGTGCTTAGTGTAATGATTCATTCTACAGTCCTTCTATAAGATAACCCCTGCTGAGACTACCTGCTGTTAGAATTGTATTCAGTTAGCAAACTTTTGTTTACAGAAATTGTGGTGTCCAAGTTTTAAATTTCATGAGTGTACTATGGAATTCGTGCCCCCCTTCTCTCTTTAAACAAAAAAAAAAAAAAATTATTCTGTTTCTTTTTTTTTTGTTTTCTTTCTTTTTTTTTTTTGCTCTTGTTTCTCTTTTTTTTCTTTTGGAAATAAACTTTTTTCTCTTTTTTTCTTCTTTTATTCTGTTTAAATAAAATTTAATAAATTCTTTGTCTAAATTTTATTTCACCTGGTACGTCCCCCTTTTGGTTCTTCTTGTCTGCCCCCGGGGGGCCGTCTTCATTTCGCCACCTGAAGCGTCAAGGGCTTCATCAGGGCGAGAAAGGACCCCCGCAATAACCCTGACGGAAATTGGGTCTCGGTGGATTTTTCTAAATTTTTGATATGATGTAGTGCGTGTTATTCTCACCAAAAGTTGCCATTGCACAACAGGATAATAATTTTTAAAAAGAAAGAAAACTATGGCATATCATTAAATTCACATTTTAACGTTTTCTATTATTTCAAAACAATTTATAAATGAACCAAAATGGACAATAGTGAGAAATAATTTGTTAAAAAAAGGATACATTTTAGCAAGCAGGTACTCTGACGCCCTCTAGCAACTAAAACTGTTCCTCTTTTATGATTTGTCACCTCATATTTGTTTCAAAATATCGTGGACTACATCATATTAAAAATTCAGCAATATTTAACAATAGGGTTAGGGATGGATGGGGGTGAGTTTGGAATTTATTTTATAAAACAGCTTAATATTATGTAACATAATCCACATAAAACATTTAAAAAGTATTGTTTGCGCCTTTAAAAATAAACGCTTTTTGAGTCAAGTGATTTCCAACGCTCTGTAGCAGCAAACTGTTCATTTTAGGGTGTTGCGCAATGGCAACTTTGATAAGGATGAGATGCACTATATCATATATTAAAAAATTCAGCAAAATCCACCGCCATGTTTTGGTGACAACCCTTGAAACCTGAGGTGTTGGGGTATGATCATATAAAATGCATTTTTTTTCATTTAAGCCGTTAGAAACATTTACATCGCATTTAAAAGTACTATATATATATATATATATATATATATATATATATATATATATATATATATATATTGTATTTAACAATAGGGTTGGGATGGAAGGGAGTGAGTTTGGAATTTATTTTATGAAACAGCTTAATATTATGCAATATAATCCACAATAAAACATTTAAAAGTATTGTTCCCGCCTTTTAAAAATAAACGTTTTCTTTTAGCCAGGAGTGATTTCAACGCCCTGTAGCAGCAAAATTTAGAAAAATCCACCGAGACCCAATTTCCGTAAGATTATTGCGGGGTCCTTTCTAACAAACAAACGAAACTTCAACGTAGACTTCTAAAGATCAGGTAATCAACCTGTTAACCAAGCCAGATTCTAGACTGAAAGAAGTCTTAGTAATTAGAAAAATACCTCCATATTATATAGAAGAGAAGCGTTAAGGGTCGTTAATATCAACGCTGCTTGGTTCGAAATAGGATAGGGGGAGGGGTTAACGATGGGAATCAACAAAGGTGAAAGTTGTTGGGATGCTTAATGGTTCCTACACTCTCCTTGGATTTTCATATTAAAAAAAGATTTTGTTAGATGATGTTCAATGCGGTTTTTTCGAAGAAGCTTGCACTATTGTCACCTTTATTTTTATAAATTCAGAAAGTCTTACTTATAACATTCAATTTAATGTCGATGAATTACTAAGAAGCATTATAAATAGTTATAGAGAGAAAGTAGTTTGATATAAATTAAATTGGATAGTATCATAATAAAATTCTTATGAGGGTTGGAATTTCATAGTTTGCATAGTGTTTATGCATTTATTTTTATTGCATAACTTAAATATTACTCTCGTATTCCGCATGAAACAACTTTAAAATGAAAAATTTCAAAATGAAAAATTACATAATGAAATAAAAATTATATGCTATCGTTTAATATTAAAAAGTTGTTACAAGCAAAAGTAGTTGTTTTGAAACATTTTCATTACATATAGAAATGAATAACAAGTTTTGACCAGATATAATTTTTGATTGAAAGTGATTACAACAATTCCCAAATTCAGACATCAAATAACAAATATATAACATCAGCAATTAATGAATAGATTAGTAATATTGATAGTTACGATTAGAATAAATAAATGATTAAGTAAAAACAAATTTTAAATAATGCTCGTTTTCAACCTTTTACTACAAAGATAAAATTATTAATTATTCCTATCAAAATTTTAAAAAACCTATCACAATTATTAACTCATTTATTTATTACTAAGGTTTGTACATATTTTAGTATTAATTTTGACGCGATCATATGATTTATATTTTTATTCTTGTTAACAATTTTGCAAGTAAATATGCAATTGTAAAATGCATTTGTTGCACCCAAATCCAAATTTTCAAAAACTATCAACAGTGTGAGTGTAAAGTATGGAATAAAATTCATTCAATGTTTATCCTTATTTTATGCAATTTTCCCTTGACAGGTCAAATTTTTATTTTAAATTTTCATCTTTTTGGTATAAATCAACCCTTTCTATCTCCACCCAGTGGCGGCTCAACAAGGGCAACTTTGAAAATTTTAAATGGCAATGGGGGTCAAAAATTACATTTTGGATAGACCATTTCATCCTCTATGCAGCAATGTAGCCGTCTTCAACATCGGTCGATTAGAACAGGAAAAAAAGTAACCTTTAATATTTTTCTACACTAATAATTTCTTCTTGCATTTTCTATTAATAAAATCGACGCAAACAACAGTTCCCTGAAAGCATTACTCAAATCCTCACCTATTCGCATAAATGATACATTTCTATCACAACCAGTGGCGATGCAACGGAGGACAATTTGAAAATTGTAAATGGTACTAGTAGTCAAAAAGTTACATTTTCGAAAAGATTTTTTTTCATTTTCTAGTATAAATGTAATCTTACTATATAAAAAAATAAGTCGGGTTTTCCCTTCCTGACGCTATAACTCCAGAACGCACGAACCGATTTCCACGGTTTTGCATTCGTTTGGAAAGGTCTCGGCTCCGTGAGGTTTAGTAGCAAAGAAAATTCAGGAAAAATGTCAACAGAAAAAGGGAAAATCTTTTTCACATACAGCGCCATCTTGATACATAACATGTACTCACAAACCAATATTTTGAGTAGATGGCGCCGGTGCGTCGCAATGACAATTAACAAGTCGCAAGGCCAATTGCTTAGTGTTTGCGGGATAAATTTAGGAAAATCATCATTGTTTTTCACATGGGCAGTTATACGTTGCGTGTTCACGAGTTGGGAAACTATCCGTTTTGTTTATGTTAACGTCAGACCAAAAAACAAAAATGTGGTTTACCAAAGTGCATTTCAATGAAACGGATAATTTGCGGACACGTATAACGCTTCGATTCAGTATTTACTTTGGATTCACTTTCACTTACCTAGAGAAGTTCAACTAAATAACACTTCATAAAACGAAGCCATCTGGTGGCGAAACGGGAGTTCGCCGAGTTTAACTAGTTTGTTCCCTAAAATTCCGACGATTAGAACAAAGAAAGAAAGATTTGGAAGATACTTTCAGGAAACTATTACTTTTCGATTATTATTAATACAAAAATACAAGCAGACATTAATTAATATTAATGCTGAAAATATTCAAAGTATATTTTTTATTTTTCTGTTCTAATCGACCCACGTTGAAGATGCTTACATTGCTGCATAGAGGATGAAATGGTTTTTCCGAAAATGTAACTTTTGACCCCATTGCCATTTCTAAAATTTTATTAAGTTCCTGTTGCGCCGCCACTGGTGGAGATAGAAAGGGTTGATTTATACCAAAAGATGGAAATTTAAATATAAAAATTGACCTGTCCGAAAAAAATTGCATAAAATAAGGATACAAATTTAATGAATTTTATTCCATACTTTACACTCACACTGTATGTACATGTGTTTCCTGGCCACTTTCTGAGTACAATGCATAAAAGTTCATCTCGATACATGCTGGTATTTACCAAAATTGCAGATTCGTTTCCTACCTTCCCTGGACTATAAGGTTACAATTTTTATTGTATCAAGAAGCAAAAAAACGACACCACTAATTAACAACAACGTATTAATTTATACCATAATCTAAAACTCTTACATTATAATATGTACATGATTTTCGCTAACTAAATTCTCCTTGTGTTATGCAATCCGACTTTATTTATACAGGGTGACGCAAACTTTTGACATTAGAGGATGCCATCGTAATAGTTACTCAGTACACTTTTTAAAATATTTTCAATTATACATGGTGTTCCAAAGAGTCGTGGCAGAATAAACTTACTTTTTTATGGAAGACATCATATTTTTTTCAGGTTTCGAAAAGATCTCATCGAGAGCTTTGAAAAAATATAGCAAGTCAATGTCATAGTATTTAAGAAGTATTTAGTTAATTATTAGGAAAATTAATTACACTTACTTTTTTATTAATGGAAACTTCATTAATACAGAGCAAACCAAATGCATTTTTAAACAAATTTTAAAACTATTTTTGATGAGGTGTCTTTAGAATCAAACGTTTTACCTTAACAAAGAACATCGATTATTATGAGACAGCCTTTCCATGCGCAGGTCGGCAGGAATTGAATTGAGAAAATCACTTCATGAACTTAATTGCTAATGTGTCAGAAGCGTGCGGGACATAAAGATAAATAGCATGAATTTATGTACTATTACGAGAACAACAAGATTGCTACATCTACTGCCGCTCGTGGTAACGTAGCACGTCTGAAAAGTAATCTGTTACAGATTTTCTATTACGTTGTAGGAGTAGTACTGGTGAAGGATGATGAAAATACCATGCAAACGTTTCATCCCTCACTAGTACTACTTTTAAAAAGAAGGTCCCATGTTTAGGAATTATCTACTATTATAAATACAGGAGGATCTGCGCATTAGCTAAAAGCTTTGCACACCAAATTGACAAGTCGACGCATGCTGTAAACTAAGACAAGTAAAGTACCTATGAATATTTTGAGATAATCTCATTCTGTGCATAGTGTTTTGCTAAATGCCATTAAGCAATATGGTGTAATTCAAATATAAAAAACGTAGTGTTATCATTCTTATGCTTTGGAATCAGTATCATAACTTTCATTTGATATTAGGAACTACTGTTACGCGATTGGAGGAAATAAACAACTCATTAATGCTTTAACCATTGTCTAAGAATTTGAAGCGACTCACAGAGGTAGCAGTATTATTAAAGAGCCCGAATAAGGTAAGGAAACTACGGAAAAAATTATTATTTTAAGGTCCTGCACAGTATCTACATTAACGGGTATATCAATAGACGATTGCCATTACTTCCATCAACAAAGTCCATTGTCCGCCCTAATGTAATTCAAGGGGAGATTAAACTTTGCTATCGATAGTATGCTCTTGAACTACCAATGGTACAGAAATTGCTACGTATGGTTGATGGGAATAGCAATGGGAAAATGGGAGACATAAAAAAGTAGAAAGTACCGTTTTGGATATGAAGAACGAAGTCGATTACGAAAAAATTACTTTCCATTCTTCAGGGCATTCAACAGTACGAATTCTGGTGTGTGATAACAGAGAAAGAACTCCCGGAAAGGGATTACTGATTGGTAGAATGCTAAGACAGAACCTATAGCCCTTAAGAGACGTACCGTTACTCCAAATTAAGAACACATTCTCTCTCTTATGATAAGACGTCGATCTAGACAAACTATTAGAAGTAAAAAATTTGATTCAAGTTCAAGTATTTTAAGATATGAATAACAGACATGGAAAATAAATCCCGAAGACTGCTCAATTTGATTTTGAGTAGACTATAGGCAAATCAACGAAGTAAAAGAAAGACTTTAAGACAAATGGTTTGCGGCAATACACCGTTCTGGTTGTCTATTTATGCAACGTTCTTGCGACGTGTCAGTGTTTGATGGAAACCGTCTTACGTGGTTGTCGTGACAAACGCCATGGTCTGTTTAGACGACATGATGGTGGTTAGTAAGTATTTTAAGAACACTTGTTTTATCTAAGAAGTTCGATTTAATACGTAGTGTTTCATATCTTTAAGAATACAGAGCAATATATGAAAACTTGGTATCTCCGAGTTGAAAAACAACACTAAAAGATTCGTCGATTCGTTCCTGAATTGGCAACGTTCTGAAACTATTAACAAATTAACAAAAAAGGAAACATATATCAATTATCTTCAAATAAATAAAGAAAATTCAGTTAAGGTCCGATCAAATATCGTAGCTATGAAGGCAGTGAAGTATCAGGTTGAAGATGGACAGATTTAGTCAAAACCTGAGAGAAATTGTACTCGTATGGGTGCAACACCATGTTTTTCTAAAACTGTTGTCACAATTTTGTAACCTAGAAAGACAAGTTGTCAGATAGATCGAGCGTCTTCAAGATATAGATAGAAAATTGTACCAAAGCACGAAGCAGAAACTGTATCTAGAAAACATTACTATTTAGAAGTTTGAAAGAGAGTTCAATCTGTTCTTTGAAGAAAAAATGTACCTAAGAGGACACGCTAAAACTAACTTTAGGTAATAAAACCATTTTGGTATACAATTGTCTTACGTTTATAGCATATCGTAGGTTAAAGAAATAGCCCTTTATATTAATAACTATATTTTGGCTGTAGTTTTTCCACCAACCATTCATTTAATGATTTAAATTTAAGAAAAATTATTTTGGATTTTAAATTGAATGGATGAATTTGTCGAGGTAACCATGTAAACGAGAATTGTCTGATAGAGTGTGAATATAATTAATAATAAATAAAGATCAGAATTAATATTATATGCAATTTTTAAATAAAATAATAAAGTTTATCCTAATAAACAAAGTTAGATTTACATTGAGCGGTTAATTATACATTACAATGTATATACCTCACAATTAACGTAACTTCGTGCCTGCCTGTGGTGTGTGATCAGTTTCTTATATGATAAGTGGCAACTAGATGCCATGCATTCTGTGTATGTCTGGCTCACCTACCATAAATAAAACATGCGCACTCAGAAACCAATACATTTCGTACTTACCAAATACAGAGCATGCCATAAAGGGGGAACCGAACCCCACAATCTTCAGATTAGCACTACCCTCTACCAACTGAGCTAATGGGGCTCCTACATATCTGTATTGCATATACAGGGTTATCCAAACATCCTTATAACTGGAAAACCGCGAGGAATAGCGGGATGAAACTTTGGGGAAGTATACTTGCGGACATTTTTTAATTCTTGATAAATTTTTAATATCATGTTTCAAATTACGACTAATCAATACGAACTCTCACTTTGTAAATGGCATCATATGGTGTGGAAGACTTCGAATCGCGTAGGTACTGGGTTGTTTTTGTTAATATTCTTTTGACTTAAAAATAAAAATAATTTTGACTTGTCATATTTTCGAAGTGAAATAAAAGCATTTCAAACTTTTCAAAAATTTATTGACGATTTTTATTTGACGACAATAACAATTTTGGTCCTTCGAGCCGGATCAGAAGAGTCCTATAGATACAGTCCACGGAGAAAAACAAACGTCAAGTAGTATGAATGGTAAAACATTCTCTGAGCCATTGAGACGAAGTGAACGTCTTCGACAAAAAGGAAAGGAAGCAGAGATGCCGACGACAATCTCCTCTGCTAAGCCATCATCCTTCAAGACGCAAGCGATTGTACCAATGGAAGTCAATCAGAGAACATTAACTGCTACTAGGTCTGAGGTATTGGAACGTGGTGAGAATCTACCGGATGCAGTGACGACTAAGACAATCGCCACCGCAGAGACGTCGGGATTGAGAACCAACACCATCGTGACAGTAATAGAGGATCGAAAATCGGCAGCGTCAACGAGAAGTGGAGCTAGTCGAGTTTCCAGAATAAGATTGGCAGAAATGCAGCATGCTATCAAGACAAAGGAAATGGAACAGGAACAATTAAAAAGGAACAGGAACTATTAGATTTACAATTTGCCCTGAAAATAGCAGAAATAGAAGATGAAGAGAAGTTAGAACGGTCTAGTGTTTTGTCGACATGTGAGTCTAGAGGACCAAACGTGGAACAATGGGTAGAACAGGGAGCAAATCCATGGGACAACATCCAAAAGGATGAAAACCGGTATGTAGATTTACACACTGATGATATTAATTTGCCTCCAACTACCAATAATCCTAAATTAGAATTAGTTAATCCTCCACTAGAATCAATAACTATTCCGCAAATAACTAAACTTTTAGTCAGGCAATCTTTACCAAAAGATTTACCATCCTTTGATGGTAATCCTATTGAGTGGCCTAATTTTTTACATCAGTATAGAAGTTCTACTGAAATTTGTCAATTTAGTAATGTAGAAAACTTATGTAGATTGCAGAAATGCTTACAAGGTAATGCTCGAAGGTTATCTCAATCTTTACTGATTATGCCACAAAATGTAGACAAAATTATAGAACTACTGCAATCTAGATATGGTAGACCTGAACAAATTATTACACTCTTAGTCACCAAATTAAGACAATATTCTAACCTCAAAAATGAGCAAGTTGATCAAATAATCGATTTTGCTGACGAAGTGAAAAATTTTGTAGCTACAGTACAATCACTACAGGAGGAAGAATATCTTTATAATCCATTGCTTTTAACTGAAATTTTAAATAAACTTCCAATTTCTTATAGGGTTAGATGGACTGAACATGTTTTGAAAGTTCATCCTAAATTCAAACTTTTAGAATTTGCCAATTGGTTGGATCAAAGGACAAAGGTATTATGTCAAATACATAATGTTAAAACCGTAGATTTTGACAAATCAGAGAAAAGAAATTATCAAAAATATAACCCTAAAAATGTTAAATATGGCACAACTCTGACTACTAGCAAGAATGACAGTGTCAGAAAATGCATTTGTGGATGTCAGATAAATCACCATTTAACATCTTGTCCTAAATTTGATTCTTTTTCAGTGAATGATAGGTGGAACCTTGTCACAAAGAATAAAATCTGCTTTGCCTGTTTAACGCCATTTCACAACATTCAGACATGTCGTAGAAAACGTCCATGTAGTGCTAAAGGTTGTAAGAAATTACATCATATATTACTGCATAAAGACGAGGGAAATGATGGCCAGGCAGTTAAATTTGAGAACCAGTTAGTAGAGAGTGAACCTAGTACTTCTAAGGGTGAGTCCGTTACAACCAACTGTCACATATCCGATAATAAATGCGTTCTTTTAAAAATAATTCCTGTTATAGTTCAACACGGACAAGTCAAGGTGGAAACGTATGCTTTGTTAGACGATGCTTCTACTATCAGTTTAATTGATAAAGATCTTAGTGTAGAACTTAATCTTTCCGGTCCAAAACAGCCACTATCTATACAGTGGACAGATAATGACTTCATTCAAGAAGAAGTTGAATCGGAAGTGGTTAGTTTTACAATAAGAGGTATAAATACAAAGCAAAGTTTTCAACTGAGACATGTTCGTACTATTAAACTTGCGTTACTTTCTCAAACGGTAGATGTTAAAGAATTGAAAAAGAAATACTCTTATATCACAGATAGGGTTGTTTCTATGAGCAATGCTCAACCAAAAATCATTATCGGACAAGATAACTGGCCGCTTTTAGTAAACAGAAAATTAATATCAGGGTCTTGGAATAGTCCTGCAGTAAGTAAGACTTTATTGGGATGGGTTGTTCATGGTAGTTTATCCGATACTAATAGTAATAGACATAGGGTACATCATATAAATATAGTTAACAAAGACATTCATACAGACCTTCCACACGACACAAAAGACGACTTGGACATCCTACACGGTTTAGTTAAGGAAATGTGGAAAATAGATGAGGTCCCGGGTGTAAGAAATAAATCTGTTTCACCCGAAGATAGACGAGCCGAGTCTATTCTTAACGAAACCATGAGACGAGTAGGAAACAGGTATGAGACAGGGCTCTTGTGGAAGAATACTAATGCTGTTTTACCCGAAAGTAAAGAAAACGCATTCAGACGACTACTCTGTACCGAAAGAAAAATGGACAGAGACAAAAATTACGGGCACATATATTGCGAAAAATTTGTAGATTTAGAAAATAAGGGGTACATACGAAAGTTATCTCCTCAAGAGGCTGAGATAAGACTAGAGCGAACATGGTATCTACCACATTTTGGAATTGTAAATCCAAATAAGCCTAAAAATTGAGAATTGTATTTGACGCGGCAGCGAAAAGCCATAATATAAGTTTAAATGATAATTTACTTACTGGACCAGATTTATATAATTCTCTTTTACGATTTTGTTGAATTTTAGAATTAAAAATATGCCTTCACGGCAGATATCAGTGAAATGTTTTTACAAGTACGTGTGCGAAATGAGGATCGTTGTGCACAAAGGGTTTTATGGAGAGGAATGGACCGAAATAGAGAACCAGATACCTATGAGATAGGTGTCGTGTTCTTTGGTTCTACCTGAGGGCCATGTCTTGCCCAAGAAGCCAAAAATCGTAATACCCTGGCTTTCCAGAAGGAATTTCCAGAAGCCGCTAAATGCATTATCGAACAACACTATATGGATGATTATCTGGGAGGAGCGGACACTTTAGGGAAAGCTATTCAGCTCATTCGAGAAGTCATATACGTACACCAACAAGAGGGATTTATTATATGTAATTGGATAGCTAATTCTGCTGAAATATTGGCTTCAATTGACGACCAGAGTCTTGTGTCAGACGGCATGAAAACTCTAAAACAAAACTTGGAGAACCGCTTCCGTGAAAATCTTAGGGGTATTTTGGAATTCAGAGAAAGACACTTTCCAATTCCACACTAAATTCCACAAAGTTAACACAGACATTTTAACTTTAAGTACACGACCAACAAAACGAGACATTTTAAAAGTAGTCATGTCAATCTTTGATCCTATTGGATTTTTAGCCAACATTTTGATTCAAGGAAAAGTGTTGCTACAGGACATTTGGAGAGCTCAGATTAGTTGGTAAATTGGCTAAAAGATGTACAACAAATGTAGCAATTTCAAATTCCTCGTAGATACTTTACTTTGAATTATGACGAATGCAACATACAAATTCATATACTATGCGATGCCTCAGAGAGGTGTTATGCGGCTGTAGCTTATTTAAGAATTCAATCAAGTTATAACGTGCAAGTTAGTTTCGTCTGCGCTAAGACACGAGTAGCACCGGTAAAACCTATTTCAATACCACGTCTGGAACTCCAAGCTGCTTTAATGGCAGCTAGATTAGGTAAAGTTTTAAAAAATAATCTGGATCTGAAAATAGCATCTTTCACATACTGGAGTGATGCATGCACTGTACTCCATTGGATTCGACCTGAAGCAAGACGCTTCAAAGTTTTTGTGTCTCAACTTATCGGTGAAATACAAGAACTGACTAATGTCTCCGACTGGCGTTATGTTCCTTCAAAGGATAACGTAGCCGACGAAGCCACCAAGCGAATAGCAAATTTCAATGTAGACGCAAATTGTAGGTGGATTAGAGGACCGACATTTTTAAACTTACCCTCATCCAACTGGCCTATCGAACCAGGCAATATCTTACCAGTTAAAAGTGACTTAACTGAGGTACGACGAACATACGACCAAGTATTTCTTTTAACTACAGCTACCACTAATTTAGAAGAAGTACTTCCACAACCTGTTAGATTTACAAAATTGAATCGGTTACTTCGATCCGCTGCCGACGTTCTTAGATTTATTCACACTCTACGAACAAAAAACAAGATAGTAGGAGCCTTAGAAGTAGACGAATTAAATGAGGCGGAGATTTTACTCTTTCGAAAAATTCAAGGGGACCACGCCAATAATTTTAGAACCTACACATACTATTACTACCCTACTTATGCAACATTATCATGAACAATTTCATCATTTAGGACAAGAAACCATAATAAATAATATACGACAAAAGTATTGGATATTTAAATTAAGAAGTACTGTAAAAAGGTAAAAAGAAATTGTCAATATTGTAAAGCCAGGAAAAGTAAACCTCATTCCTTTAATGGGGCAGCTTCCATCATGTAGATTAGAACCAACTATAAGGCCATTTATCAAAACCGGTCTTGATTATTTTGGACCAATAGAGATTAAAGTAAAGAGATCTCATGAAAAGAGATACGGTTATTTTTTCCTGTATGGCTATCAGAGCCATACATTTAGAGTTAGCTTATAATTTAAGTACTAGTCAGTTTATAAATGGTTTGAGACAGTTTGGTTGTAGACGAGGCTTCCCTTCGGAGATTTTTTGTGACAACGGTTCGAACTTTCATGGGGCGGAAAAAGAATTAAACAGAGAATTTGAAAACTTAAACAAAAACGAAATCATAAATTTCTGTACCATGAAAAAGATAAAATTTGTATTTAATCCAGCAATGGCCCCTCATATGGGTGGTAGTTGGGAGCGTTTAATACAGTGTGTAAAAAAGGTATTACGCGAAATAGTAAAAGACCGATATCCAACGGACAACGTTTTGCGTACGTTACTTATAGAATGTGAAAACGTTGTAAATTCGAGGCCTCTGACTTACGTATCGACAGATCATACGGATCCAGAAGCCATCACTCCTAATCACTTCCTGATAGGGCTGTCGTATGCTGCTGCTTCATGTAACGCCACGGCAGAAGCTGACTTAAATCTAATGTCTTCGTAGCGAGCAGCGCAGAGGTTAGCTGACCATTTTGGAGAAGATGGATACAAGAGTATGTACCTAATTTGATAAGACGCTCCAAGTGGTATTCCCGTAACCGACCTATTAAGGTTGGTGATGTGGTGGTTCTCGTTGATCCCAATGTACCACGTAACAATTGGCAGACGGGGAGAGTATCTCAGACCTATCCAGCTAAAGATGGACAAGTACGAATCGTCGACGTACTAACCAAGACCCACACCGTACTGCGAAGACCTGTAGCGAAACTCATTGCTCTGGACGTAGAGTAATTGTCCTTGAAGGTAGTCAATTACTGGGGGAGAATGTGGAAGACTTCGAATGGCGTAGGTACTGGGTTGTTTTTTGTTAATATTTTTTTGACTTAAAAAATAAAAATAAATTTTGTCTTATCATATTTTCGAGGTGAAATAAAAGCATTTCAACCTTTTGAAAAATGTATTGACGACTCTTATTTGACGACAATAACATATGGGTCAATTGATAATTTTGGATTCAACATGAAATTCTGGATACAACAGTTACAAAAACAATTATTTGATCTAATTAATATGATTAACAATATGACTATAAAAGATGCAAATCCGTTTGCAGATACGAAGGGGCTATGTCAATCAAATCTAGTATTGTCTTTTATCTGAGATAGTAAGAGGGGATTTTTACTTAAACGAATAACCACTTACAAAGCTAATAGTGGATTATAGTACCTTTGTTCGTTTTAAGTAAAAAACCTTAGGTAAAAGACATGTCTCCTCCTACCTGCAAAGGGACTTTATAGTCACATTATCAATGCTATTAATTAAGTCAAATAATTGTTTTTATAACTGTTGGGGAGAATAAAAAATGTCCACAAGTATGTCTTATTATACTTGGTCAAAGTTTCATCCCGCTAATCCTCGTGGTTTTCAAGTTATAAGGATGTTTCTATACTTTTGCATAACGCTGTATAACTGAGAAGTTGCGTAACTGCGTGCCTGTCTGTGGTGTGTGTTCAGTTTCTTGTATGATAAAGTGATTTTACCACTTTACACAACATTATCAACTAGATGCCATACATTTTGTGTATAAGTGGCCCACCTAGTCCAAAATATGCCACGTTATTTTCATTTATTCTGATACTGAAATAAAAATTTTACCAAATACTTGTGACATGGCAAAAGCAAACTGCATTTTTTAAATATTGTTTATAAGTCGTAACAAGAGTGATTGGTGCTACCTTACAGATAACCAGCGCTGAAAATATATCTTCGAAAACTGTCAGTGAAGTACTTCTTTCCGAGAACAGTTAGCGAGTGTACTTTTGGTCTCTCTTTTTGAGTACTCTTAGTTGCTACCATTAAGATAATATACTTCTTTCTTGAATTATAAATAGTTGAATCTGCCTCATATCACGCCCGACAAAGGTATACATTTTTAGGTATTTAGATAAAGGAAGTTCCACTAGCTATTTAGTGCTTATATAATTACTAATCAAGATACAACAACCATCGGGCATCCTAATATTGGATGTTTTATGTATTCAGTTAATAGAAACTAGAACCAAACTTTTTTTTTGTTAACAAGGGTTACGTGACACCAATTTCTGTCACGAATTGTACTAGTTGTTTATTATTATATACTATGAGTCATTCACTACCTCAAAAGCTATGAGGAATTTAACTTCACTTCACTACCCTTGATCCTGTCGTTGAGTATTTAGGTACTAAGTACTCATTTATTCACCATAGTATTAATCAATCAAGCTTTGTTTTCTTTGTTTGGGTAACTTAGCAGTGGCGGGGTTATGCGGGAGGTATATCTTCAAATCTACTTTGGAACTGTTAGGTTTAGTACTTATGTAAGGGATGTTGCTAATACGCTATGCAAATATCTAATCTGCAGCTTTTCTAACCTCCATAATAATACAGATCTAGTAAGGCATGGGGGGACAGCGCGAGAATCAGCGAGTTTGACTGTTGCCAAAAAAGTGAACAATTTAAACAGTGCAGTATGTTTATGGTAGAACTTTGTGATAAATTATTCCCAAATTATGAGATTATTACCATCAGTTACACCCTACGTAATTGTGATGATTTGGTTGTTGCCTCCCATCTATTTAAAAGTGATAAACATTTTGAATTCATAATTAATATCTTTAATTTATGGTTCAAATTATTTATTTGAACCTAGCAGCACTGCGAAGCGTAATAAATTAAAGTCTATCTAAATTTAATTACAACCATAACATCAAACATACAGATGCACTATTGAATTTCTCAGCTTCAACTTAATTTTCTAAAAACCGATAAACTTGAATAGTCACCGAAGTTTACAATTAATAAAACATGTACTTGTCTAAATAAATAAACAGATTCAAGTTTCTATGCCAAACGTTGCCCAAAATAAAAACTTTATCTGACATAAGTTTATTTTTTTAATGTGGTGTACAGAGTACAAGGCAAATATTGCAGGCTAAATTTTAATAATAAAAATAGAAGTGATTTTCAACCAGATTCAACATCTTACATAATGTAATTTAATTTATTTTTATATTCATAATTTTCATTTTGAATAGTTTCTTTTGTAAATATTTTGCACATTTCGCACGAGCTAGCAATAAAAAAATATTGTACGAAATTAATCGTCTGAAAAATATTATTAGAAATTTTTAAAAATACGTGGAAAAAAATGTATTCGACTTCAATAATGCAAATTTGGTGTAATATACGCTATTTATATTTTTTGTTAGCGTACTTCCGCAAACGTGGTTTAAATTTTTATTAAACTACCTTTGGTATTTGCAGCACGTTCTTAAGTAAATATGTAGCTTAATGGTACTTTAGGAATGGTTATTATAATTTCAATTTATAAGATTTTCAACTTGCTGGAACTCAGAGCGTTAGCGTATTATTTTAAACATCCTAAGGGCTGTAAGGGCGTGCATAATTGATTTATAAATTCTACAGAAGATGCTATTAATGACCCTTTGGGGTGATGTACATAAACGTGATAAGTAACTTATTAAGGGCATGACGTGTCCATTAATTCTTTGTGTGTTCAGTTAATTATTATTACTTTATTAATTCACTTAAAGATCTTTTTTTTTAATTTCTATTTAGAATTTTTTATAGACTTCTTTAACTTATACGTGTATTATAATGTCGTTTTTGTAAATGAATATGACCTTTGTTATTATGATGATATATAGTACGAATTTTTAATTACGTAAAAAAATAGTAAACTGGTTTCTAAATAAAATGTAGAGAGAAAACCTCTAACAATGAAATGATTAAACTTTCGTAAATTGGAAATTTAGGCAATATCAATTTCTCTCAAATTTCTTCTCACTCCAGTTGTTAGTGTTTTATTTTTTTTTCCGAAAATATAAACAATTTGTATAATAAATCGACTTTGCCATCATATATTTGTAAAAATTCAAATAAAAACATCCTATCGTCAATTTTTGTCTGAAGTAGAGAATTCTATCAATAATGACAGCAAAAGCTTTTTGGGAATTTGTCAAATCCAAAAAGTGTAGTTCTAGGATCCCCGGTAAGATGTATAAACACGATATCTCTTATAAAGATCCAAACAAAATAGTTGATGCTTTCGCTGATTATTTTAGCAGTGTTTACAAAATTCTACCTCCAGGTTTATATCATAATGCCATCAGTAACACCAGCAATCTTTCCAATGTTAATGTAAAATCTGTATCCAGAGATGACATTTCTCTTGCAATATTGAAACTAAAACGTAAGCCAACGTCGGGAAATAACCAAGTTCCTATCTTTCTTCTCAGAGATTGTCGTCAGATATTTGTTGAACCATTATTTACCATTTTTAATCTGGGTCTAAAACGAGTACCTTTCCTACAACTTGGAAAACTAGTAAAATATGTCCTGTGCTCAAACAGGGAGACCCTGCTGAAATAACTAATTATAGACCTATATCCATATTGTCTAACTTTGCTAAAGTGTTCGAAAGTTGCATGTGTAACCAAATATATCATCAAATTAAATACTTTATATCACCGCATCAACATGGTTTTGTGGACAAACGCTCTACACTTACTAACCTGTGTTGTTTTACTCATTTTACGGCTGAGGCACTAGATAACCACGGGAAGGTGGATGTTATCTACACCGATTTTTCCAAGGCCTTTGACTGCATTGACCATGGGATATTACTAGAAAAATTAAGACTGTATGGTTTTGCAGCTCAATAATTTCATTTCTTTCATCATACCTCCAAGATCGCTTACAATACGTGGTATATAATGACTTCATATCTAAAAGTTTTTAGCAAAATCTGGTGTACCACAAGGCTCAAACCTGGGTCCTCTCTTATTTTTGTTGTTTATAAATGACCTTTGTGATAGAATTGATTGTGAAGCCTTAATGTATGCAGATGATGTAAAAGTTTTTACAACTGTTAAATCTGTTATTGATTGTATTAAATTACAATATGATATAAATGCTATCTCAAAATGGTGCAAGTTAAACAGACTCAACTTAAACATCGAAAATGCAAAATAATGACGTTCTCTAGAAAACTTAAGCCTTTATTGCATAACTATACAATTGATGATCGTATTGTTTCTCGTTGTTATGAAACCAAAGACCTTGGCATTTATTTTGACAGTGAATTGCTTTTTAATATCCATGTATCGAACACAGTTTCTTCTGCAACTAAAATGCTTGGATTTATGATTCGAGTTTGCAAGCAATTTTCTAACATTGATACACTGAAAACGTTATACTTTTTTTTAGTCAGAAGTCGTCTTGAATACGGTGCAATAATTTGGATACCTTATTATGATCACCTCAAAATTAAAATTGAGAGAGTTCAAAGGAAGTTTTTAAAATATCTCTGGTATAAAAAATATAAATTTTATCCTGAAAGAGGATTTTGTCATCAACAACTACTTAGAAATTTTGATTTGTTATCTCTTGACCTAAGAAGACGTAGGATTAGTTTGTCTGTGTTGTATAAATTATTACATAATGCAATTGATTGTCCTTTTATACTAGGTAAATTGAATTTTTACGCATCCATGAAGAACACCAGAAATAATTATACTTTTTATACTCAATTTGCTAAAATTAATACATTTAAAAAATCCCCAGTCATGGCAATGTGCGGTTATTATAATGATATTTGTTGCAATACTGGTATTTTCCATTGTAACCTTAAAACTCTATTAGAGGCATACAATGAATATTATTTAATTACTTTTGAACAATCAACTATTACACATCATATAATATTTTAGTTTTTCGTTATTATTATCATTATTATCATTATTATCATTCTTGTTAAGTGATTTATTTATTTTGCAATTTTTAGTAACATAGCTTTAGTTTCTTTACTTTTATTACTATTATTAATATTTTGCTATTTCTAATAACTATGTATATATAAAACTGAATTATTTATTGTTGTCCTGTAATTGGCTTTGTAGCTGTTGGACAATAAATCATATTATTATTATTATTATATATTGTATAAAAAGTTGTTTTTGCAAGTTAATTTTTCTACTTTAACTATTTCCTTCAAAAACATACTATCACTATTCTCCAGCTTTTGCTAGATTTTATGCAAATTTTTTGTATAGATTTCCAAATGGTGCTAAACGTCTAGACCCTTTATTGTTGGAAGTGGTATTACACAGTAAGACCATTCAAGTTACCAGTATCTGGTAACGTTTCACAAATCAGCGGGCGCGAAGAATGACGGTGACGGTTCGAAACTGCCTGATGAAGCAACTACTCTAGTTGCGAAACGTTGCCTGATACTGACAACTTGAGTACTAGTACACTTCCAACGATAAATATTAAGAAAATGGTTGTCTTCCAGAATTGGACCGTGTAGAAGAGGTCCAATCCGGGAAAAAGTTTTTGTTTTAACAATGACTTCGGCCCTGGAAGCCTGGGATCAGTTGCTTATTTACAAACAATCTGATTTACTTTTGATAATAAATTAATAATTAATCTATATTTTCTTACATTTTAAAATACTAAAGAAATATAGTGTTTAATAAAAAATATATAAACAACGGTGCAATTAAATCTTAAAACTTTTTCAAGCAATTTGACTAACATAAAAAACAGGCAGTATGGGTACGAACTAAACTTTCAATGTCTGGTATTTCTACCACGAGTCGTAATAACGCATTCCAAACCCCTAGATATGTTAACAAACAATTCAATCAAACATGCTCTTAAGGTTTTTGAGGGCGATCAGGTCAATCTCTAACGGCTCTACCGAGTTGACCCGATACGTGCGCGATAGGGTTCAGATCTGGTGAACAAGCCGGCCAATCCAAACACCTAATTCTGAGTTCCTTTAAATATTGAAGGGTACGGTTCAACATGCTCCTCTGCAATGTTCCTAATGTACCTATGTGCTCTAACAACTACTCTATCACAGAATTCCGTACGGATTTCCACCAAAATACTTACATTAACAAAAATAGTTTTTCATTCAATTTTACATTACATTGTAACAAACCACCACTAGATCGCGTTGACTGTGGTCAACAAAAGTAAATTTGTGGGACGTCAACTTCCCTACTCTTTCCCTCCGTTCAGGCATGTCAATTCTCTACTGTAATCCCCACTACAATTTTGATAAGCAACGGTATAAATTCGTTGTTCCCAAGCCAAAACAGCACTTACTTCAATCTGAGATCCCTCTCAAAATACCTTACACCGTTAAAATACAAAAAGAGTATTGCAGCAGATGGTCTGTCAGTGGCAGTTTTTAAAGCTACAAAGGAAATTATATCTCCTTTATTGACATATATTTTTAATCTCAGTATAAGTATAGACAAATTTCCAGATCTACAATAAAAATATAAAAATCGGTATGTTCCATTTGAAAAAATTGACCTTTGACAATTTTCAAGACTACTATTTTAAGACCAATTTTCAAACACTCTGTATAATTTTTTTGACAATTTTGCACGAATACTGTTCAAACGGACCCACAGTTTAAAATAAAAAGATACACAAACCAAGTAAAAAATGTTTTTGAATAGTTGATAATTCAAATTAGTTTTTTGTCTGCAAACACCAATTTTGACATAAAACATTAAATAAGTCAGAAACAATTGAGGTGAGGTATGTGACATTGTACCGGGTGACCCAATAAGACTGTTCCTCGGCCATATCTCGGGAACCGTTAGTCGTATGACCTTGGTGTAAAAAAAATATTAGGTAAATCGGCAATGAAGAATTGCAGGAAAATATTTTCAAGTTTTAAAAATGGCCACCAGAGGGCGTAACTGCCATCTTAAATTTTTAAATTGCATTTTCTATAAATTTCGCATAATAAACAAAAATTTTTTTCACATTTGTAAAGAGAACCAGTTTATCTATCATTTTCGTAAAAACAAAAGTTCAGTGATTTTAAAAACAAAGATGGCGGGGGGTGTTCAATTGTTTTTGCAATAACCTTCTTTAACTTCTTAACGGTTTGACCGATTTTAACAAATTTAGTATCGTTGAAAATAGCATTCCTTAAGTAATAAGAATCAACCAAATTATAGTTAATTTAGTTGAATCCTTCTCCGCCAGACGTAGAAATGTGAGAATGTAGTAATATATAGGGTATTCCATTTTAGATAAGCAAGTTGAGACATACTTCCGGTAAAACAGGAAGTTTTGCCATCTTTTGGTTGAATAATCCACATCGACTTTGGTATATTCCATAAATAATCGCGGCGGTTCCCGGTGAACCACCATGTAAATAAGGCAGCTCATTTCTTCCATATGTGAGCCTTCGAGAGTTAGTTATTGGTTAAAAGCATAAAATAAAATGTTTTAGTAAAGTGGAAGTTTGGTATAAAAGTAGTTCTTGTTAACATTACACCAGCGCTTCACAGACAAATTTTCCAGAGCCGATATAAAGAAGATAAATTTGGATATCAGCATTGGAAAGAAAATTTAATTGAAGAATCTAGGTCCGCTTAGAAAAACGGCCAATATTGAGTTTATAGAATGAAGCCAAAACGTAACATCCATTATAAATCTCAAATAACTAAATTTTATAAATATAAACTTTTCTTGTATTTAAAATTATTAAAGTAAACAAGCGTTTACCGCAGAATTCCACATCGCCCCGATAAGCAAAAATAAAATTCCGTTTTAGAAAAAAATGGTTCAAACAACAGTTATAGGCAATAGAATTATCAGTTTTCCCTCAAATTTATTTGTAAATTGATCTTGATGGAGATATTGTTACAATAATTAGTATCACGTGATTGTTATATCCAGTAATTACCTATCGGAAAAAAATAATTTAAACAAAAGTATGTGCAAATGAATATTTTTCTAAATATTTAAAAATTTGTAAATCTGTGTAGGTTATCGGCCCTTTGGCTACATAGATTATGCCCAAAACCTAATCAGATTTTCGGAATTATAAATAAGGTACAAAGTTTCATAAAAATCGGACCTCTGGTTTTCTTGATGTCTTGTTTACATACAGACGGACGTCAAACAAACTTTTTTGCCTTCATTATAAAGTACCAACTCGAATTCTTCGAAAGAAAGTGAAAAAAAGAGGTGTTAAAATTTTCGGTTTGGAAATTTTATTTAATAAGATGAGTAAAAAAGGGAAAAAATTAATTTAAATAAAAAGAATTGTGAAAATGTTATTTAATTTGTAAAAAGAAAAACGGAAAATAAAGGTTACAATAAAACTGTTATTATTTTAAGGTTAAAAAAATTATTTGACAACAGGTGTACTATTTGCACTTTTAACTTTTGCATAATTTGCATACTAACTTTTAATAAGTAATGATATTGTTATCTAACAAAATTCTATAAACGCGTAAATTAGAAAATCGAAATTTTGACAATTAGTAGAATTCAAAAAATTTTTTTTTTGACTACGAGTGTACAACTTGCAAGGTACAAAGTTGTAAATTACAAAGTAAAGATTTTTTATAGACAACAAAGATAAATGAAAGATATCATTATTTGCAACATAAGAACTTTTACCAGACAACAATGTCTTATAGAAAATTATGAAATTCAGCTTAAACACAGGTTGTTTGAACGTATCTACTATCCAGAAAATAAAATTTGGGGCACTGTTGAAAGTTAAAATGAGCATAACCACATTAAATAGGTATTTTTCACTCAACGGTTAAATATTTAGTAACCTAACCTTCGTGAATTATTTAGATTAAACAGATATTATGGTGAAAAAATTCTTATTTAACTTTCACCAGTGCCACGATTTTTTTTTCTGATTAGTACGTTCAACAAACTTTGGTTTGATGCTGAATTTCATAATGTAAAGAATGTTTGAACGTTTCAGTGTTTAAGAGAAATACGTATAATTTGTAAAGTGTTTTTAATTAAAAAAAATTGTTTTCTATTTAAAGTGGGTTTGAAAATTGCGAGGGGGAAACCACTTCACAGATTTTTTCAACATTATTACCCTTATGGGGAATTATACGATCGATATTACCTTATATTGCTCAAAATTCCTTGTATTGCCCCATATTGCATCTGTTTATACTTTACTACTTGTACATTACCCATTACTACCACGTATTTCCCAGATATTACCTCTGTATACCTTATATTATTCAAGTATTACCTCTGTATTACCTTAAATCTTACAGTGACATTTTTACCAGATATAGGTAGCTTTGTCATGTTCTTACAAGTAGTTAGTAAAGATTGAAAAGATATAAGTATGATGAACCCTATAAACTAATTTACCTACTTCTAAAAATTTATTTTTTCAAACTTAGTTAAAGTTTAACTATATAACTAAAACTGGAGTATTTCTTAAAACAAAAAAAGAGAACCTTAACACTGAGCAAAAAAATATTATAAGATTGATTTTTTGTAGTTTGTATTTTTTATTTATACTTAATAGGTCTTGACTTTCAATTGAAATGGGCCATTTCTAAAAATTTTCTACTGACCATACATCACGTATTTAGCTGGTACCGTGGCAAGGTCGGGATGTGGGCCAAATATAAGTCGTTTAGCTTCTCTTAGAAACTTGAAACGAAATTCATTAAGATTTTTCTTTTGGATACCGCTCTACCAATGAACCATTCTTCGTCATAATAAACAGCATAATAATCTTCCAGTTGTATTTTGATCACCTGTGCATCTCTTAAGGCGGAGTTGATTAACAATCCAATTTCAGTATCCAATGGTTACAAAATCTGTTTCATATTCGCTATGATTTTTCTCGGATGATTTCAGCATGCCTTTTATTTCTTGGAAATGTAATTGTTTCTTTCAGTTCAAAAGTGATGTCATTAAGAACTTTGATTTTCCCAATTTCTGAATCATGTCCTTGATGCTGAAATTAACAACAGTAGCGAAGGTACTTGTTAGGATCTAATACTTGAAAATACTTTCACATGATTGGCTTCGAACAACAATGGGCAAAACATACTTGGGGATAGCTTCTGTCTCTGAATATTGTCACTAGCTTCAAAAGGTGATGAGCATTTAATTCTATACAGAGATAGGCATTATCGGTAATGAAGTTATCTTTTACTTTGAATATTTTACTTTTCTTCACCCAATTTCTCCTTATCCGAAAAAGAAAACAGAATACCACAAGTTATAAGTCGTTTCTCCAGAGTTAAATTTTTTTCTAAGTAGCAACTTGTAACAAAACCCATTAATTTCAAGTAATAAGATGTTCCATTCTGGAAAATTATTTAGCAACTCTTGTAATCTTTAAAATTGGTTATCTTCAGAACGCTGTTGAAGTTCATCTTGTCGTCTGGTTAATATCCGAAATTGTGTAAAATCGCTTTATCAAATTTCTCAATTAACATATGCAAATGGTCTATAGAGATGTTGTATTTTCCTACAGGCAAAATAATATTTTTTTCAACAAACGATTTCTTAGCTTGGTTCCTATATGGATAGTGTCTTGGACGAAACATTCAAACTCTTTGATGGAGATGTGAAACCAGGGCCAATCTGAATACTCATGATGAGACAGTTCTGATAGAGCCCGCATTGCTTTTAAAAACCGAGTGTCACCATCTGATGAAAAACCAAGCATTTGTAAACCATGCTTCGTAGCTTCTCTTTCATATAAGTCCACCTAGCAACTACCGATTTCGAATCATAACAGTTATCAGTGCCAAACAAAGATAAACAGTAAGCGGGGAAATTTCTCGAAAGTGGTTGAGCCATGATGATGTGAGCGTAGTTAGCCTTTTTAGAGTCACAAAAAGCTCTTTATCTTGCTAGCTGATATTGCTCTGTATGTTTCAGTTTCAGGAATTCCATTTTTGAGTGGTAATACAAACCCATAATTTTATTATTATTTGAATTGTATTCGATCTTTCCTGTTATCCGAGTGGCATCTTCTGCAATCCATATGACTAATGGTAAATTTCTTTCCACCAAGTAACTTTTAAGGCCTTCAAAATCAAAGCAACCTTCATCAAAATGTTTTCTTTTACTGTGAACATAACGGTTCAAAGTTGTTATTCCTGGAAGAGCATTTCGTAGATTTGTTTGTAATACTTCATATAACAATTTGCCGCCAATATAGTACAGGTATAGAGAAAAATTTTTTAATGTTTCGTCATATGAATTGCGATTTTTCGATTTTTGAGTTTTCTATCGACTTTTCATACAATACTTTTATTATATCAATGTTTTCAGCACCTTTTTGTGTACATTATCTTTGGGAACATCCAAAACATTTCGACTTAATTCGAATAGGTTATCTCCTCGTTGGTACAAAATGTTAGCAATTTTATCTAGTAATGGAAAAAAATCAGTAATGTATTTTGAGTCACATCCACTTCCAACTTCCTTAAGTACTTTTTGTACTAACTGTTTCTTCAAGTTTAGCTTTTTCCGTAACGGACTTTCGTCATGTTTCGAAGTATTGTATTCTTGTTCCTGTACATTGGAAGTACTAGAATCTAATTTAATATTCTGAAGTATGTTAATTTTGTTTTTGGTGTTGAGTTCTGGTATTGTCGGAAGAAGCGGAAATTGCATGTTGATTGTCTGCAACAATTATTGTATGCTCTACTTCAAGGGGTGAAGGTTCTGTATCAGTTTCGGGTTTGCGTGGAAAAAAATTCATTAATACTAAGCTGTTTATTGTTACTTCGGGAATCAGCTTCAGATTCACTATCTATTATTTTTTGCTAAACACACCAATGTTTATATGTTTTGTAGTGAAATGCTTTTGAATATTGGAATAAATCCATCTAGGTTTACATTTTTCAGATTTTGCAAGTTTTAGTATTTTATACGTTTGGCCACAAAAGCACGTCACATTACAATGTGGTTCTAAATAAGGACAACTTTCAGAAGGCAAGTTAACTTCGACAGTAATTTTTTGTAAATGATCCTCAAACTCTATATCAGTTCGTGAAGGAATTTTTATTTCGAAACCATTTCTTTAAATGATTAAGAACAAAATTACATTCGTTTTTATTTTGCTGAATAATTTGCATTTTGATCATCAATATTATACCTCTGAAGAAGTAAGATGATTTTTTGACGTATTAGTAGATGCCTGATTAGATTTAACAATATTTTGTTTAAGAAGAAAATTGTTGAAACTTATTTCTTCGGTTTGTACGCCGACGGATTTAAAATCAGTTAACTTTCGTTTGTAATATTCAGAAATACTGAAAATTTGTTTTCTAAATCCAGTGAATATTTTGAAATCGTTT